>CM074678.1:9404216-9853672 GCA_037355405.1 Vitis amurensis | reverse complement strand
AACAAAACAAATCCTTTTTCAACCAAAGTTTATATTTTCTTCTTAAGCTAACCTTGAAATGAAAAAGCACCAATTCAACTTTGAATTGGTATCGCTTGTAAGTTGAAAACCCTTCCCGATTGAAGCGATCTTAGAGCCACTATACTATATTAGCTAAGGCTATCCTAGTGCATGGTGATATAGGTTATAAATTTTGTTGATTACTCCGGTTTGAGGACCAAACTCATGATACACCATTGGGACACGAATCAAATGTCGTCGTTGCTGGGAAGGTGCCAACTTCACGGTGATACTATTTCATGCGTACTTGTGATTTTCATACACATGTTTGGTGATTTTTCTTCATTTTACTAAACTCTTTTAATTGTTTCTTTTACTTGTTCATATTCTAACATATCTTTTAATTTAGTTTTAGTTAATCTAAGCCTTTTTGTAGTTTTGTTTCCTTTTTGTTTTCTTTTGTTTTGTTTGTGTTACAGCTTGATACTAGTCGTGTATGCCAAATTAGATACGAGATAGTGGAGGAAAGCTTGTTAAATGTGGAAACACCTCATAACAAGGAATTAGGATTGAGCTTGAATATCATGGAAGCTACGCCTGAAGATCAACATAGTCACCATGGTCATCAGGGCAATCCCAATGAATTCAGATCAATGAGAGACCGCATGCATCCACCTCGTATGAGTGCACCATCATGTATAGTGCCCCTATAGAGCAGCTAGTGATCGGACCACATATTGTTCCACTTCTACCAACTTTCCATGGAATGGAAAGTGAGAATCCCTATGCACATATCAAGGAATTTGAAGATGTTTATAATACATTCCAAGAGGGAGGAGCTTCAATCGACTTGATGAGGCTTAAGCTATTTTCTTTACTTTAAAGGATAAGGCCAAGATTTGGCATAATTCTTTAAGGCCAAGGAGTATCCGTACTTGGCTGATTTACAAGCTGAATTCTCAAGAAGTTTTTTTTCCTACTCACAGAACAAATGGCTTGAAAAGCAAATTTCAAACTTCTTAGCTAAAGAGAATGAGAAATTCTATGAGTGTTGGAAAAGATACATGGAAGCCATCAATGCTTGTCCTTACCATGATTTTGATACATGGCTGTTGGTGAGTTATTTCTATGATGGGATGTCTTCCTCAATGAAGCAACTCCTCGAGACAATGTGTGGAGGAGATTTCATGAGTAAAAATCCGGAGGAAGCTATGGATTTCTTGAGTTATGTGGCTGAAGTATCAAGGGGATGGGATGAATTGAACAAAGGAGAAGTGGGAAAATGAAGTCTCAACAGAATGCTTTCAATGCTAAGGCTGGGATGTACACCTTGAATGAAGATGTTAATATGAAAGCAAAATTTGACAGCTATGACAAGAAGATTGGAGGAGCTAGAACTGAAAAAGATGCATGAAGTGAAAGCTATTGCTGAAACACCAGTGCAAGTAAAACCATGTCCTATTTGTCAATCTTATGAACACTTGGTGGAGGAGTGCCCTACAATTCCAGTTGCTAGAGAAATGTTTGGAGATCAAGCAAATGTCATTGGACAATTCAAGCCCAATAGCAATGCTTCGTATGGAAACACTTACAACTCAAGTTGGAGGAACCATCCAAATTTTTCATGGAAGCCAAGAGCACCTCAGTATCAACAGCCAACTCAACCATCTCCAACAAGCTTCAAGTCTTGAACAAGCAATAGTGAATCTCAGCAAGGTTGTGGGAGATTTTGTTGGAGACCAAAAATCCATCAATGCTCAACTCAGTCAAAAAATTGATAGTGTAGAGAATACTTTGAATAAAAGGATGGATGGGATGCAAAATGACTTATCTCAGAAGATAGATAATCTCAATACTCAATCTCAAGGCTCACTAATTTGAACACAAAGTGCAAGAGAAGGGTAGATTTCCTTCTCAACCTCACCAAAACCCCAAGGGTATCCATGAAGTGGAAACTTATGAGGGAGAATCTTCATAAGTGAGAGAAGTCAAAGCCTTGATCACTCTAAGGAGTGGTAAAAGGTTGAGTTGCCAACACCCAAGCCACATGTTGAAGAGGAAGAAGAAGAAGAGACAAAGAAGAGTGAGGAGATCAAAGGAAAAAAGAAAGATATCAGTGAAGGGAAAGAAGACCATGATTCAACAGTGAATGCAAATCCGGAGAAAGAGCTTATTAAGGAAGAAATGATGAAGAAACACACATCTCCACCTTTTCCTCAAGCTTTGCATGAGAAAAAGGGGATAAAAAATGCATCAGAAATCCTTGAAGTATTGAGACAAGTGAAAGTTAATATTCCATCGCTGGATATGATTAAGCAAGTTCCAACATATGCAAAATTCCTAAAGGACTTGTGTACTATCAAAAAAGGGTTGAATGTGAATAAGAAAGCCTTCTTGACTGAGCAAGTAAGTGTCATCATACAATGCAAGTCTCCTTTGAAGTACAAAGATCCGGGATGTCCTACCATTTCAGTCATGATTGGGGGAAAGGTAGTGGAAAAAGCTTTGTTAGACTTGGGAGCAAGTGTGAATTTGCTACCATACTCTGTCTACAAGCAATTGGGACTTGGTGAATTGAAGCCAACATCAATCACTCTATCTTTAGGTGATAGATCGTTGAAAATTCCAAGGGGGATAATTGAAGATGTCTTAGTTCAAGTTGATAATTTCTACTATCCAAGTAGATTTTGTTGTTTACGAATCGGACCCTTTGTTAAGGAATCTAATTATGTTCCAATCATCCTTGGAAGACCATTCTTTGCTACCTCAAATGCAATCATCAATTGTAGGAATGGACTCATGCAACTCACTTTTGGCAACATGACACTTGAGCTCAATATCTTTTATATGTCCAAAAGCTAATCACTCCGGAAGAAAAAGAAGGTCCAGAAGAGGTATGCATTATTGACACTCTAGTGGAGGAGCACTTGCTAATCAGAATATGCAAGACAAGTTGAATGAAAGTCTTGGGGATCTTGAAGAAGGGTTGTCTCGAACCCACGATGTGCTTGCTACTTTACAAGGTTGGAGGAGGAAAGAAGAGATTCTACCTTTGTTCAATAAAGAGGAGGCACAAGAAGCTGTTAAGAAAGAGACCCCAAAGCTCAATTTGAAGCCTCTCGCCCATGGAGTTGAAATACACGTACTGGAGGAAAATAAACAATGCCACTGTTGTTATATCTTCATCTCTTACTACTCATTAGGAGATTTCTCTACTTGAAGTTCTCAAGAGGTGTAAGAAAGCAATAGGATGGCAAATATCTAACTTGAAAGGCATTAGTCCTTTGGTTTGTACACATCTATATATATGGAGGATGAAGCTAAACCAATTCGTCAACCTCAAAGAAGATTGAATCCTCATTTGCAAGAGGTGGTGCGAGCTGAGGTGCTGAAGCTACTTCAAGCGGGTATTATTTATCCCATATCTAACAGCCCTTGGGTGAGTCCTACTCAAGTGGTACCAAAAAAGTCAGGGATTACTGTGGTTCAAAATGAAAATGGAGAAGAAATTGCTATACGCCTCACTTCAGGTTGGAGAGTGTGTATTGATTATAGGAAATTGAATGTCGTGACAAGGAAAGATCATTTTCCACTACCGTTTATTGATTAAGTGTTGGAGAGAGTCTCCGCCATCCTTTCTATTGTTTCTTGGATGGGTACTCAGGTACTTTCAAATTGAAATTGATGTTGAAGATCAGGAGAAGACCACTTTCATATGTCCATTTGGAACATACGCCTACAGAAGAATGCCTTTTGGTTTATGTAATGCACCTGCAACATTCCAAAGATGTATGCTTAGTATCTTCAGGTGATATGGTGGAGCGAATTATGGAGGTTTTCATGGATGATATCACCTATATGGAGGTACATTTGAAGAATGCTTAGTCAATTTGGAAGCGGTTCTTAACAGATGCATTGAAAAGGACTTGGTGCTCAACTGGCAGAAAGGTCATTTTATGGTACATCAAGAATTGTCCTTGGCCATATCATCTCCGAGAAAGACATTGAAGTTGATAAAGCAAAGGTGGAACTTATTGTCAAATTGTCGTCTCCGAACAACCTGTAAAAGGAGTAAGACAATTCCTTGGCCATGCAGGGTTCTACAGGAGATTTATAAAAGACTTCTCTAAGCTTTCAAAGCCTCTTTGTGAACTTTTAGCTAAGGATGCTAAGTTTATATGGGATGAAAGATGTCAAAAGAGTTTTGATCAATTGAAGCAATTTTTGACAATTGCTCCAATAGTGAGGGCTTCTAACTAGCAACTACCCTTTGAAGTAATGTGTGATGCCAGTGACTTTCCTATAGGAGCTGTACTTGGCCAAAGAGAAGATGAGAAGCCCTATGTGATCTACTATGCAAGCAAAACATTGAACGAAGTTCAAAGGAACTACACAACTACGAGAGAAAGAATTGTTAGTGTGGTGTTTGCCTTAGACAAGTTTCGTGCTTATTTAGTAGAGTCTTTCATCATTGACAAAGCAAGATGCAAAAGCAAGGTTGATTAGATGGATTCTTTTATTACAAGAGTTCGATTTCCAAATCAGAGACAAGAAATGAGTAGAGAATGTGGTAGCTGACCACCTTTCAAGGTTGGCTATAGCACACAATTCCCATGTCTTACCTATTAATGATGACTTTCTGAGGAATCACTCATGTTGCTAGAGAAAACTCCTTGGTATGCTCATATTGCTAACTATTTGGTTCTTGGTGAAGTTCCAAGTGAGTGGAAAGCATAAGACATGAAGCACTTCTTTGCAAAGATTCATGCTTATTATTGGGAAGATCCTTTTCTTTTCAAGTATTGTGCGAGATCGGATAATAAGGAAGTGTGTTCTGAAGAAGAGCAACAAGGAATCCTCAGCCACCGCCATGAGAATGCATGTGGAGGCCACGTTGCCTCTCGAAAAACAGCGATGAAGGTGTTGCAATCGGGGTTTACTTAGCCATCACTTTTCAAAGATGCCCACATCATGTGTAGGAGTCTGTGATAGATGCCAAAGGCTCGGAAGCTAACAAAAAGAAATCAAATGCCCATGAACCCCATCCTAATAGTTGATCTCTTTGATGTTTAGGGTATTGACTTCATGGGACCTTTCCCAATGTCTTTTGGTAACTCTTATATCAAATCCCCGGCAACGGCGCCATTTGATGCGACTAATGGTAGCTTAGCTTTAAAGGCGTATCAACAAAATTTATACCTTAAATACTATTACTAAAGTAGCCAAACTACTATAGCATAGTGGTTCTAGGATCGTTCACTGGGAAGGGTTTTCGCAAACACTAGTGATATTCAAATTAGGAAAATAGGTGATTTTCTTATGGATGTTAGCTTTAAAAAGAAGATGTAAATGTTTTAGAAAGATTTAAACTAATCTAAGCTAACATTAAAGACTAAAATGAAAGGGGTGTAAAAACAAGTTTCTCAAAGATAGGATATCTATGCTCGGCTCTTATGCAAATTGGAAATCTCGGGATAGGCTCCTCGCATTGGGGTTGCAACTATGGTGATGCTTGCTTCCCGAACCGGTATGGATTTAGCAAATCAAGTTTTAATCCTTTAAAATGGCAAAACAGATGGTAGTGAATTTCATCAATGGTTATTCACCTTAGACTTCCTTTGAATGGCTCGTAAGAGATAACTAATGGTCTAAAGCCAAAAGCTTACCAAATATTGGCAACTCAAAGTCATTCCAGTGATAAACTCACCTTTCAATGGCCATTGAAATTGGTTCTAACGGATTAATGCAAAACTTGGAATTGAAAACCTCACCTTCGAATAGCTCGTAGGAGATAACTAATGGATAGAAATCCAAAAGCTTATCAAGTATTGGCCGTTGGAAGTTGTCCAAAGGAAATAAAAAACCAAACTTTGCATTAATGAACCTTTAATGAAAAAGCGACTACCTTACCTTCAGGTGCGAGAAATTTCCATGGGATTGCATCCAAGCCATCACATAACATCCATACTTTGAGAAACTTAAAGTTTTAGCCAATCATCCTCTCGAGGAAAAGTCCTCGGGAGGCTGTTTGGCTACTAAGAAAAAATAGAAAATGGGGAAGAACAGGAGAAGAGAGAAAAACAGAGCTTTATATATTTCTAAATTAATGTACAAAGGATCGATCCCCCCCCAAATTTCTCTATTTTGGAGGCGTTGTGCACCTCTATATATAGCAAAATTACAAGATAAAGCCTTATGTCGGCTGAATACAAGGTTACAAAAGGAATTTACACGAGAAAATATCAAGCTAAAAATATCTGGGAAGTCGGTGGTGCGTGCGTGGAGAAACAGAGGAAATTTGGCAAGGTAAAAGGTTACTTGCGAAATTTTGGCAAGGTAAAGGTTACCTTGCGAAATTTTCATAAAGGTGAATTACTCATGATGCGAAATGCCATATTTTCGCATCATGAGTAAATTCACCTTGCCAAATTTGGCGAGGTGCATTTTCACCTTACGAAAATTGCATTTTGGCAAGGTACTTTGCCTTGCCTTGCGAAATGGCTATCCCTTTGTTTGTGCTCGTGTTTCCACTTGAAATTCAAGCCTGTAAACTTCCAAAATCCTTGCTTTAACTTGTCCAAGTAGCTCCTCCATCATTTGGCATGCTTGAATTGATTCATAAGTCGATAAAAACATGTAAACTTGCCACAAAATGGTTAAAACCAATTACTAAGGACCTTAATGAATTAATTGTGTTAAATGAATATGATTACTACTCAAAGGTGCTTAAAACCATTATAATTAGGTCTACAAAATAGCACTTTTTGGTAGTAATCAGCCCACATCATGTGTAGGAGCTGTGATAGATGCCAAAGGCTCAGGAAGCTAACAAAAAGAAATCAAATGCCCATGAACCCCATCCTAATAGTTGATCTCTTTGATGTTTAGGGTATTGACTTCATGAGACCTTTCCCAATGTCTTTTGGTAACTCTTATATCTTGGTGGGGGTGAACTATGTTTCTAAATGGGTTGAGGCAATCCTTGTAAACACAATGATCATAGGGTGGTTCTCAAGTTTCTTAAGGAGAACATTTTCTCCAGATTTGGGGTGCCAAGGCCATAATCAATGATGGAGGTACTCATTTTTGCAACAGACCTTTTGAAACCCTATTAGCCAAGTATGGAGTGAAGCATAAGGTAGCTACACCTTATCCTCCTCAAACTTCCGGGCAAGTGGAGCTAGCAAACAGGGAAATCAAGAACATATTGATGAAGGTGGTGATCACGAGCAAGAAAAGATTGGTCTATTAAGCTTCATGATTCACTATGGGCTTATAGAACAACTTACAAGACTATTCTTGGCATGTCTCCCTATCGCCTAGTCTATGGAAAAGCATGCCATCTCCCTGTGGAAGTTGAATATAAGGCTTGGTGGGCAATCAAGAGGTTAAACATGGACTTGATTAGAGTCGGGGCAAAGAGGTGCTTAGACCACTACAAGAAAAAAGCCTTTCGTTGACAGTTTTTCACCATCAAGGTAGAGTATATCTGTCAAGGTATGTTACTATTTATATATGTCATCTATGCCAGTGTCAAGAAAAGTTTAAATCTACCTTGACATTTACATATGTCAAGATTGTTTCTATTTCTACCAATGATCAAATCTTTGTTACTATGACATATGTCAATGTTTCTTTCACTTTTGTCAAGGTTCTCAGACTGAAATACCATTTTTCCAAACTCCAAATCCAATCTCCACTGTTAGAATGAAGATCAATGCGTCCTAAACGTGCTCCTAAAATTGCAACTCAATCGGACCACGAATTGACCTCGATCAAAGCTAATGATCAAAACAGTTCGGAAAGAAAAGCCCACCAAAACAAAGGTTCTATTTTTGGCCGAAAGATGACTTTCCAAAACTCTAAATCCGATCTTCACCGTTCAAATTGAATATTAATGAGTTGTGAACCTCTCCTCCAAATTTCAGCTCGATCAGACCATGGACAAAGTGGCATCGTACCTTTGATGAAATCTGGGCATGATGTAAAAAACCTGCGTTTTTCTCTCTTCTCCTCTTTCTCTCTAATGACTTTCCGAAATTCCAAATCCAATCTCCACCGTTCATATTGAAGATACATGAGCCACGAACCTCTCCTCCAAATTTCAACTCAATCCGACCACGGACGAAGCAGGATCGGACATTTGATGAAATCTGGGTATGATGAGAAAAACCTGCGTTTTTCTCTCTTCTCCTCTTTCTTTCTAATGACTTTCCGAAACTCCAAATCCGATCCTCACCGTTCAGATTGAAGATGAAGGAGTCATGAAACTTTCCTCCAAATTTTAGCTCGATCGGACCACGGACGAAGTGGGATCAGACCTTTGATGAAATCTGGGCAAGATGAAAAAAAACCTGCATTTTTCTCTTCTCTTCTTTCTCTCTAAGAACGGTGGCTCTCTCCCTTCTTTCTTGTCTTCCAAAAGTTAGGGTTTTCAATGGAGAGTGAAAATTTAGGGTTTTCAGTAAAGAAAATGGTAAAGGCTTGTTAAAGTATGAAATATGTCTTTCCGTCCCTTCCTTTCTCTCTTTTATAGGACTTTATAACAAATTCCAAAATACCACGCATGTCCTTTTTCAATAAATTAAAAATAATATTCTTTATTTCATCTTCCAATAATAATTTTTATATATTAAACTCACAATGAAAATTGATATTAACATTACTAAAAAAATTTATTAAATATTAACTTCCTTAATCAAAATTGATTGTTGTCACTTCAATTTATAATACTTAGTAAGTAAATTAGATATACACATATCAAACAAATTATTATCATTATTGCTTTTATTTAAGTACCTTGAATACATTGACTTATAAATTATCTGTCAAGATTCTATTATATAAGTCATGAAAGAATTCAACAAATTTTATATATGTCATTATTGGTTTAAACAAGTTGTATATGTCATAGTTGTTCATTAAAATAAGCAACATTGACACATATCACCTTAAGTCAAGATAATATATGTCAACAATGACTTTTTTTTCTTGTAGTGGACCTTAATGAGATGGAGGAATTAAGAAATGATGCTTACATCAATTCCAAAGTTGCAAAACAAAGGATGAAGAGGTGGCATGATCAATTAATCTCCAATAAAGAATTTCGGAAAGGACAAAGAGTCTTACTCTATGACTCAAGGCTCCATATCTTTCCTGGGAAGCTCAAGTCAAGGTGGATAGGTCCTTTCATTATTCACCAAGTGCATCCTAATGGAGTGGTGGAATTGTTGCATTCCAATAGCATAGACACTTTTAAAGTCAATGGTCATCATCTCAAGCCATTCATTGAGCCATTCAAGCAAGAAAAGGAGGAAATCAACCTCCTTGAGCCACAAAAAGCCTAATCAGAGAAGGGTTAGATGGACTTGGTTTCACCAAAGTCCATATTTTTGTTTAATTGTTATAAGCTTTATTAATTACTTTGATTTTAATTTTGGTCTTAAATTGTGTTATTTTTATGTAACTTAATCTTTTTGAATGATCAAACTTAGGAGGAATTGCAAAGAAATTGAAAGAAGGTCTCGGGGAATCAAGAGGAGCTCAAAAGCAAGGAAAAGCAATGGTGCAGAAATTTTGCAGCCCTAAAAAAGGGCCCTCTATGAAAATAGCCCTTGGCTGCGAAACAATTTCGCAGCCCCCAAGTAGCCGCTGCGAAATTGCTCATCGGCTGCGAAATTATTTCGTAGCCCCATGCCCCCTCTCTGCGAAAATTTTTCGTAGTTGTGAAACACCCCTTTGGTACACTGATTCATGCCCAGTCGGTGTCTCAACTGATTCATGTCCAGCTGGTGCTCCTTGATTGAGGTAGTAATCAACAAAATTTATAACCTATTACACCATGAACTAGGGTAGCTAAGACAAAGCTACTATAGCATAGTGGCTCTAGGATCGTTTCATCGGGAAGGGTTTTCAACTCTCAACCGATACCAATTCAAAGTTGAGTTGGTGCTTTTTCATTTCAAGGTTAGCTTTAAAAGAAAACATAAAGATGTTTGAGTGAAAAGGGTTTGGTCTTAAACTAACAAAAAAGAAAGTAATGGAAATTACTTATGAAGAAAAACATTCCTTGGAGGTTTAGGTTCACAGGGGAGGTTCCTTATGCAAAAACAGAGCTCCGATCATTTGGTTCATTTCCTCGCATTAGAGAATTAACATATAGTCAATTCTTTAACCGGTGTAAGATACTGTTTGCTTCCCTTGAATGGGTTCAAACACTAAATCCCTCTCACTGATGCAACTTGCAATGGCTCGTGCCTCTCACCTAGCATTTGCCATTCAAGGTGATCTTTAACCTTGGACTTCCCTTCTCAAGCTCGCAAGAGATAACTAATGGATGTCTCCTTGGAGTCCAAAAGCTTACCAAGTGTTGGCAATTCTAGAAAATCCTACTTCCAAGTCATTTCCCAAAAGCTCGCAAGAGATAAACAAGTGCATCTCCATGGACAGAGATCATGTGCCTTACCAAGTGTTGGCTCAAGTGACTTGGAGGTGTTTTAAGTTAACTAAAAACATAGAAATCATTAAAGGATCACACTTTCTCTTCATTAATGACTGAAACCACACAAACTATTAATTCTTGCACTTGGAACCTTTCCAAGCAACCTTAACTCCAAGGAACTAAAAGTCTAGCCACTCATTCTCCGAGGAAACTTCCTCAAAGCTTGTTTGGCTAGTAAGAAAACTAACGAGAAAACAAAAATATGAAGGAAAAACAGAGCAAGTGCTCTCTCGAAATATATTTCTTTCTTCCTTGATTACATAATAGATGCCCTTTTTGTAAAGAAAATTACAAATTATATATATGAGATTATTCACCCCTTGTACTTACTTAAAGACTAAGGAATCCTATGATAGGTGGATTACAAGGAGAGTTTGAGGATTTAGACAACAAATATCTAAAGCAAAATATCCCAAAATATCTCAAAATGTCAGTTGGAAATATCGTGAAGCTTGTGGAGAACACCGCTGCACCGTATACCGAGAGAAAAACTCTTGTAGGTAAGCGTTATCGAAGGTCCGGATATGTCTATCCGGAGAAGTTGAAGCGTCCTCCTCCCCCCATCCGGCTATGAAATATCCGGATGTAAAATGTCGGCGCATGGAATTCCGGATATGAAATGTCGGCGCACGTATCCAGATGTAAAAATGTCGGCGCACGGAATTTCCGGATATGAAATGTCAGGCGCACGCCAAAGCTATCCTGGATCAACTCCATCCGGATTCCCCAAGAGGACATGCGCGCCATGCTATCCTGCTCTTGCCGGATGATAACATATCCTATCCGGATATGGTGTCCGGATGAAAAACATTGACTAAAGTGAGCAAGCCTTGCTACAGCCCACGTTCCGCCGCTCTCCAATGGTGTGTACGGATGCCCTGTCCGGACATCTTTTGCCATGGATTCCAAAGAACTCTCCTCAATCTTGGATTGCTTTGGTGATCAAAAAGCTATCAAAACACCAAAACTTAACACAATTTGATTAGAATTGATTGCCAGGGTCCTTAATATGTTAATTGGGTTAAAAGGTGATAACTACTACTCAAAAGTGTTTAAGAGAGTTAATTACAAGCTATGAAATAATACTTTTTGAGTAGTAATCACACACAAGTGCCATTTCGCAGATCCGTACCCTCATTTCGCAGCTACGAAATGGTTGTGAAAATGCCCTCCTCTGCGAAATCCACCCCCCGCTGCGAAATTGCCCATCTGCTGCGAAACTAAAACCATCCCTTGGCATCCCTTTTAAACGTTATAAATTCCCTATTCTCTATTTTAACTGGTCATTTGAACTTCAAAAAGGTACCAAAGAGGAGCCAAGCCAAAGCAACTCTCCGTCTGACCTCTCCGCCTGAGCCAAGCCGCGCGCACCTCTGGCCACTTCTCTGACCAGCCATGGCTAGAACTTGATTCGTTTTTCCCAGTCGGGTCTTTTAATAAAAAATATTTATAAATCCTATGACCTCATACTAGCGTAGCAAAGCTACTATAGCATAGTGGCTCTAGGGTCGAACTCTGGGATGGGTTTTCATTCTACCAGTGACATACTCAAGATTAGAAATTGAATCCAATGATTTCCTTTGTCACAAACTTAAAGTTTAAAAGAAAATAAAATTTGTTTTGAAAATGGTGCTTGGAACTAAACTAACATAGAACTAGTTAAAAATAGAAGAAAGAAAGTCTCCCAGAGCTAAAGGTTGCTAGGATCAAGTTCAGAATGCAAAGTGGGAAATTCCAGATTGTTCTCCTCACATTGGGGACAACAACATAAAGGATGGTTGTTTCCCAAACCGGTATAGGTTTAACAATGAAGATTTAATCCATAAAAAGTCAATAGAAATTAGTCAAGTTCCATTAATGGCTTTAGACACTATGGATCTTCACCTTGAGCCACTTTCCAATGGCTCGTATATGATAACTAATGATCTGATGTGGATCTAGCAATAAGTATCCCCAGAGACCTAAAAACTTACCATGTATTGGCCATTCAAAGTGATTCAAAGGGATTTAAAGCAAAACTTCAGATTTTAAAAACCATTTATGAACTCCAACTACTCGTATTTAAGGCACGAGAGTTTTGTACTTTTGCATCCGGACTTTTCACCTAGCTTCCCTTAGTCCAAGAAACCAAAGGTTTAGCCTCTCATCCTCTGGGAAAACATCCTCAGAGGTTGTTTGGCTTCCAAGAAAATATAATTTAGAAATTGAGAAGGTAAAGCAAAGCAAAGGCTCTGTATTTTACTTCTTTGTAAAATTGTACAAAAGTTCCAACACACCTCGAGAACAGGCTCCCGAGATATATATATGGAAAATTACAAAATATCTATATGAGATTATTCACCCTTTTTCCAAACTTAATAACTAAGGAATCCTATGATAGGTGGATTACAAGGAGATTTTGGGGATTTAGACAACAAATATCTAAAGCAAAATATCCCAAAATATCGGTGGCAAATATCTTAAGATGTCGGTCGGAAATAGCGAGAAGCTTCAGGAGAACACCGCGCTGACCGCACGTAATGGTCGCTCTCCCATTCGGGTAGACGCTATCGAGATGATCCGGATACGCACGCCCTGGAGAAATTGAAACGCTCTCCTTTTCTATCCGACGTCGTGAATTTCGGACGTGAACATCCGAGATAAAAAATGTCAGCACGGAATTTCGGATATGAAATGTCGGTGCACCGCCAAAGCTATCCGGATCAACTCCATCCGGATTCCCCCAAGAGGACATGCGCGTGATGCTATCCTACTCTCGCTAGATGATAACATATCCTATCTGGATATGGTGTCCGGATGGAAAACATTGACTAAAGCGAGCAAGCCTTGCTGCAGCTCACGTCCCGCCGCTCTCCAATGGTGTGACCGGACGACCTGTCCGGATATCTTTTGCCATGGATTCCAAAGAACTCTCCTCAATCTCATATTGCCTTGGTGATCAAAAAGCTATCAAAACACCAAAACTTAACACATTTTTTATTAGAATTGATTACAAGGTTCCTTAATATGTTAATTGGGTTAAAAGGTAATAACTACTACTCAAAAGTGTTTAAAAGAGTTAATTACAAGCTATGAAATATCACTTTTTGAGTAGTAATCAGAACCCGAGGAGCTAAGTCCTTGTCCCCATCATCTCGCCTGAGAGTCCCAAGAGAGAGTCGTGTCCAAGCTGCCACACTTGAGCCTCCGTAGCCACCGGTCGTCCCACCTCCGGTTGAGGATGCACCCATGAGCCTTCCTGTGAGGCGCTATCAGACACGAAGGTCACTTACCATGGACGGAGCTCTTCAAAATGCCAAAAGTCAGGTACCGGTCCCCTAAAGAAGAAAGCCAAGGTCTCTAAGCCAATTGATTTAACAAAGCCATCTTCAGAGCCTGAATCAGAGCCTCGACCATCTCCTCCACCTGTCAAAAAGTCTCAGCCATCTCAGCCGCCACCAAGGAGTCCCAAATTCCCTCAGGCATGACTCATGAGGTGGTTATCAGACGTCCCATGGTCACTCAGCCACCAATTGAGGGTAATTTGGATTGCAGAGCAAGACCATTCCACTCCGAGCTCTATTTTGACACAACCACTTTCAGACTTCAGCCCGAGCTCAAGGATTCCTTCCATCTCTCTGAGAGGTACCATATGGAGCATTTGTCGACTCCTGTGGATTTTTTCTATCCCCATGTGGCATTGGACTTCTATCAGTCCATGACCACAAACCAGGTCCGAGATCCTATAGTCATCCACTTCACCATAGATGGACGTCATGGTATTCTAGGAGCCCGACATATAGCAGAGGCCCTCCATATTCCTTATGAGCCAGCACGTCCAGAGGATTTTCGAGTCTGGACTCATCCTGCACAGAGCGACATAGTCTACATTTTGTCCAGAGAGGCATCCTCGCGCCACTATCTGTTGAGGAAGGAGCTCCCTCTTAGCATGTTCTTCATTGATGCACTCCTGCGCCATAACATCTTCCCACTTCAGTATTGGGTGTAGAGGAGAGGAGTTTTGCTGGAGGCATTGTTCAGGATATCTGAGGGATACTTCTTTGGCCCTCACCATCTCATCATGGCCGCTCTTCTGTACTTTGAAGAGAAGGTCCATCAGAAGAAGCTACTACAAGCGGATGCTATTCCACTTCTTTTCCCCAGATTGTTATGCCATATTTTGGAGCATTTGGGATACCCAGCAGAGCCTCAGCTTGAGCGTAGATGCATTTGTCAAGAGATATTCACTCTCGACAGATGGATGAGTATGACAGTCTATGGTGCAGACCAGGGAGCCCCAGCTGGACCAGAGCATCCAAACCAGCCAGAAGAGCCAGTTGAGATACCAGTTGACACTCTGCCACCTGCCCCTACAGTGGCCTCTACAGAGCCTATACCTGAGGTTGCACCCTCTGCTCCTCAGGCCACACCACAGACGCCCCCTGTTATTCCACCCATATCAGGGCCATCTCCTTTAGCTGAGCCAAGGATTGCTATACCCATTATCGAGTATAGAGGCCTATGCCACACTTTCCAGGCATTGGCCACTTCTCAGAGCATCCTCACTCAGCAGATGACAGTTCTTCGTGCTCATCAGGAGCAGATTATCACCACTCAAACCCAGCACACCGCCATCCTGAGGCAGATTCAGCATCATCTGGGTATTATATCAGCTCTTGAGCATGCCACTCCTATCCCACCAGAGCCATCACAGGCCCCTCATTTCGTAGATCAGCCTATGCCTCCTGAGGAGCCGATTACAAGAGAGACAAAGGCAGCTGAACCATCATCTCCACATCATCCTCCAACCACCATCTGATCATTTTGATAGTTTCCTTTATGTATTTCGTTTATGTTTTCTTTATCATAGTAGCACTTGAAATCCCATGCTTTTGATATTATATATACTGGGATTAATTGTATTACTTGTTCTCTTCTTGTACTTTACATGAAATGAAGTAATACAAATCTATCATTTTTTTAGCACTCTTAGCATTAATTTATTTTATTTCCTCTACTCATATCTTTTATTGTTTTTGAAACATGTGGTTTCTCCTATTCTACTCGAACTTCATATCATTTAGGAGGTACCACTTCTTCCCTATAATCTCAATCGCTCATGCCACATTGAGGACAATGTTCAACTTGGTTGGGGGGAGAGTTGAGGAAGGAATTTTTTGTTATTTATGCTAAGTTATTTTGGTAATTTAGTTGATTTTTGTTTAATTTTAAAATTTTTTAAAAGTTTTTTATTCTACTCTCCATGGTTACTAAGGAAAAAAATTTCAAATTGAAATGGGAGAAATCAAATTTTTGTTTTTCACTTGACTTAGAGTTTGTATTATGCTTACTAAAGTTGATGAATTGTTGAAACTTCTATTGAATTCAAGCTTAGTTCTTCCACTTTAAGCTATTCACACACTGTGCACAATAGGTTCCGATTATAAGATGAGAAACTATTTCCCTCTTGACTTAGGAAAATTTAGACTTGGTACCTTTGGCCTTATTTTAATAGTGTTGGGACACCTTATAAAAGGCCAATAAGCCTTTGAAAAAGAAAAGAAAAGAAAAGAAAGAGAAAAATGTTTGCTTGCCTTGAAACCCGAGCAAGGTCTGTGGGGTATATGGTGAAAATCTTTAAAGCCTCGGTGCCCTAAGCCTTCATTGGTTGGGAGTCACCGACCTCAATGCTCGTTACAAGGGTGAATAGGTGGAGTTTAACATACTGTAGGTGCTTGGGTATTAAAATTCATTCTCAAAAGTCCGAGGTAAAATCCGAGGAGTTAGTGGTTGAAAGATCCTTAAAGCTTGATGCCCTAAATCTTAATTGGTTGGGAGTCATCGATGGACCCCCGTTACATGGACAATTTAGAAAAGAATACCTTTAAGCCTTGTACTCCTACAATGAAACAAAATTGTGAAACAAAAGGGTGCATTCTTAGCCTATTAAATTTGGTCAGTTTGCTAAGTGTTGAAAAAGAACTAGGTTGGGGGGATATTCGGAAACTATAAACTAACACTTAGATTTTTGTGGAAGAGTAAGGTTTGGTCCTTTGGAAGTGGAAATGATTTTAAAGCTTCAATTTGCATAATGCCTTCTCTTTATGAATTGTGATTAGCAAGGTATTTGATAACTCTTATTGAAATTTGAGTTTACATTTCTTTAATGTTCCATGTGAGAGTTTGATCATCATGTCATTTAAAATTTTTTGAAGTGATAAGCATGATCTTGTAAAGTATATTACTTTTTAGTTTACTTTTTCTCTCCTTTATTGCTAAGGGACTAGCAATATGTCGGTTGGGGGGAGTGATTACTACTCAAAAAGTGCTATTTGATAGCCTGTAATTAACTCTTTTAAACACTTTTGAGTAGTAGTTATTATCTTTTAACTCAATTAACATATTAAGGACCTTTGCAATCATTTCTAATCAAATTGTGTAAGTTTTGGTGTTTTTGTTAGTAATTTGATCACCAAAGCAATCCGAGATTGAGGAGAGTTCTTTGGAATCCATGACAAAGAAATGGAAAGCTCAGAAACATGTAGAACCAAAGCTTTGAAGCTTTATAGTCCTTTGCCATAAGCAAATCCGGAATACAAGGAGGGGAAGCAAAGAGAAAAAGCTAACATGAAACATTCAAAAGGACAGCAACTGTCAGCCACTTTTGGAGCACTTCCTGGAGCTCAATTTATGCATACTATATGTCATTTCGAAGCTCGGGAAGTCACCAATCCAATGCTTCAAATGGTGCATGATTCGGAGTTGAAATGAAGGAGTTAGAGCCATTGGAAGCCGATCACACCAAGCTGAAGGCCAATTTCGCGAGTTGCGAAATCAGCCTTTGGCTGCGAAATCACAAGAGGATGGTTGCAAAATGGTGTCCTTCACGTTGCGAAATTTCGTAGTCATCTTACACGGTTGCGAAATTCTCCTGAGTGCTTCCCGATATTTGTGACCGACATTTTTAGATTTTTTGCTTCAGATCTTTGATGTCTAAATCCCCATTCTCTCCTTGTAATCCACCTATCATAGGATTCCTTAGTCTTTAAGCAAGAACAAAGGGTAAATAGCCTCTTATATAATGTTTGTAATTTCCATTACAGTGAGAGGTCGGGGAGCTTGTTCTCAGACACAACTTTTTGTATAGTTTTGGAAATGAAGTAAAATACAGAGCTTTTGCTCTGCCTTACCTACTCAATTTGATTGTATTGTATTCATTTTTTCTTACTAGCCAAACAAGCTCTGAGGATGTTTCCTTAGAGAATGAGTGGCTAGGCTTTTAGTTCCTTGAAGCTAAGGTTACCGGGTAAGGCCTCGAATGCAAGAATTGGTAGTTTTTTTGTTTCAGCTGCTAATGAAGAGAAAGTGTGACCCATTAATGATTTCTATGTTTTTAGTTAACTTAACACACCTTCAATTCACTTGAGCCAACACTTGGTAAGGCAAGTGATCTCCATCCATGGAGATGCACTAGTTTATCTCTTGCGAGCTTTTGGGAGGTGACTTGAAGGTAGGATTTTCTAGAATTGCCAACACTTGGTAAGCTTTTGGACTCTAGGGAGACATCCATTAGTTATCTCTTGCGAGCTTGAGAAGGGAAGTCCAAGGTTAATGATCACCTTGAATGGTAAATTCTAGGTGAGAGGCACGAGCCATTGCAAGTTGCATCAGTGAGAGGGAATTAGTGCTGAAATCCATTAAAGGGAAGCATTCAGACAACACCGATTAGAGAATTAACTATATGTTAATTCTCTAATGCGAGGAAAAGATTCAAGTGACCTGAAACTCTGTTTTTGCATGAGGAACCTCCCCCCGTGAACTTAAAATTCCAAGGAACGCTTTTCTTCATAAGTAATTTCCATTACTTTCTTTTTAGTTAGCTTAAAACAAATCATTTTTCAACCAAAGTTTATGTTTTCTTCTTAAGCTAACCTTGAAATGAAAAAGCACCAATTCAACTTTGAATTGGTATCAATTGTAAGTTGAAAACCCTTCCCAAGTGAACGATCCTAGTGCCACTATGCTATATTAGCTAAGGCTATCCTAGTGCATGGTGATATAGGTTATAAATTTTGTTGATTACTCTCGTTTGAGGACCAAACTCATGATACACCATTGGGACACGAATCACTCAAGTAGGCAACTCTGTTGATAAGAAAAACAGTTGTGGAAAAAACATCAGGTCAATATTTAAGTGGAAGAGAAGCTTGAGCAAGAAGAGTCAAACCTAACTCCACTATATGTCTATGCTTTCTTTCAATAATGCCATTCTATTTTGAAGTATGAGGACATGAAAGCCTATGTATTATACCATTTTGTTCAAAATAGGTTTTCAAACTTCTAAATTCACCACCCCAATTTGTTTGAAAGGTTTTGAGTTTACAACCAAATTGGAGTTCAAACTTGAGCTTTAAACATTAAAAAGGCTTCTCTCGGTTTGTGACTTAGTTTTCAAGAAATAAACCTAGGTGTATCTAGAGTATGCATCAACAAAAGAAACATAATATGTGAACCCATAAGAAGAATTAATTGGAGCTGGCCCCTATAAATCTGATACAACTAACTGAAGAGGCTTAGTATACACAGTTTGAGAAATTGGAAAAGACAAATTATGACTTTTCCCGAGCTGACAAGCTGAACAAATTGAAGACCCAGATTTGGTAGAAAATGGAATTTTATTATCATTGAGAATCTGTGTTACAATTTTTGAGACCGGATGACGAAGCCTTTTATGCCACAAATAAAAAACATGAAAACTAGAATTGGTTGTTTCAGGAAAATCAGAATTGTCATTATGCATAAGAGAAGCAGTACAATATGTAAGTTCATTTTGACCATTTGATAAAGAAAGACCAGATACTTTTCCAAAGAGTTTCTTTGACAAAGTTGAACTCGATAGAGTCCTTTATGCAGATTGCCCGCAAGAGTAAAGAGTGATTAGATCTGTCTTTAACAAAACAAACCTTTGGATGAAACTCAAAATAAACATTATTATCTCTAGCAAATTGAGAAACACTTAATAGATTTTTCTTAATTGCGTAAACTCTAAGAATATTTTTAAGAAAAAAAACTTTATTTGGACTAGAAGAAGAAGGAAAAAAGATAAACCAATGTGTGAAATTTTAAGTCTAGTCTCATTTCCCATGTGGATTTTTGAGTTACCATTATACTCAAAGCACTAGAATTGAGGTTGCCAAGATCATGAGTAACATGGTTTGTGGCTCCCGAATCTGGGAACCAACAACAATTTTGAAGATCTTCAGAGTGGCAACCATTGCTTCCATTTCTCGAGTAATCTTGATCTTCTTGAGCATCATACTCAGTGAGATTGACATTTCCAAAGACTAGAAATTGAACCGGATGCTCCATTCCTTGCACCACTTCCTAAAACATCGGGAGTAGGTCCATTAGCAAGCATATTACCATGGAAATTTGGATCATACCTATAGAAGAAACAATGAACAAGATGACCAAATTTATTGCATAGTTGACACTCGAGGCTTGATTCCTCCTTGAGCTCTCGCCACGACCTCTTCCTCTTTTAGGAACAAAAGACCCTCTAGTCATCCTGATTTCCTCCAAATTGATTCCTATTACGAAAACCACTAGAAGGATAGCCATTAGAATTCCAAGAGGAAGAAGAACCTCTATTATAATACTGAGAGGTGTAATTCACAGAAAGATCATTAGAGGAGATTTTGTGTCCAATTCTTCCTTCATGAGCAATCAAAGTCGAGGTGACATATTAAAGAGAAGGAGAAGACTTTTTCGAGGAGATAACAACAATGACAAACTGGTATTCATCTCCAAGACCTTGCATTATAGCAAGTATATGATGTGTCTGAAATTTTGTGACCAGCAGTAGCAAGAAGATCACAATAATTCTTCATTTTGGTAAGATAATCTCTTATAGCCAGACCATCCTTTTTTAACATCTGCATTTGACTCTTGTAGAACATAACCTTTGCAGAAGATTGAGAATTGAAATTCCGGGAAATTGCATTCCATACCTCAAAAGCTGAAGAACACCCAACAACCTGAGACAAGAACGCACTTCCGATTGAAGATAGAAGCCAAGAAATCAACATATGATCTAGGCGTTAGTAATCTCTGAACTTGGGATTTGGAACCAAAATCCCTGTTTCATCAGTGACCATCTTTGGTGGAACTTGCTCTGTTCCAAACAAGAAACCTTCAAGACCATAACCCCGTACAACATTTTCAATTTGATACTTCCACGTCAAGAAATTATTATCCTCCAGACACATCGTAATAAGCTGACTCAAAGGGCTTATTACCATTCTCAAAGGTTCGTCCATGGTCGTCTTCTAGCTTCAGTTGAAGGATCCGAATGTAACACCTCTCCAGTAGTCTGATTCACAACGGCCATTGATGCATGAGCACTGTAGCTCTAATACCAAGATAGGAAGAAGAAGAGAGAGAGAAAGAGAGAGAGGGATTTTATTATTTTGACAATACAACACCTCTGCTATATATAGCAAGGATTAGGAAAACAAAGAATAATAGAGTTTTAACAAAGAAATGAAAATAACTAATGCTGTTGCAACAAACTAAACTACTAGTTACTAGTTGTTAATTGCTACTTTGCGTAATTTCGATCAAAAATCGATTGGTTTTCAGTAAGCCGCAACCTCTCTCCTCTATTCCTTGCTTCTTCTATGAGAGCTCTCTCTTCTCTCGGGTTTATAGCCTACCCTCTCCTCTCACAAAACTAGCTTAACCTAGCCAAAAACAATCTCTCTCCCTTTCAGCTTTGCTTCTTAGCTTCGCGAATAACCTCTGAAAACTCCCAGAAAACCCCCTCCCCTCTCTCTACCAGACTTGCCCTCTCTCACTCAAAGAACCTCTCTGGAATCCCTCACCTCCCTAAAAACTGAATACCCTCTTGTAGCAGCTTCCTCCTCAAGCTAGAAGGAAAATCCTCTGTTTCTCCTCCTTACCCCTGCCGCGACTTCCCTCAAGAAAGAATCCTCCCCCTCAAAATATCTCACAACCCAGCATCCTAAAAGTACCTGCTCTCTGCCAACCTCCTTTTTCCCCTCTCTCTACCAGATTTGCCCCTCCAAAAGTATCTCCAACCCATAGGAAAATCACCCTCCATCTTTGCCAGAATCCTCTCTCTCTTACGCTCCTCCTAACGGCCTCAACTTTTTCTAGAATCTTCTTGACACGTGTCAACCTCTTGTTTGCCCCTTGATTCCACTACCTGATGCCATAGCAACCAAATGGGAATCAACACGTGGCTACTCGGCAAAAAAAATGTAACCCGCGAAACAACAAAGAAAAAAATGAACATGCCTAAATGGGGTTCTACACTAAGTAAACTAGAACCATTGCTTTAAATAAAAATTGATTTCATTTCTTAATAAAAATATAAAAAATCATATTTAATTGAAACTTTTCTTAATAAAATTAAATTTGTAAACATTTTTTTTACAAATATTAAAAATCATTTTTTCTAAATAAAAATTGTAAAAGACATTCTCTTATAAATAAATAGCAATTTAGAATACTTTTTATAAATATAATTTTCTCATATTTAATCTATTATAAAAAAAATAAAAAGAAAAACTACATATTATTAAAATTAATTAAAAACTTATATATTTTCAAATTATTTAATTTTTATATAAAAAAAAAAGAAAATGCGAGAAACTTTAAAGGTGGATATAAAAAATAAAAAAAGAAAATCAAATTTAATTAAACTTAATAAATTTGTATATAGATTTAAATTATTTAATCTTTGTATAAAAAAAGAAAATGAGTGAAACTTTAAAGGAGGATATAAAAAATAAAAATAAAAAGAAAATCAAATTTAATTAAAATTAATTAAATTTGTATATATATTTAAATTATTTAATTTTTATAAAAAAAAAAAAAGAAAATGAGTGAAAATCTTTAAATATGATTATATATCAAAAGAATTTATTAATTATATAAAGTGAGATTCCATACGAGTGTTGCAAGCACCCATGGTTGAGTACAGAGTCCTGCCCATTCTCTCCTAATTAAACATATCCTTGCAGTTGCGTCCTCCTTTGCCAAAAAATTTTCAAATCGTCGCCAAAGACGGCAAAGTAATATTTTAAGAGGTCGCCTTGATCCCGTCTGTTCTTGCTTTGACCGCGTCTATAATAATATGCTTCATAACGATGAATGCAAAAAGAAGGGGTGGATTACATATAGAAAAAAACTAGAAGAAAAAAAGAAGAATCTCTTCTTTTCTCTTCTTTTTTCTTCTCTTCTTTTTCTCTTCTTTTTCTTCTAGTTTTTTCTATATGTAATCCACCCCCCTTCTTTTTGCATTCATCATTATGAAGCATATTATTATAGACGCGGTCAAAGCAAGAACAGACGGGATCAAGGCGACCTCTTAAAATATTACTTTGCCGTCTTTGGCGACGATTTGAAAATTCTTTGGCAAAGGAGGACGCAACTGCAAGGATATGTTTAATTAGGAGAGAATGGGCAGGACTCTGTACTCAACCATGGGTGCTTGCAACACTCGTATGGAATCTCACAAACTTCTCTCCTTTCATCTCTTCATGATTTCCATTTTCTTCTTCCTAATATTCTTCCCTTCTGCAACTTCGTTGTCCTTCAACTTCTCCAGCTTTGGTTCAAATAACCATAATATATCCTTCGAAGAAGCAGGAGACGCTGTATATTCTTCGGACGGATGCATCCAACTGACCATAAACCAGAACGACAAGCAATCGAATGATAGTTGGGGTCGAGCCATGTATAGCGAGCGATTGTATCTCTGGGATCAGACCTCCAGAAATCTAACTGATTTCACTAGCAATTTCTCCTTCGTCATCAATTCACAAGGCTCCAGTCAGCATGCCGATGGACTTACGTTCTTCCTTAATGGTACCCAATTGCATACAGATACGTTGGGAGGAACTCTTGGTCTCGCCAACGAAAAGAATGAGACAAACAAAAGTGCAGTTACTTTTATTGCAGTGGAGTTTGATACATTTACAAACGCAGCAAAGAAGGATCCGGAAGGTGAGCACATTGGTATTGATATTAACTCCATGATATCTGTTAAAACTGTGAACTGGTCCAGCAATATCACGGGAGGAAAGAAAAATCATGTTTCCATCAGTTATACTTCTAGTTCACATAATCTGAGTGTTGTCCTAATTACTGAGGTTACGGACAGTACCAATACTACGCAAAGCCTCTCTTACGAAGTTGATCTGAGGGAATACTTGCCGGAATACGTTACTATGGGCTTCTCAGGCGCAACAGGAACCTATTTCCAGATAAACAAAATTTGCTCATGGAATTTTAGTTCAACTTTGGAACCTCCCAGTTCTGTAGAACCTGGAGAGGGAAAGAAGACAGAACTTGCGGTGGGATTGAGTGTTTGTGCATTTGTTGTGGTGGGTGGGTTTGGATTGGCTTGGTTTTACTTCTGGAGGAAGAGGAATACTGGGAGAGATCAAGAAGACGGTGGTGACAGTGACCTGGACATGGACGAAGATTTTGAGAAGGGTACTGGACCGAGGAAGTTTTCCTTTAATGAATTGGCTCTTGCGACCACTAACTTTTCAGAGGGAGAGAAGCTTGGAGAGGGAGGGTTTGGTGGGGTCTATAGAGGTTTCTTTGCGAGAACTGAACTCTTATGTTGCAGTTAAGAGAGTAACAAGGAACTCCCAACAGGGGATGAAGGAGTACGCATCTGAAGTGAAGATCTTCTGTCGATTAAGGCACCGGAACTTGGTGCAGCTCATGGGCTGGTGCCATAAGAAAGAAGAGCTCCTATTGGTTTACGAGTTGTTGCCAAATGGAAGCTTGAGCACCTGTCTTTTTGAAGAAAAAACCTTGTTAACATGGGCTATGAGGTATAGAATTGCTCTAGGCTTGGCCTCTTCGCTTCTGTACCTACATGAAGAATGGGAGCAGTGTGTGGTACATAGGGATATCAAGTCCAGTAATGTGATGTTGGACTCAGATTTTAATGCTAAGCTTGGAGATTTTGGGCTAGCCAGGCTTGTTGATCATGGTAAAGGGTCACAAACTACTGTTTTAGCAGGGACCATGGGCTACATGGCTCCTGAATGTTTCGTGACAGGCAAGGCTAGTAAGGAATCTGACGTGTACAGTTTTGGAATTGTTGCATTGGAAATTTGCTGCGGAAGAAGAGCCGTGGAACCAAAGGTCAAAGAAAATCAGATCAGATTGGTGGAGTGGGTTTGGGACCTCTATGGCGTAGGAAAACTTCTTGAAGCAGCTGATCCAAGACTGTCTGCAGATTATGATGAGCAACAAATGGAACGATTGATGATTGTTGGTCTTTGGTGTGCTCACCCGGATTGCAATGCTCGTCCTTCAATGAGGCAAGCAATTAGTGTCCTTAATTCTGAAGCTTTATTGCCTCTTCTTCCTATAAAAATGCCCGTGCCCATGTATTATGCTCCTCCAGCGCTGCAAACATCCTATAGCACTAGCGTTTCTGAGAGAAACCACACCCAGTTTTCCAACTCCTCTAATGGCACCACGGACTCATCAAAGTTCTCGGAATCTTCTCCAATCTTGTCTCAATCCGCATCCGTATTGCATGCACGCTAATCCGGTCGGAAATAGCCCTATGATTCAGGGTTGGTTCTTTATTTTGAATTTGTTTAATTTCATTGTTCTTCATGAGATTCATGCTATTTGTCCTTGAATCATAGTGAACTCCGATTTCATATATATGGTGTTCTGGTCGATCAATTCGTGCTTTGGTTAATATTAATAATAGTCATTATATAGTAATCAAAGACAATTATTTGGCTATGTTTGGTCTGAAAAATTTGAGGAAAAATGTGAGGGAAATAAAATAGAGATGAAAAGTGGAAGGAAAGAAAAAATGAAAGAAAAATAAAAAATAGATTCAAAATTAATAAATTATTTTTATATGTTTCTTCAAACTCATTTCACTTAATTTTTTTCATTATATAAAGATTAAATAATTTTAAAATATATAAATTTCTAATTAATTTTAATTATGTTTAATTTTTTTAAAAAAAATTTATAGTGAAACCAAAGATGAGAGAAAACCATTTCCTTCGCATTTTTTCTTTCTTTCTTTGGTACTTTTCAGAACCAAACATAAGCTTAGTAAATTTAGACTAGCTATATTAGTATACAAGAAGTTATACTAATCCTTTTTATGTAAAGAAAAAAAGAAAAGAAAAACCGGGAAAAACGCCTGTTTGGACTCTTTTGGGGATATGAAAGCCTGTATCAGTGTTGAGCATGCTTGCCAATGGATGGATGTTTACCTGATCTGAGTTTAATGAAATTGAGCGGCCTGATTACATAAAGACTTTTCCAAAGACCTTGAGTGGGTTTCGTTTAATAGGAAATAGGTGGGAACAAAGCATCAATGCATTAGACTTTTTCAAAGACGTTGAATGGGTTTAATAGGAAATAGGTAGGAACAATGCATTAGACTTTTTCAAAGGCGTTGAAAGGGTCTAATAGGAAATATAGGTAGCAACAAAACAATAAACAAAAATCCCCGCCACTTGCAATACCCTTCATTTGCAATGTCAAAATATCACAACGACTAATACAAATTTATAGTACCGTTGATTAAGGCACTTAAAGATCCATTTCCCATGCCTGTTTTTCAATTAAGATTCTTAATTAATCTTATGATCCATTACAAAGATCAATTTCATCCATCAAATATTATTACTTCAATCTTTTCTATTATTCATACCATAATATTTTTTTTTTACTATTTTGATATAAAATTTAATTATTTTAACATTTTCTTTTTCTTTTTACAATTTGTCATTTCAAGTTTAATATTTAAATCAAAGGAAATCTCGAAAAAGTGACCCTTAACTAAGCAACCCACCATCAGTAATATGTTTTTTCTTTTGTTATTTCTTTTTGTCTTAACAATATGTTTACAATATTTTTTTCAAGTCAGAGAGTGGGAGAATTAGAAATTTTTTTTATCATTATCAAAGCCATTCAAGTAGGCAATTTTTTGTATTACACTTTTAATTTCAAATTTTCTCTTTCTTTCTATTTTTTGTTTTTAAGATTTGCTTTGATGAAAATTTTGTTTAATTTTTGTAGCACCTTTGTCTTATAGTAATTTTTTTGAGTCTTAAGTTATTTTAATTCACATACTTATCACGTTATTTCTTTAATTCTTTTTTAAAAATATCCTTATCTTATTTATACGTTTGTAGATTTTTTTTTTCAGGTTCTTTTCATGTAGAATCACATTCAAAGAAATATATCAAGAATCCTTGCCTAATTTTGTTTTTTTTTTTTTTTACTTTTTTTCTTTACTTTTTTTGAAAATGTCTTTATATTTTTATTACTTTTTTTTTTCCTTAGAAAATTTTAGAATGTTTGTTTTGATATAATTTTTGAGTTTCTATTTTTTATTTTTAAAGTATGCGTTTGAACAAAAATATGTTTGATTTCTGTGTATTTTATTCTTAAATTAATATTATTTTGAGTTTAATGGTTTTATTCATATTCGTTGTTAGTGCATTAAGTTAGTTTAAGTTGATAATTTTGTTCGATTCGTCTTGATTTAGGAGTTTTTATATTATTATGTCTTACTCTATCAAAGATTCAAAGTTCTTGGGTCATCAATTAGGATGACACAAGTAAGTATAAAGAGGCCCGAGAAAGGCTAATGGGGGTAAATTATGACATGAAGTTGATGTTAGATTTTGAATTCAGCTAAAAGTGTTTAAAATTGGTTTTTAAACTCTACATGAGCGCTTAAGCACTTCTCAATGCTCTCAAAGTAGTTTTCTCCAAATTCTCATTCATAATTTATTTTTATTATTTCCATATTTTAAAAACTATTTTTTAGAAAATTTAGTATTATATTTACTAGGGTTTTCCTCCTTATGTATAAATATCATGCCATAAAGGTTTTTTTGTGATGCAAATTTTGGTGAAAGAAGATCATTAGCCTTTGTTGTGTACCAAGACTCTCAATTCTTGGTGATTCTCATTCCTTGAGTTCATGAGACATTCATATCCCATTAGGTGTTGAGGTAGTCCACCAGGTGCATGTGGGGTGCTACATCATAGATGTAAAGACTAGTGTAGGTACTTGGGAGTAAGTCATAGGGATAACTTTTGTCAAGTAAATCTATGTATTGATCTTTTGATAGTGGATTTATACTCTACGATCTCTAACCCATTGTTATTATACTCATATAGAGACTTTGTTGGTGGTTTTCCATATAAATCCTTGTCTTCTTCTACACTCATCTTTAATTCTTAAAGAGAATTTTATTTTATTTTATTTTTTAAAAAAGGGCTAAAAGGAAAGAACTATCTATTCAGTGGCCACCCCTTTCCCCCCGTCCTAGGTTAAACCATAAACAAGATCCAAACTAGGACAAATTTTAAAAATCAAAAATTTTCAATCCTGTTATGTCTAAGTTATGGAACCATAGAGGATTGGGTCTTCCATAAACAACTCGCCATATTTATTTTATTGTGACCATGCATGATTTTGAGCTTGAGTAGTTGGATGTGAAGACAACATTCTTACATGGAGAACTTGAGGAGGACATCTACATGCAACAACCTGAGGGTTTTATAGTTTCAGGAAAGGAAGACAATGTATTTGTTGAAAAAATCTCTCTATGGCCTAAAACAGTCACCTAGACAATGGTATAACATGTTTGACTCATTTATGACCACTCATGATTTTAAAAGAAGCAATTATAACAATTGTGTTACTTTAAGAAGAGTGATGATGGGTCATTTGTATATCTACTCTTATATGTTGATGATATGTTAATAGCAGCCGAGGATAAGGAAGAGATAAGAAAGGTAAAAGTCCAACTCAATAAGGAGTTTGAGATGAAAAACTTAGGAATGACAAAAAATATGCTTGGAATGGAGATTCTAAGAGATAGAAAGGCAAATAAATTATACCTAAGCCAGAAAGGGTACATTAAGAAAGTTATTCGCAAGTTCAATATGCAGAATGACAAAATTGTTAGTAGTCCTTTAGCGGCTCATTTCAAACTTTCATCTACTTTATCTCCACAATTTGATGATGATGTTGATTATATGTCATGAGTTCCATATTCTAGTGCAATGGGGTCTCTCATGTATGCTATGGTTTGTTTATGTCCAGATTTATCATATGAAGCCAGTGCAGTCAATAGATACATGGCAAATCCTGGTAAAGAACATCGAAAAACAGTTTAGTGGATTTTCAGATTCTTACGTGGCACTACTAATGATTGTTTGCATTTTGGGAGAACTAGAGATAGAGTTGTTGGGTATTTTGATTCTGATTTTGCTAGTGATCTTGATAAAAGAAGATCTCTTACAAGGTATGTTTTTATTGTTGGTGGTTGTGCTATTAGTTGGAAAACAGCTTTGCAGACTACAGTTGCTTTGTCTACTACTGAGACTGAGTGCATGACTATTACATAGGCTTGTAAGGAAGCTATTTGGTTAAAATGACTATTTGGTGAACTTAGTGACAACTTCTAGATTACCACAACTTTTTATGATAGTCAGAGTGATATTTTCCTCACAAAAAACCAAATGTTTCATCATATGACAAAGCACATTGATGTGCGGTATCATTTTGTGCATGATATCATTGCTCGTGGTGATATTGTTGTGGCTAAAGTTATCACCCATGATAATCCTACTGATATGATGACAAAGATACTCCTTGTAGCCAAGTTTGAGCATTGCTTGGATTTGGCTAGTATTTGTTGTTAAATTGTCCTTTAAGGTTTATGGAAGAGGTGAAGAATTTTTGTTGACGATTGAAGTTTTTTTTTTTTTTTCATTCCTTACATTGGAATTTTTGTCAAAGTGGAGATTGTTAGAGCTTGGTGACTTGATTCGTTCCCAATTGGTGTCTCAGTTGATTCATGTCCTCTCAATGGTCCCTGACAGTGGTGCCATTTGATTCATGTCCAGCTGGTGTCCCTTGATTGTGGTCCTCAGGGAGTAATCAACAAAATTTATAACCTATTACACCATGTACTAGGATAACCTTAACTAGCATAGCATAGTGGCTCTAGGGTCGTTCACTGGGATGGGTTTTCGCTCTACAATTGATATTAATTCAAAGTTGAATTGGTGCCTTTTCATTTCAAGGTTAGCTTTAAAAGAAAACATAAAGATGTTTAAATGAAAAAGGTTTGGTTTTAAACTAACCAAAAATAGTAACTGATTTTACTTACAAAGAAAAGTGTTTCTTGGAGTTTAGATCACTAGGTTCAGGTTCCTCATACAAAAAGGAGAGTTCTGGTCACTTGTTTCTTTTCCTCGCATTAGAGAATTAACATATAGTTAATTCTCTAACCGGTGTGGTACAGATGCTTCCCCTTAATGGGTTCAAACACTAAATCCCTCTCACTGATGCACCTTGCAATGGCTCGTGCCTCTCACCTAGCATTTGCTGTTCAAGGTGATCTTTAACCTTAGATTACCCGTCAAAAGCTCGCAAGAGATAACTAATGGATGTCTCCTTAGAGTCCAAAAGCTTACCAAGTGTTGGCTATTCTAGAAAATCCAACCTTCAAACCACCTCCCAAAGGCTCGCAAGAGATAAACTAATGCATCTCAATGAACGGAGATCACTTGCCTTATCGAGTGTTGGCCCAGGTGAGTTAAAGGCGTTTTAAGTTAACTAAAAAGATAAAAACCCATTAACGGGTCATACTTTCTCTTCATTAAAAACTAAAACAACAAAACTTCCAATTTATGCATGAGGAAACTTACCCGACTTTCTTTACTCCAAGAGACGAAGAGCCTAGCCTCTCATCCTCTGAGGAAAAATCCTTAGAGTTTGATTGGCTAGAAAGTAAAATAACAAGAAAACAAAAATATGAAGGAAAAACAGAGCAAGTGCTCTATAAAATATATTTCTTACTATTACAAAAAGGTTGTCTCCAAGAACAAGCTCTCGAGATCTATCTGATTGTAAAGAAAATTACAACTATATATAAGAGGTTATTCACCCATTTGTTCTTACTTAAAGACTAAGGAATCCTATGATAGGTGGGTTACAAGGAGACTTTGGGGATTTAGACAACAAATATCTAAAGCAAAATATCTCAAGATGTCGGTCGGAAATATCAGGAAGCTTCAGGAGAACTCTGCGGCACTATATACTGAGAGAAAAACTCTCCGGGTAAGCGCTATTAGAGGATCCGGATATGTCTGACCGGAGAAGTTGAAACATCCTCCTCTCCCATCCGGATGTGAGATATCCAATTAGAGGATCTGGACATGTCTGACCGGAGAAGTTGAAACGTCCTCCTCTCCCATCCGGATGTGAGATATCCGGATATGAAATGTCGACAGACGGAATTCTTCCCCCGGGTGGAATGAACTATGCCGCAAGGGGGACCGTCTGCCTGTGCAAGGTGTAGGGACCCCTCTCCCGGATGACACGGAGTGCGCAAGGCTATCCGGATCAACTCCATCCGGATTCCCCAAGAGGGCATGTGGCGCACTCCCCTATCCGGACTCCCTCAGAGAGAAGCACACGACACTCATGAACATCACACCCGGACGATAGCATATCCTATCCGAATGTGTTGTTCGGATCATTGACTTAATGTGAGCAAGCCTTGCTACGTCATTCGGACAGTCTGCCACAGACCATGTTCCGCCGCCATCCTGTCCGGACGCCCTGTCCGGACATCTTTTACTCCTTGCATTTCGGATTTGCTTATGGCAAAGGACTTCAAAGCTTCGGTTCTTCATGTTTCTGAGCTTTCCATTGCTTTGCTATGGATTCCAAAGAACTCTCCTCAATCTTGGATTGCTTTGGTGATCAAAAAGCTATCAAAACACCAAAACTTAACACAATTTGATTAGAATTGATTGCAAAGGTCCTTAATATGTTAATTGGGTTAAAAGGTGATAACTACTACTCAAAAGTGTTTAAAAGAGTTAATTACAAGCTATGAAATAGCACTTTTTGAGTAGTAATCATGACTCGATTTCCTTTTTGGTCCAACTTGAAAAGTTTGCGATGCGATATATATGGTGAAGAAAAAATGATGTATTTTCGTGCTTTATTTATTTTTTTCTCTCCCATATATATATATGGGATGGTGTATAGGTTTTCAGGTATTTATATAGTAGCCGCTTGATACTCTCTTCTTTTGTATCAATTTTTGACATATTGGATTATTCTTCTCCTTTACCCGTGATTTTTCCCGTTTAAGGTTTTCCATGTAAATTTGTGTGTGTTCTTATTTTTCTTGTTACCTAGTTTTGTTTTTCCATAACACTTACCATGGAAAATAAATAAATAAATAAGCTATTCCCATCATTTGCAACATTAAAATATCAAAACGACTAATAAAAAGTTATACAGTTGATTATGGCACTTAAAGATCCATTTCTCATGCATGTTTTTCAATTAAAATACATAACTAGTCTTATGATCCATTACAAAGGTTAATTTCATCCATATAATAATATTACATCAATCTTTTCTATTATTCATGTCATAATATTTTATTTACTATTTTGATAAAAAAAATAAGTATTTTAACTTTTTGTTTTTTTTTTTTTTTTTTTTTTTTACAATTTGTCATTTCAAATCAAAGGACGTCTCGGAGAAATTATGCTTGACTAACCAACCCACCATTTGTAATATATTTTTTCTTTTGTTATTTATTTTATCTTACCAATGTACTTACGATATTTCTTTAAGTCATAGAGTGGGAGAATTAGAAAGGTTATTTACCACCATCAAAGCCATTCAAGTTGGCTATTTTTTGTATTACACTTTTAATTTCAAATTTTCTCTTTCTTTCTGGTTTAAATTTTGTACCTTTTTTATTCTTATGGTAATTTTTGGAGTCTTAAATTATTTTAATTCACATACTTATCATAGTATTTCTTTAAAAATTTTAAAATAATATCCTTATCATATACATATATATATTTTAAAATTTTTTCGAGAGTCTTTCCATGAAAAACCATATTCAAAGAAAGATAAAAAAATTCTTGCCTAATTTTATTTTCTTTTTATTTTTTTCCTTTCAATTAATATTTCTTTACTTCTTTGAAAAGGTCTTTATACTTTTATTACTTTTTCAAATGTTTATTTTGATATAATTTTTGAGTTTCTATTTTTTATTTTTTAAGTATGCTTTTGAAAAAAAAATGTGTTTGATTTCTATGTGTCTTCTTCTGAAATTAACATTATTTTGAGTTTAATGTTTTTCTTCGTATTTATTATTAGTGTATTAAGCTACTTAGTTTAAGTTGACAATTTTGTTTCATTGATCTTGATTTAGGAGTTTGTATGTTATTGTGTCTTACTCTCCATCAAAGATTCAAGGTTTGGTTCAAAAATATGAGGAAAAAATTGAATCCAAATTTTTTGCTCCTATTCATCATTAGTTGGGTAGTTGAATATTGAATGATCATATACAAGGTCAATAAAATGCATAGGATGAGTGTGTCATCAAGTAATATGTGTAAGGAATGTCCCTCATCCTTGGCAAAGGGAAATGGTCGAGCGAGTTTTTGAAAATCGGTTGAATTCCTTCATTCAAGGAAGGTAGTTGATTGAATGATCATATACGAGGTCAATAAAATGCATAAGATGAGTGTGTCATCAAACAATGTGTGTGAGGAATGTCCCCCATCCTTGGCAAAGGGAAATAGTCGAGTGAGTTTTTGAAAATCAGTTGAATTCCTTCGTTCAAGGAAGGTAGATTTATACACCATTGTATAGTTAGTACATTTACATTGTACATTGTGTAAATACCTTACACGTTTACACAAATTCCATAGACATAAAATACAAAGTGTGCATATGGGTGGGTTAACCATGTTTACATTGTCATGGCTCAAGGAAAAAAGAAAAAATTAAACCCAATCTATGTTCCTATTCATCATTGGTGGGGTAGGAAATTGAATGAACATGTATAAGGTAAAAAAAAATGCATAGGATGAGTGTGTCATCAAACAATTGTGGGATCCTCCCTAAAAATTACCGCGTGGCTTCCTCTCCTTTGGACACGCAAACGACCCCTTGCGACACGTGGCATCGCTCATTCCACCCGGACGGAAATTCTCACTCATTCCACCCGGATGTCTCACAGCCACAATTATATCCAGCCGATGTTTCACCTCATCCGGATATCTTACATCCGGATCCGGCCGACGGTCCACCTCATCCGGATATCTCACATCCGGATCCGGCTGACGGTCCACCTCATCCGGATATCTCACATCCGGATCCGGCCGACGGTCCACCTCATCCGGATATCTCACATTCGAATCCGGCCGACGTTCCACCTTCTCCGGATATTTCACATCCGGCGCCTGCCGCCGGATGGGAGAGGAGGAGGATACTCTAGTGACGCTTACCCGGACAGCTTGGCTCGTCAGACGCTCGTGATTCGGCTGATCCATTTTTGCCCACAATAAAAAAGCACCGACAATACTAACGACCAAGTCTCCTGAGCTGTCACTCATCTTTAATGCAAGATACATTCGACAAAGACATTCCCAAGTCTTCTCAGGTCTCCTGACACATCCCCGATATTTAAAGTCATAAATTGAGGTGACGTCCACCGCCTGAATATCTTCCTGACAACCGTCACCTCGCACCCAGAAACGTCATGATTACTTCGCCACCTTATGAGCCGTAAGCATGACGATGGGACCCGCTAGCACAGCGAGGCCATACTTTTTGACTCGTATATAAACTCTAAGGAGACTCTCAGGAAGGTAAGAGAAGAGATAAGCAACAAGGGATAAACATCCTTGACAAAAAATCACGGAGCAACACTCCCAAAGGAAAACCCTATTTTCCAACAGCTTCCAAAATACTAACTTAATCATCGGAGGGTGTGTCTGGACAACCCATCCGGACATCTTTTTTACAGGAGGAAGGAGGATTCACTGTAACGCGTTGATCGAGATTCCGTTGCTGGTGACGACTACTGTAGTAGGGGAATTTTGCCATCAACAACAATGTGTGTGAAGAATGTCCTCTATCCTTGACAAAGGGAAATGGTTAGCGAGTTTTTGAAATTAAGTTGAATTCCTTCAAGGAAGACGACCTTGTACACCCTTGTACAATTAATACATATACCTTATACACTTAGTGTAAATACCTTGTACACTTGCATAAATTCCATATACCTAGTAGTGAATGTGTACATATGGGTGGGCTAATCATATTTCCATTTAGTTGGTTCAGAAAGGAGATAAATTGATAATGCATAGACAATGTGTCCACATAGATGTGTGAACTATGTTTCCAATGGTTTAGCTTAGAAGAAAGTGGAAGACTTAAAAACAAATTTTTTTCTCCCAAACATCATTAGTCGGGTAAGTATTCGAATTTTCATGTGTAAGTTAAATAAAATGCATAAAATGGGTGTGCAATAAAGGAATGTGTAGCATGAGAGTGTGCAATCCTTTGATGATAAGAAAAAAAAAATGGTATAGAGTCGATTGAAATTCTGCATAAAGTGCAATCTTGTACGCCTTTTGTACAATTAGTACATTTACCTTGTATAATTAGTGTAACATTTTTGTATAGTGGTGCAAATTCCATTCACACACCCTTGGCAACCTTGTACAACCCTTATACAATTAGTTCAAATGTCTTGTATAGTTAATACAAATGTCTTGTATATTGATGAAAATAAATAAGTACTATATGAAATGTTTGTTAATATGTGTAAAGAAGTGGTTTGGTATGAGAAAAAAAGATAAGGAAAATGAAAACAACCACGAACACCATTAAAAATATTTTGTGACTTATGTGCACACATGTTAATTTCATTTTTTTTTACATTTGCTCATAATGTACAAGGAATTTGAACTAAGTGCACAAGATATGTATAAGGCTCCATATATTGAACTATTTTATTTTTTTTCTTCATTTATATTTTTTGTATTTCATCCAAACCCACTTCAAGTAAATATGATGAAAATTAATTTGATATGTGTGCAAGTGTGTAAACAATGTTACAACTAGTTTGATATATAAATAAATAAATAAACAAGAAATATGAAGATAAAGTAAGATTAATACATTATTTTTAATTTTTTTATTCAATTTTAAACTTCTTTTATAAAACAAATATTTTTATTATCGAATGAATTTTGTAATAAAATTTAATTTTTAAAAAAAATCAAAAGACTTCTTTTGAATTAAATCCCTTTATTGTTAAATCCTTGATACAATAAAATCAAAATTATAAAATTCACATTTAATAAATTTATTTTAATAATTTTATAACTTTTATTTCATATTTATCCATTTTATAAAATAAAGATTTTTGTTATTAAATAATTTTATTGTGAAATTTATCTTTTTAAAATTAAATTTTTTATCCTTAGTTATTTCATGTAATAAATAAATATTTTAAATAAAAAAAAATTTATTTTAATTTATGTATGAGAATTACACTAAATCAAAATAATTTTTTAATTGAGTTATATTGAATTTTATTTTTTTTAGTTATCTAATATAATAAAATTAGAATTCAAAATAAACTCAACTTTCTTAGCTCATAAGAATTAATTTTTTATTAAATGATTGATAAAAAAACTAAAAATTATTATTCTATATTTTTAATAATATTGATATAAAATAAAAGAGAAGATGAAATTAAATAATACATTATTTTTATTTATTGTAAATTATATATTTTAATAATATAAAATATCATTACTTAATCTCCCATTACTAAATTGCTATCCTCCAAAATTTAATATAAATACAATTTTATTTAGTTGTTGATGGAAAAAAAGCCTCCAACAAGTCTTTGTACACCCTAAATCAAATATCACAATTAAATATATAAATCCAAGGGTAAAAAATCTGTACACCACAGGGATCATAAAATTCTCCCTGCAATCACTCTCTATTTTATGTATCAAGTGATATGACAACTCTGGATTCTGGAAGGTTATTTAATTTGTTCTCTTTATAGTTTATATCCTTTCTATCGATTATAGAACTTAAAATGGACGTTGGCCAATTATCGACAAGTGGATTCTCTTCAGCACAATTCTCCCTTTTTTCTGCTCATCTCTCTTTTGAGTTTGGTAAGGCCCAAATGGCTGACACCACACCTACTCCCACCATGATGCCGGCGACAGACATTCGCTTTTAGAGATGCCAATGCAACCTTTAACTCCATTACAGCCATTAATCACCACACTATCCCGTGGCAAGCTTCCATATTAGCTTCCACAACTCTCATCATCTAACTTCTTTCTCTTTAGTACCTACTATCAAGCATGGTTCAAAGTCGCGGTATCGGTCATTGATTCAAAGGGTCACGAGACATATCGGTATCGGTGTCTCGGTTCGGTATCGAGTGATACGTAAAATAAAATAATTAAAATTTTCAAAAAATTATAAAAATATTATATAAATTAAAAAATAAAATAGATATAATTAAATAAGTTGAAAATTTTAATAAAACAATTTTTTTTTTCACATTTAGCTCAAAGTTATTTATGCTAATATTAAAAATTGAGGATTTAATTCTCACTCTGCCATATAAACGCTTTAATTTATCATTAAACCTCATATATACCTTTCATATCATTTTACTTCAGTAAATCGGGTACTCAATTCTCCTAATATGTTATTATTAAATCATATTAAAGTGTTTATATGAAAGATATTTTCCATGTAAATTGGGACTCAATTCTCCATGTAAATCCATATAAAATGCAGTTTTTTACTTTACTAATTTGAGCTCCCAATCTCTCACCCTCGCCACCATTGCTGTCAAGACCCACAACAGAGCTCCCAATCTCCCACCCTCGCACGCCACCATGCTATCAAGATCCACAACAGACAACACCACTTGCAATAGCAAATTTGCAACTGTGCAAGACCTAACATAGGAAGGGAAGCAATCTGACTGTGAGGGGATTGTCTTGTCGACGTCGCCGGCGAAAGATTCAGTCCACTTGACGAGTCACCACTGCCGACACCAAATCTCCACCCTCCCATAATGCTCAATTTTGAGGAAAATCAGGTAAGTAAATCCTAAATCATGCCCTCATCCTTCGGTGGTTTCTCTGCTTATTTCCAAACGGGTCACGGTTTGGATTTTTTCTTCTTCGTCTTCTTTGATCTTCTCATTGATGGTTTAAAATTTTAGAATAGGTGTACCCTTTTGAAAGGGCAATTTCTGATTTATTTTATTTTATTTTATTTTTAATCTTATGAAAATTTTGAAAATTCTTTGTAACCTAACGAGTCAACCGAGTTAACTCGGAAACTCAGACGAGTCAGTCAAGTCTAACCGATTCCCAATCGAGTTCATGCATTATACTTTATCTGGTATCAGTCTTATCGCGATAGGTGTTGGGCTGATACGACTAGGCCGAGTCGTACCGGACTCGGCCGATACTTTGAACCCTGCTATCAAGAGGGACTCCACATATAGCTACCACCCTCCTCCCCTCTCTCTTCTCTTCTTCTTCCTTCTTATTTTTCTTTTTTCTTTTTTATTCTCTCCTCCTCTTCCTCATCTCCTCGACAGCCCTCTCATAATCACACTCTTTTTCTCTTTTCCTTTTCCTTTTCTTTTTCTTTCTTCTTCCTCCGTCTCCAACAGCATTCACAACCACCTTTATCACTATTATTGTCGCCGTTGATGACATCACTATTATCACTATTATTGTCGCCACTATCCCCTCCTCCATGTGACTACCATCACTAAGACCCACACTTCCATTACCGCTACTTCCACACAACTCCACAATCACCCATTCGTCGAGCTACTATTGTCTGGATTCGTCGTCGTCCACACATTGTTGCACCACTCCATTACCACCGTCAGTCACCACTGACATCCACAACATTGCCATCACCACTCTCGTTGGCATCTGTCTTTCCTCTCCATCCATGGTTTCCTCTCCATGACATTGTCAAGAGACATAGGTAAGTTTCCTTACAGTGCATGTTTTCTTATATGGCCTTAAGACTTATTTGCATATTGTGGCCTGGTTTTTATCATTGATGCGGATTCTAGGCTTCATTAGAATTGGATTTCAATTATTCATTTGGCTTAGGGGCATGACTTCATTTTAATTGGGTTTTGAATTATATTGTTTGAGTTGGGCTTAATATTGGAGTTTGTTTATAGGCTATTTGACTTTGTGGCCTTCAATAGTGCAACTCTACATAGGCTTTGTGCTTGATTTCCATTATTATTTGGGCTTTTCATAATGATATAAATGTATATATAAACTTAAACCATTTTTTACAAAATCAATTGTTTTTCCTAAAATTGAAATGTGGACCCGCAAATTTCACGTGCGTCCCCACTCGATCGGCGAGACTCGCTTTTTATTTGTGAAAAATTAATTTTAGAAAAGTTGGAGTCGCCACCTATTTTATTTTTATTTTAAAGGGAAAATAAAACAAGAAAGAAAAACCCTAAAAAATGACTCCATAGTTTTGAAAAAAAACATGTCTTTAGGAAACCTGAGTCTAGGTCCGGGGATCAGGTTACTTATTGGGAAGGTACCTCTAGGAGATAGCACCCCTTTAAGCCCTACGAAGGTCTCTACTGACTAAGTTGAGGGAGATGTGGCAATTAATTGATTAACTAAGGGTACCTAGGTTGACTAAGGTGATCACAAAAAATAACATGCCAAACAAGATCAAACCACAATAAAGGAGAGTTAGGGTGCGTACCTGAACCACGTCTTAAGCGCTATCATAAAACATCAATGGTTATTTTAGATAATATATCACCTAACATGCATTTTATCATAGATAATCGCACAATGAAGCTTATATATTAAAGCACCCAAGGATTATATTGAACATGGATATGATCTTCAATAACATACATCTCTATAGAATTTTTGAAAGTGAGTGAGGGAGAGAGCGTACCTGGGTAGCAAGCTAAACGCCTTTATGGAAAACAAGGTTAGCTAAATAATAGATTCAAAATAATCTCATATATACCACAAAGAGAAAGCACAATATCAAACAAAAAGTATTGAAAAAAACATCATGGATGTCGGGCCCCCACCAAAGCCCTGATTGATTTTGCATGAGTTGATTTTATGAATTCCATTGTTTGGAATCATTAAGTTTGTTCATGCTTATTGAAAATTGAGAAAACCATGAAAATATCCGAAAATCAAATAAAATAGTGAAAACGCATGCCGGAAGGAAAATGACAGCAAAAGTTTTGTTGAAATCTGGATTTTAAGCCTAGAAACTCCTAAAGAAGCTTAAAGAAAACTAGAGTTATTTTGACGAAAAATGGTTTCGAAATCTAGATTTAAGACGTATAAGATCACAAAAAGAAGAAAAAGAAACATTAGAAGGAATATGATGTGTGGTAAGGTGACCATGCTGAGTAGGGCTTTAGAATTATCGGCTGCGAACGCTCTTCGGGTAAGCGCTATCGGAGGATCCGGACATGTCTGACCGGGGAAGTTGAATCGCCCTCCTATCCCATCCGGCGTCAGGCGGCAGATGTGAAATATCCGGAGAAGGTGAAACGTCGGCGGACAAAATTCCGGATGTGAGATATCCAGAGAAGGTGGAACGTTGGCCGAACAGAATTCCGGATGTGAGATATCCGGAGAAGGTGGAACGTCGGCGGACAGAATTCCGGATGTGAGATATCCGGAGGAGATGGAACGTTGGCTGGACAAGATTCCAGATGTGAGATATCCGGAGGAGGTGGAATGTCGGCGGACAGAATTCCGGATGTGAGATATCCGGAGGAGGTGGAACGTTGGCCGGACAGAATTCCGGATGTGAGATATCCGGAGGAGGTGGAATGTCGGCGACAGAATTCCGGATGTGAGATACCCGGAGGAGGTGGAATGTCGGCGGACAGAATTCCGGATGTGAGATATCCGGAGGAGGTGGAATGTCGGCGGACAGAATTCCGAATGTGAGATATCCGGAGGAGATGGAACGTTGGCCGGACAAAATTCCGAATGTGAGATATCTGGAGGAGATGGAATGTTGGCCGGACAGAATTCCGGATGTGAGATATCCGGAGGAGGTGGAACGTCAGCGGACAGAATTCCGGATGTGAGATATCCGGAGGAGATGGAATATCGGCGGATAGAATTCCGGATGTGAGATATCCGGATGAGGTGGAATATTGGCCGGACAGAATTCTTCCATTTCCAAGAGTTCCAGAAATTGCTGCCTAACGGAGACAGGGTACCCCAAAAAAAAGGAAACTAGAAAAAAGAAAAGAAAAGAAGAAACGAACACAAAGAGAAAGAGCTCCAGAAAATAGAGTAGAGATAAGAAAAAATAAAAATAATGAAAAAAGAATAACCAAGCCAAGCCACATTCCATTGCTTTGTCAATGGGCTTGGAATGGTGAGAGAGGTACGAGCAGATTCCAGCAAACAAGTATAGCCATAGTTCTCATGTAATGCGCAGGAAATTAAAAAAAATGGAACCTTTCGACCCTAAATCAAAATTGGGGAACTCCAAAGAGACAAATCAACAACATCTATAGAAGCAATCAAGTACCAATGTAGACAAACATATGACCTCTGTCATTCTACCCCCTAGCATCCAAACTAGACTCAAAATCCAACGAAAATTCATACATCAAAAGGATAATCGGAATCAAGGAGGGGTCTACAGTAAACATACCTGGAAACACTTCCTTCCGGTGAGAAAATCTCCACTGGTATTTTCCATGCTTCCTTCCTCTTCCCTTGAAAACTTCTCTCTCTGCCCTCACAATCCAAAGAATCCTCCTGTTTTTCTTCCTCTCTCACGTATATATATCAGCCTTCCCAAAGAACCCCCCAAATTCGCTGGAGGAAAATCCCCTCATCTCTTCCTTTTTTAAATCTACTTTCCTTTCTTATTTTCTTCCCTTTTATAACTGATTCCCCCATAGAAATAATATATGTGCTATCCTTCTAAAAAACAAAATCTCATTTTTTTCAAAATTCTGTTGATTCTCCTTCCAAATAGATGGCGGCCCATTTCCTCATGCCCGAAAGCCAAGAAATATGATTTAGAAAACTTGTAATAAGATAAAATAAAATAAAATAAAATAAAAATGATAAAGAAATCCATATAAGTCACACAAGTCATGTAGGCCATGCAACCATCTAAGAAAGTGAGTCAATGAATGAACTAAATGGGTTGGGGCCTAGTGGTGCCTAATGAACTAAGTGTCTTAAAGTGATTGGGATATTGTCTAAGTGACCTAAACATGCTTAAGAACTATCCTAAAAAAGGAATGGAAGGCTTAAGTCTAAATCGAAACTGCCAAGGGTCACAATAAGGGGCTAGGCAATCCCTCAACCAGAGTCTCCGAGGTGGCTCAAGAAAGGTAAGTAACGTGAGTAGCTATGGGCCACCAAGGAATTACTGTAAAGTATCGAACAAGTATCTAATAGGACATGTGCTAGGAGGACAAAATTGAAGGTCTACAAATATGCCCCTCTTCGGTATAGATCACGAGCATAAGGAATATGAGTAATAATACGAATAATGAGTGGAACGAAGTGAACTATATCGAAGAACTAAAGAAGGACCAAAGATTTTGTCTTAGCGCATGGCGAGAGTAAGGTTGGAACATGAGTCTGCAACGACAAGGATGAAACAACTCTTCGTGGGGGAATGGCAGTAAAGAGAGAAAGGTATGTGACGAGTAGCACAAAGATGGAAAGAGATGAAAATGATGACTCAAAGTTATGGATGAGATGAATAACTCTAGATCATGGACAAGATGAACGACACTGGGTCAAAAATAGGACAAACGACTCTAGGTCAGAAATAGGATGAACGACTCTGGGTCGGAAATAGGATGAATGACTCTGGGTCAAAAATAGGATGAACGACTCTGAGTCAAAAATAGGATGAATGACTCTGGGTCGGAAACAGGATGAATGACTCTAGGTCAGAAATAGGATGAACGACTCTGGGTCGAAAATAGGATGAACGACTCGGGTCAAAAATAGGACAAACGACTCTGGGTCGGAAATAGGATAAACGACTCTGGGTCGTAAATAGGATAAATGACTTTAGGCCATGAGTTCAGGGCTATAAATGCTAAGAATGACTCTAGGTCATAGATGAAGTGAATGACTCCGGGTCATGGGCTCAGGGCTCTAAATGAAAAGAATGACTCTGGGTCATAAATAAGAGAAACGACTCTAGGTCATGAGCTCAGGGCTCTAAAGGGATAGCCGATCAGGATGCTTTCCGGCTCATGGTGCCCGGTTGAGGCCACTTGCAAGTGGCTAGAATGATGAAAACGAAACGTCTCAGGGATGCGAAGGACGCAAATGACTCTGGGTCGTAAGCTTAGGGCTCGGGATGCTATGAATGACTCTAGGTCATAGATGAAGTGAATGACTCCGGTTCACGGGCTCAGGGCTCTAAATGGAAAGAATGACTCTGGGTCATAAATAAGAGAAACGACTCTGGGTCATGAGCTCAGGGCTTTAAAGGGATAGCCGATCAGGATGCTTTCCGGTCGAAGGTGCCGGGTCGAGGCCACTCACAAGTGGCTAGAATGATGAAAACGAAACATCTCCGGGATGTGAATGATGCAAATGACTCCGGGTTGTGAGCTCAGGGCTCAAGGTGCTATGAATGACTCTGGGTCATGATGCAATGAGTAACTCGGGGTACGATGAATAGCTCAGGGCTACGGATGGTATGAATGACTCCGGGTCATGATGCAATGAGTAACTCAGGGTTACGATGAATAGCTCAGGGCTATGGATGAAATGAATGACTCTGGGTCATGATGCAATGAGTAACTCAGGGTTACGATGAATAGCTCAAGGCTATGAGCTCCGGGCTCTATGACTGATCGGTTAAAAGGAGAATGCGATACGCAAACTCCAGGTCAAACCACTCATGGGCGACCAAATGATGAAGGCTCAGCTCAGGGCTGGAAAGACTCTGGGTTTATAGGAAACGATAGCTCAGGGCTATGAGGCTCGAGGCCTAGAAGGAACGGATAAATTAAGGCCATAAGACTCACGGTCTAGAAGGAGTGGATAGCTCAGGGCTATGAGGCTCGAGGCCTAGAAGGAACGGATAAATCAAGACCATAAGACTCAGGGTCTAGAAGGAGTGGATAGCTCAGGGCTATGAGGCTCAGGGCCTAGAAGGAACAGATAAAGAAGACCAACTCGAAAGTAGATAGGAAGTAAATGGGCTCAAAGTCGTATACTCAAAGTGACAAGAGTCGGACTACTGAGCTCAAGAAGGGAAATATGCCCCAGTGTCCAGGGTGCTCACACTGCCAAAACAAACAGTAAATTAATCATCCGCTGAAATCAATGGGTCAGGGACCAATACACCATGACAAACCTCTAAAAAGTCAAACTAGAAAAACTCTCTGTGTCTGAAAAGCTGCTCTGCTGACGAATCTCAAAAGGTAAATCTCAAAGTGTGGATATCGTGGCTCATCTAAAAACAAATCTCAAAGTGCACAAAATACTGCTCATTTGGATAATCCAATCTGCAAGGTAACAATGACGAAAACAAATCCATCTCATGAACATCTAGCTAAAGGATCCGCCCATGCTCCTCGGGTGAAGCCTGATGTGATCCATCACTATCTCGACAAATCCATGTAGGGAGGTCCTGATATAATCAATCGCCGAAAGCTCCAAACTAATACTCAATCTAAAACCAAGCTGGCCACTGCCTCGATCTCAAGGATACTCAGAGAAAATGGGGAAATATGCCCCAGTATAAGATCCGATATCAAAATCATGAGGTAAACAACTGACACTAATCATCCATCCCCATACCACTGCCCAAACTAATCTCACAAAGGAGAGGGGAATATGCTCCAGTATGATATCTGATGTCAAAGTCGTGAGATAAACAACCAACAATGATCATCCATCTATATACCGCTGCCCGAACATAAACTCATCATGGAGAGGGGAATATGCCCCAGTATGGATAACTGATGTACAATAGAGAATCAGTCAAAATCAATCAAACATCTCTATGACCATGGATATGAATAGTCATATCATCCAACAACAATTAGAAAACCTCAGAGAGAAGGGGGAATATGCCCTAGTGTGGATATCTGACGCACAATCAAAAGGATGAATCCAACATCGTCAATCAACTGTCTCCAACTCAACAATAATCCGCTAAGAAATCAGAATGAAGTATCAGCCGATACCTCAAGGAAGGCTCTCTAAATCTGATCTCAAATGAATAACCAAAATGATGAGGAATATGATAATCTCGAGAATAGAAGCACGTCTATGATGAATCCTTAACTAAATCTGATGGGAATTTGGTGACCTCCAAATCGGGGAATATACCCCAGTGTACAAGATCTATATACTGCACTGAAAACTGTCCTCAACTCAGTAATAATCCACTAGTCTATCTCAGAAATACTCCGCAGATGGAACCTAGAATCATGAAAACTGTCAATGAGCTCAACAATGCTCTTCTAGAACTGATATCATCTCAACATACTCCACTAGGGGTCTTTGATCGATGAAAATGCCCAGGCTCAAAGAAAGTGCTCCACTAGGGGCTCATCTCAACCGAATGAAAGGGGAATATGCCCCAGTATGGATATCTGATGTCGACAAAAGGATGAATCCAATATCATCGACGAACTACCTCTGAACTCAAAAATCCATCAAACATCAATATGTCAAGCAAGAAATGCTTCCAAAAGTATCTTCCATAAAAGAGAACATGATAACAACTATACTTCAACCAGTCTACAAAAGCCTATCCAAGTGAAGACTGTCAAAGATAACGCCTAATCTCATGGCCTCAGGGTGGTCTTAAGACACGGGACGTAACGTAGGCTATGGTGAAGAGGTGAAAGAAGTGAAGGGAAACTATGCTCAAATACCCAATGATCCAACCCATACCCTCGTGTACCAGATGTAATGCATAGAAAAATCTCATGAGCCATGGACCTAAAGGTAACCAAAGGAAATGTCACTGGCGAAATGAGAGAAAGGATGAGTGGTCAAACCATCAATGAAACAGGTGAATGATGTGAAGAAGGTATCGAATCAAAAATGTGTATTAATATGTAGGGAATGGATAAAAAAAGTGAAATGAATATCTAGAAAGAGGTAATGGGATACAAAAGAAGGCAATGAGAGAGTAGAATAGATGATGATCAACCCATGTTAGTACAATAAAGGAAAGTCATATCACCAATGATGGAATGATGAGTTAGACAATGATTCGGAGATCCTAGTAAAAAGATTACTCATTTCTCATACCTAATACATATCAACCATGATCCGATAAGCATATAATACCATAGAACTCTCATATGAATCCCTAACACTCCAAATGCATAACAAGAGTGGCTTAAGGAGTGAAAACTCATATAAAAATCTCACAAGAACCCACAATGACAAATATACCCAGTAAACAGACCTCAAAAGGTGATATAAGCGCCCAATGGAGTAAGATGCTATATATAAACATATCATTGCGCTTTTTATCTTTTTTTTTTTTTTTTGATTGAATTTTTTTTTTTTTTGGATGCACATGCTCTGATCATCAATAAATCGAACTCCAATGGGAAAGATACAAGGAATGAACAAACTCTCTCAGACCACTGATGAATACATGAACCCTAACCCATGAGACAACCTCTCAAACTAAAATCTCTGAATCAATGCCAAATGAGGGGATGGATGGAGTGATATGACTGCCCTCTTTTGCACCAAGATGTGAAAAATCATCAACCCAAGAAATAGAAGAGATAAGATGAAGCAAATAATGATAAATGCAAGAGAGACAATGAAAATGTGATGATAGTAAAATAGAACAAATGGGGCGATAAGGGGATGGTAACAAGAATGAGAAGATAAACCTATAAGTCTAAAGCTCATGAAACTTTCCTAGCAAAGCATGCATATACATCAAAGGGTCCCAACCCAGGTGTAGAAATGGTAATCAAGGCTATAAGAAAGAAATAAGGCTATAACATATCACGTGAGGCTCAATGGGCTAGCAATGGTTTAATATATTAATAAAGGTGATAAGATGTAAGGCAGACCGAAATGATGGCCACCCATCCTGCGACCATAATCTCAAATAAATACTTCTTCAGCTGATCCACATTGGTAGGCTCTGAAAACTGGTTTCCATCTAAATCAGTCAACCATACAGCCCCTTCTGGAGTCAACTCTCGAATAACATAAGGCCCACTCCAACTAGGCCTGAACTTTCCTCTAAGGTCTCCAATCAAATCTCTGAGAATCTTCAAAACTAAATCCCCTTTTTGTAATGGTCTAGGCTTAACCCGTTTCCTAAAGGCACGAGTCATCTTCCTCTGACAGGCCTGAATATGATCGGTTGCTCTCAATCTCTTCTCATCTAAAAGGTTAAGCTGGTCAAACCGAGCCTGAGCCCACTCTGTCTCAGAAATCTGCTGCTCAAGGGCTACTCTCAGAGAACCCATCTCTGTCTCAACCGGCAAAACAACCTTCATACCATATACTAAAGAGTAAAGTGTAGCTCCTATAGAGGTGCGAAAAGAGGTACGGTATGCCCACAATGCAAAAGGAAGTTTCTCTGACCAATCTCGAGAAGTTTCAACCATCTTCCTCAAAATCCTCTTAATATTCTTATTCGCAGCCTCTACTGCCCCGTTGGTCTGTGGCCTATATGCTGAAGATCTATGATGTCAGATGCCATACTTCTGCAACAAAGTATCTACCTCAGCTCGGAAGTGCACCCCTCTATTTGAAATCAACTCATGGGGAACCCCATAACGGCAAATGATGTGTGACCTGATGAAACTGGCAACCCTAGCAGATGTCAACCTCGCATATGATGCGGCTTCCACCCACTTGGTGAAATAATCTATGGCAACTAGGATGAACTCATGACCACTGGAATATTTTGGTGAAACCTTCCCAATAATATCAATACCCCATACTGAAAATGGCCATGGCGAGGTCAAAGCGTGTAACTCTGATGGCGGTGCATGAATGAGATCGCCATGAATCTGACACTCTGGGCATTTCTGAACAAACTGACAACAATCTGTCTCCATAGTCAACCAGAAATAACCTGTCCTCATAATCTTACGGGCCAACATGTGTCCTCCCATATGCGGACCACAAACTCCTGCATGAACCTCTCTCATCACTCGATCTGTAGAGGCTCGATCTAAACATAATAGAAGCATACCATCAGCTGATCGTCTGTATAAGGTATCTCCACAAATGACAAATCTAGTGGCCAAATTTCTCAGAGCTCTCCTATCCTTGGCAGTGGCTACCTCAGGGTATGTGTCAAATCTAAGAAACTGATAAATATTATGATACCAAGGTAGATCATCCTGGACCTCTGTTTCTCCAATCAAACAACAGTAGGCGGGTGCAGACCTCAACTCAATCAGCAACGGACGTATAACTACATCAATCAGAATGTCCACAGCAGAAGCTAGGGTAGCTAAGGCGTCGGCAAACCGGTTCTGCACTCTAGGTAGATGAACATATCTCAAGTCATCAAATCTCGCAACCAGCAACTCCAAATAGGCGTGATATGGCCTAAGCTTCACATCCCTAGTCTTCCAATCCCCCTGAATCTGTCTAAGTACCAGATTGGAGTCACCAAATACCTCCATCTGTCTAATGTCAAGTTCCAATGCAGTCTCTATACCAAGGATACAAGCCTCATACTCAACTATGTTATTCGTGGCAGGATGTCGATCAGAAAATGCCAAACGAACGGACCTCGGAATATGATCACCCTGAGGGGATACCAACAGAATACCTATCCCATACCCTGACTGATTGGCTGCACCATCAAAGTACATGCACCATCCTGATAAGCTGGTCATAGCAACAAACTCCTCATCTGGAAAATCATCATCAACTGGTTTATCCTCATATGTCGGTAGTGAGGCTAGGTGATCGGCGACAATACTTCTCTTAATAGACTTCTGAGAAACATACTGGATATCAAACTCTGTCAAAAGTACGAGCCATCTCATCAGTCTACTAGTCAATGTAGGTCTATCAAATAAGTATCTCAATGGATCTAGGCGGGATATCAAATGCACTGAGTACTCTGTCATGTAATGCCTCAATCTCCTGGTAGCCCAAACTAGTGCTAAGCATAGGCGCTCAATCATAACATATTTCACTTCATACTCCAGCATCCTCTTACTCAGATAGTAAATAGCCTGTTCCTTCCCTGAGTCATCAATCTGAGCTAACATACATCCCAAGGCCATGTCTGAAACTGACAAATATAGAAGAAGTGGACGTCCTGGAGTGGGAGGCACTAAAACAGGAGGAGAAAGCAGATACCCCTTGATCTTCTCAAATGTAAGCTGACAATCATCATTCCAAACTGTTGGCTGGTTCTTCCTTAAAAGACGAAAGATGGGCTCACATATGTCTGTCAATCTGGCTATGAAACGACTAATGTACTGTAATCTGCCAAGAAAACCTCTAATCTCTTTCTCAGTCTTTGGTGCAGGCATGTCAAGTATGGCTTTGATTTTATCTGGGTCGACCTCTATGCCCCACTCACTGACTATATGTCCCAATAACTTCCTAGAAGTTACTCCAAAGGTGCACTTCTTGGGATTCAACCTCAATCTAAACTTCCGGATCCTCTCAAAGAATCTCTCTAGAGCCTCTAGGTGATCTGTTCTACCTTGGGATTTCACAATCATATCATCCACATAAACTTCAACGTCCCTAAGCATCATGTCATGAAACAAAGTAGTAGCGGCCCTCTGATAAGTGGCTCCTGCGTTCTTCAACCCAAATGGCATAACCTTGTAACAGTAGGTACCCCACTCAGTAATAAAGGCTGTCTTCTCCATGTCCTTTGGAGCCATCAAAATCTGATTATACCCTGAAAACCCATCCATGAAAGACAACATCGAATGGCCTGCAGTGCTATCAACTAACAAATCAATATGTGGGAGAGGGAAGTCGTCTTTAGGGCTGGCTTTATTAAGATCTCTGAAGTCCACACAAACTCTAACTTTGCCATCCTTTTTGGGTACTGGGACGACATTAGCCAACCACTTTGGATACTCAACCACTGATATGAATCCAACACTGAGTTGTTTCTGAATCTCCTCTTTCACCTACAGACTCCAACGTGGATGTAATCGTCTCAATTTCTGCTTAACTGGTCTGGCATATGGTAGGATAGGTAAGTGGTGCTGAACTATAGAGGGATCAAGGCCAGGCATGTCCTCATAAGACCATGCAAAAACATCCAAGTATGACCTGAGTAAATGAATAAGTCTATCTCTCTCATCTGTAGATAGGGATGAACCAATCTTCAGCTCTCTAGGCTGATCCTCTGTGCCAAAATCAATTGTCTTAACATCCCTTGTAGCAGGTGAAACTCTCTCATCCACGGGATCAGAGTCATGATCAGAAGAGTCCCTATCTGGATCGAGCCATGTAACCTCATCATCTATATCAAATATTTGTGAAGTGGGTGAGTGGGGTGCAGATATAGAGGTACTATCACAAGAGGCAGACAAATACTCAAAAATACTCAAATCCATAAATGAAGCAACAGAAACATCGTCAGAGCGGGAGACAAATCCTGATAAAACATCAAAAGAAAGAGGTGGGTCCACAAGGTCGGACGCTCCCTCAATTGGGATAACAGTGCCCTCAAACAAACTACTATCATCCTCTAGAAGCTTTGGAACAGTAATAATCTGGGTCCCCTCATGAACCTCAATGGTAGACACCCCAAACATATCAAATGGTGAAACAGGCTGAAGCTGAACAATGTCGGTAATCTGGCTCGCGGTCATCCTGTCCATCTCATTTCGGTACTCATCATGAGGCACAACTCCATCAATCATCTCAGTAGGATCAACAATCACTCCATCATCAGTGATCTCCTCTGGAAAGCATAGAGACAACATGCTAGCTCGATCTGGAGATGTAGGAGTAGCCATAGAATAGAAGCGCCATGAACCCCATTACTCAACTATAACTGGTGAAACAGATGCTGAAGCTCAATCTCTCTATCTGTATGAACCACACTGTGAACCTCCTCTACACGGGGTCGAATCTCTGATCCTCTGACAAAGTAGTCGGCCAAACTCATCCTATAGGGTCGAATAGGATAATCAAATGGTGTGCGGGATAAACGGGCCCTCACTCTCTCTTTACGCAGTCGCGCCATGTAACGGTAATCGACCTCGATAGGAATGAACCCAAGTCCAAATGTCATATCATGGTCAATGGTAGCTATAAACTCGCTGGGTCCCTGTTGACGTCGCCCTAACCCCATGCCAGGTAGAAAAGTCATACCTCTCATCATATCAAGAACCACTGTGCTACTGTGCTGATCAAATGACATAGCCACAAAGCCTCTATGAAAATCCTCAATCTCAAGAGTTTGTATCTCGTCAAAAGTAAATCCAGTCAAAAATAAGTCATCCTCACTATGACTAATTTGAAGTACTGGCTCGGAAGAGGCTAACTGATGCGACTCATGGTAGCTTAGCTTTAAAGGCGTATCAACAAAATTTATACCTTAAATACTATTACTAAAGTAGCCAAGCTACTATAGCATAGTGGTTCTAGGATCGTTCACTGGGAAGGGTTTTCACAAACACTAGTGATATTCAAATTAGGAAAATAGGTGATTTTCTTATGGATGTTAGCTTTAAAAGAAGATGTAAATGTTTTAGAAAGATTTAAACTAATCTAAGCTAACATTAAAGACTAAAATGAAAGGGTGTAAAAACAAGTTTCTCAAAGATAGGATAACTATGCTATGGCTCTTATGCAAATTGGAAATCTCAGGATAGGCTCCTCGCGTTGGGGTTGCAACTATGGTGATGCTTGCTTCCCGAACCGGTATGGATTTAGCAAATCAAGTTTTAATCCTTTAAAATGGCAAAACAGATGGTAGTGAATTTTATCAATGGTTATTCACCTTAGACTTCCTTTGAATGGCTCGTAAGAGATAACTAATGGTCTAAAGCCAAAAGCTTACCAAATATTGGCAACTCAAAGTCATTCCGGGTGATAAAATCACCTTTCAATGGCCATTGAAATTGGTTCTAACGGATTAATGCAAAACTTGGGATTGAAAACCTCACCTTCCAATAGCTCGTAGGAGATAACTAATGGATAGAAATCCAAAAGCTTATCAAGTATTGGCCGTTGGAAGTTGTCCAAAGGAAATAAAAACCAAACTTTACATTAATGAACCATTAATGAAAAACGACTACCTTACCTTCCAGGTGCGAGAAATTTCCATGGGATTGCATCCAAGCCATCACATAACATCCATACTTTGAGAAACTAAAAGTTTTAGCCAATCATCTGATTACTACTCAAAAAGTGCTATTTGATAGCTTGTAATTAACTCTTTTAAACACTTTTGAGTAGTAGTTATTGCCTTTTAACCCAATTAACATGTTAAGGACCCTTGCAATCAATTCTAATCAATTTGTGTTAAGTTTTGGTGTTTTGATAGCTTTTTGATCACCAAAGCAATCCAAGAATGAGGGAGAACTGTATATAGTTCATGGCAAAGCTTTTGGAAGCTCAAATTCATGAAGAACCAAGCTTTGGAGCTCCATAGCCCTTTGCCAAAGTCGTTCAAAGTATGCAAGGAAAGAACAACGGAGAGAGGAAAAACAGAGTGAAGAAAACAGAGGACAGCAGCTGCAGTCTTCTTTCGCACTTTTGGAGCACTTCCCGAAGTCCATTTTCTACATTATATATACCATTTCAAAGATTAGTAAGTCAAGAATCCAATGCTTCAAACGGTGCATGATTCGGAGTTGAAACGAAGGAGTTACAGCCATTGCAAGAAGATCACTCCAAGCTGAAGGAAGATTTTTGCACGGCTGCGAAATCAGCCTTTTGTTGCGAGAATTTCGCAGCCATTTTGTACAGTGCACGGGTGTTCTCCTGAAGCTTCCCGATAGTTGCGACCGACACTTTTGGATATTTTTCTTCAGATATTTTTGTATAAATTTCCATTCTTCTCCTTGTAATCCACCAACCATAAGATTTCTTAGCTAGGAAGATTGGAAAAACTTCTCTATATATATTCCCTTGCATCCATTGTAAAAAATATCGATCAATATATAGAATATACAGAGCCTTGCTCTGTTTTTCCTTCTCTTTCATTTTTCATTTCTTTTTATTTCTAGCCAATCAAACTCTGAGGATTTTTCCTCAGAGGATGAGAGGCTAGGCTCTTTGTCTCTTGGAGTGAGGAAAGCCGGGTAAGTTTCCACATGCATAATTTGGAAGTTTTGTTGTTTTAGTTTTTAATGAAGAGAAAGTGTGACCCGTTAATGGTTTTTATCTTTTTAGTTAACTTAAAACGCCTTTAAATCACCTGGGCCAACACTTGATAAGGCAAGTGATCTCCGTCCATGGAGATTCACTAGTTTATCTCTTGCGAGCCTTTGGGAGGTGGTTTGAAGGTAGGATTTTCTAGAATAGCCAACACTTGGTAAGCTTTTGGACTCCAAGGAGACATCCATTAGTTATCTCTTGCGAGCTTTTGACGGGTAATCCAAGGTTAAAGATCACCTTGAATGGCAAATGCTAGGTGAGAGGCACGAGTCATTGCAAGATGCATCAGTGAGAGGGATTTAGTGTTTGAACCCATTAATGGGAAGCATCTGTACAACACCGGTTGGAGAAGGAACTATATGTTAATTCTCTAATGCGGGGAAAAGAAACAAGTGATCGGAACTCTCCCTTTTTGTATGAGGAACCTGAGCCAAGTGATCTGAACTTCAAGAAACACTTTTCTTTGTAAGTAAAATCAGTTACTATTTTTGGTTAGCTTAAAACCAACCTTTTCAACCAAAGATTATGTTTTCTTTTAAAGTTAACCTTGAAATGAAAAGACACCAATTCAGCTTTGAATTAATATCATTTGCAAAGTGAAAACCCATCCCAGTGAACGATCCTAGAGCCACTATGCTATAGTAGCTTTGTCTTTGCTACCCTAGTATATGGTGTAATAGGTTATAAATTTTGTTGATTACTCCCTCATTCAAGGAGCACCAGCTGGACATGAATCAGCTGAGACACCAATTGGGCATGAATCATCATCCTCTGAGGAAAAGCCCTCAGAGGCTGTTTGGCTACTAAGAAAATAGAAATGGGGAAGAACAGGAGAAGAAAGAAAAACAGAGCTTTATATATTTCTAAGTTAATGTACAAAGGATCGATCACCCAATTATCCAATTGGAGGTGTTGTGCACCTCTATATATAGAAAAATTACAAGATAAAGCCTTATGTCGGCTGAATACAAGGTTACAAAAGGAATTTACACGAGAAAATATCAAGCTAAAAATATCTGGGAAGTCGGTGGTGCGTGCGTGGAGAAACAGAGGATTTCAAAGGCATTTCGCAAGGTGCCTAAATCCACCTTGCGAAATTTCGCAAGGTGCTTTCTTCATGGTGCGAAATGGCCAAATTTCGCATCATGAAGAAAACCTCCTTGCGAAATGGTGTTCCCATGACCTGATGCAGTTGTCTTCCGAAGGCCATATCTTCCTCATTTCAGCTCCAAATCGTACACGTTTTGAAGCGTTGGATTCTTGACTTCCTGAGATTTGAAATGGTATATAGCATGTAGAAAATGGACTTCGGGAAGTGCTCCAAAAGTGCGAAAGAAGACTGCAGCTGCTGTCCTCTGTTTTCCTTTTCTCCATTGTTCTTTCCTTGCAAAATGGTGTTCCCATGGCTTGTGCTCGTGTTTCCACTTGAAATTCAAGCCTGTAAACGTCCAAAATCCTTGCTTTAACTTGTCCAAGTAGCTCCTCCATCATTTGGCATGCTTGAATCGATTCATAAGCTGATAAAAACATGTAAACTTGCCACAAAATGGTTAAAACCAATTACTAAGGACCTTAATGAATTAATTGGGTTAAATGAATATGATTACTACTCAAAGGTGCTTAAAATCCATTATAATTAGGTCTACAAAATAGCACTTTTTGGTAGTAATCACTAACATATCTCTGGTAGACTGTACTGTGATTACCTGCCCATCATGAATGAACTTCACCTTCTGATGAAGGGAAGAAGGGATAGCTCCGGCTCTATGCATCCAAGGTCGGCCAAGTAACAGGTTAAAGGATGCAGGAATCCTCAAAACCTGGAACAAAGTAGAAAATATGGCTGGACCAATCTGCAAATCAATCACCAAAGTACCCATAACCTCCCTTTTGGTACTATCATACGCTTTGACTGTCTGAGTAGAAAGACCAAAATCTGAAGGTGCAAAACCAAGGGCTATAGCAGTGGCTAAAGGGCAGACGTTCAAGGCTGAGCCATTGTCCAGTAGGACAGATGGGACTCTACGGCCTGAACAACCAACTATGATATATAAAGGGCGTACGTGGTCTGGACCCTCAAGTGGCAAGTCATCATCTGAAAACACGATGCAAGTGGCCTTGCCGGCCGTCATCATATGAATCAATCTTTCTGGAGTGGTGGTAGTCTCTACCCTGATCTTGACTCAAGGCTCGAATCAAAGCATCTCTATGAGTACTAGATGATGCTAACAAACTCCAAATAGAAATACGGACCTGAGTGCTCTGTAGCTGTCTCAAAACTTCATCATCCTCTCTCCTAACCTCCTCATGAGAGGTTGCACCCTCAAATGGTCTGACTGCTGGTGGTGGCTGAGCTATCCTCCCACTACGAGTCACAATCTGTATCTCCCTCCCCTCTGAATCATCATCCTCTGACCATAAAGTGAACGGGACAAAAGCATCTTGACATCCGATAACTAAGGGTGTAGGATGAGTCAATTGGAATGGTGCCTCGTCCGGGATCAAACTGAATGGTGCAGGAGCCTGAGGGACCAATGAAACCCCATCAACCTCATAACTGTCATGCAAAACAATCGGCTCGGGTAATCCATCATCCCAACTCAACATGTGTATACTGTCATCCTCTATAAGGTCCATGTGATGAATATCTCCTGAAGATGGAGACACTGTGTGTGTAGAATGAGCAGGAAGAGGGTTAATGGTCACACTTGGCTGCCCTAAGTTAACCAAACCCTGGTCTATCAAATCCTGAATAGCATGTCTCAAAGCGTTGCAGTGATCCGTGTCATGTCCTGGTCCCTGATGATAAGAACAGTGTAGGTCTAATCTGAAGCGAGGTGGTACTGGCTGAGGTACTGGCTTGGGTGCCAATGGAGTCAATAATCCACCCTCCATGAGCTTCTGAAAAGCTCGACTCAAAGGCATACCCAACTGAGCAAACTGACGTGATGGCCTTTGCACATAAGTGGTGGTCTGCGGAGCTTGGGGTCGGGTGTATGGGACAGGAGGTCTCTCTGTGACATGTGCGGCAAAAACAGGTTGTGAGACTGGATGTAGGTAGGTAGAAGTCATGGGTCTGGAGGGAGCAGGTGACCTATACTGCACATGGGGTGATGGTGAATAATAGAACCCAAAAGTCTGCCCAACTGTCTGATAGTGTCTAGGAGGTCTCATCTCTGCTGAACTGATAGCACCAACATTTCTTGATCTCTGTCCTCCTGAAGGCTTCTTCCCCTTAGAATCAGTGGGGCAGACTCGGGCCACAATCCTTTAGCAATGCCCTCCTCTATACCATACAAAGCCTGTACCAAAGATCCAAAATCTGTATGGGGAAATCCCATCAAGTGTCTAGCAAATCTAGGCTGCAAGCTCCTCATGATCATGCTAATCTGATCATTCTCTAAGGGACGATCAATAATCTGTGAAATCTTCTCCCTCCAGCGGGAGAGAAATGAAGTGACTGACTCCTCTGGCCTTTGTCTCAAAGCCTCTAACTCTCTCCTCGAAACGTCAATGACAGTGTTAAATGCAAACTGTCTCAAAAACTCCTGGGCCAAGTCGTCCCAAATCCTACGGCGTGATACATCCAATGAAGCGAACCAACGCTGTGCCGCACCACTCGAAGACATAGGGAAAAGCATAACCATTTGGGCCTCATCCAGTCCGTGGGCCCTCATAACTGTACTATAGAGCCTCAAATGGATGCGAGGACAGTCTATGCCTGTGTATCTCTCAATCTCGAGCATCCTGAACTTGGCCCGGCAAACTAGCCACTGGTGCTCCATCAAAATCCTCCCAAGTAACAATTCCGTCTGAAGCCCTCATCTGTCTCAACTTTTGCTCAAGTCTATCCATACGTGTATATGGGTCCTCTGAAGTCGGGATGGGCAATGTGACAGGAGGCGGGGCAACCTTGATCTGACTATACAGAGTGAAAGGCATAGCCTGTGGTACTGACTGACTAGGCGGAGGAGGTGGCAATACTGTGGTATCAAACTGCGTACTCTCCTGAATTGGGACCTGCTGGGTTTGCTGTCCATCTATCCTCTGACCAAGGTTAGCTATAGCCTCTTAGATAGAAGCCATGGCTACGGCAAACTGGTCAACGGTAACTATCTGTGAGTCCATATCCCTCTGATCTGATCTCTGATCTGACTGGTCTGATACTCTGGTCAATCTACCTCCAACTCTAATCCACAAAGGTGAATCCAGGTCGATCACAGTAAAACCTCCTGGAAATATGGAAACACTGGATAAGGTGTGGTACGAATGTGACTCTATAGGAATCAAGTGTGTAGAAGTAAAACCCAAATATACTCAATCTGATACCCATCTCTTATCCCACCAAAAGGAGACTGCGGAAGGGATAACCGATCCCAATCGTTACCAAGGTAGCTCTAAAGGTCCACAGATGCAGCCACGTGTAGGAATGAAGTCTTAATTGGGTTTAGGTTAACTTACAAGGTTGAGGTGGCTCTATAGGATAAAATGGGTGGGTTAAAGGATCCCTAGCAGAAACGATCGTACCCTCCGGCGATACGCAACCCTCTGCACGCCTCGAAGGAGATGGGGTGTTTCCATGCAAGGTGGTCATTACCTCCACACATGCACTTCCTCGCGTTCCCAGGGGGTTTCTTAATGGTGAAGGCTCTCTCATATCTCAACGCTCAAGGATAATCTAAAGTGCACAGTGAAGGACGTGGGTGCATCCGAAAAACCTAAGATCTAAAGTGAGATAGTGAACGAAGATAAGCAATCATACGAACATGCAGGAGAAAGGATTGTCATACAACAAGCAGTCATGCGAAGCAGATAAATATCAAACAATCAAAGTCCTACCTAGCATATGTGAGAGTGAATCATGCTAAAGTGAGCAAAACAATCAAGTGATCATCTAAGGCAATCAAACATGTTAGGATAGCAAACCAAACAAGCAAGCAAATCGAATCACCTTGCCTAAAAATGGGGTACCCACTAATCAATCAATTAAACGCCACATTTTCCTCAACTAGTGTTCAAGCTTGATCCTCAAAATCCCCAGTGGAGTCGCCATTTTGTGGACCCACAAATTTCACGTGCGTCCCCACTCGATCGGCAAGACTCGCTTTTTATTTGTGAAAAATTAATTTTAGAAAAGTTGGAGTCGCCACCTATTTTATTTTTATTTTAAAGGGAAAATAAAACAAGAAAGAAAAACCCTAAAAAATGACTCCATAGTTTTGGAAAAAAGCATGTCTTTGGGAAACCTGAGTCTAGGTCCGGGGATCAGGTTACTTATTGGGAAGGTACCTCTAGGAGGTAGCACCCCTGTAAGCCCTACGAAGGTCTCTACTGACTAAGTTGAGGGAGATGTGGCAATTAATTGATTAACTAAGGGTACCTAGGTTGACTAAGGTGATCACAAAAAATAACATGCCAAACAAGATCAAGCCACAATAAAGGAGAGTTAGGGTGCGTACCTGAACCACTTCTTAAGCGCTATCATAAAACATCAATGGTTAGTTTAGATAATATATCACCTAACATGCATTTTATCATAGATAATCGCACAATGAAGCTTATATATTAAAGCACCCAAGGATTATATTGAACATGGATATGATCTTCAATAACATACATCTCTATAGAATTTTTGAAAGTGAGTGAGGGAGAGAGCGTACCTAGGTAGCAAGCTAAACGCCTTTATGGAAAACAAGGTTAGCTAAATAATAGATTCAAAATAATCTCATATATACCACAAAGAGAAAACACAATATCAAACAAAAAGTATTGAAGAAAACATCATGGATGTTGGGCCCCCACCAAAGCCCTGATTGAATTTGCATGAGTTGATTTTATGAATTCCATTGTTTGGAATCATTAAGTTTGTTCATGCTTGTTGAAAATCGAGAAAACCATGAAAATATCCGAAAATCAAATAAAATAGTGAAAACACATGCCGGAAGGAAAATGACAGCAAAAGTTTTGTTGAAATCTGGATTTTAAGCCTAGAAACTCCTAAAGAAGCTTAAAGAAAACTAGAGTTATTTTGACGGAAAATGGTTTTGAAATCTAGATTTAAGACGTATAAGATCACAAAAAGAAGAAAAAGAAACATTAGAAGGAATATGATGTGTGGTAAGGTTACCATGCTGAGTAGGGCTTTAGAATTATCGGCTGCGGACGCTCTCCGGGTAAGCGCTATCGGAGGATCCGGACATGTCTGACCGGGGAAGTTGAATCGCCCTCCTATCCCATCCGGCATCAGGCGGCGGATGTGAAATATCCGGAGAAGGTGAAACGTTGGTGAACAGAATTCCGGATGTGAGATATCCGGAGAAGGTGGAACGTTGGCCGGACATAATTCCTGATGTGAGATATCCGGAGAAGGTGGAACGTCGGCGGACAGAATTCCGGATGTGAGATATCCGGAGGAGATGGAACGTTGGTTGGACAGGATTCCAGATGTGAGATATTCGGAGGAGGTGGAATGTCGGCGGACAGAATTCCAGATGTGAGATATTCGGAGGAGGCGGAATGTAGGCGGACATAATTCCGGATGTGAGATATCCGAAGGAGGTGGAATGTCGGCGGACAGAATTCTAGATGTGAGATACCCGGAGGAGATGGAATGTCGGCGGACAGAATTCCGGATGTGAGATATCCGGAGGAGGTGGAATGTCGGCGGACAGAATTCCGAATGTGAGATATCCGGAGGAGATGGAACGTTGGCCGGACAAAATTCCGGATGTGAGATATCTGGAGAAGGTGGAATGTCGGTGGACAGAATTCCAAATGTGAGATATCCGGAGGAAGTGGAACGTCGGCGGACAGAATTCCGGATGTGAGATATCCGGAGGAGATGGAATGTCGGCGGACAGAATTCCGGATGTGAGATATCCGGATGAGGTGGAATATTGGCTGGACAGAATTCTTCCCTTTCCAAGAGTTCCAGAAATTGCTGCCTAACGGAGATAGGGTACCCCAAAAAAAAGGAAACTAGAAAAAAGAAAAGAAAAGAAGAAACGAACACAAAGAGAAAGAGCTCCAGAAAACAGAATAGAGATAAGAAAAAATAAAAATAATAAAAAAAGAATAACCAAGACAAGCCACATTCCATTGCTTTGTCAATGGGCTTGGAATGGTGAGAGAGGTACGAGCAGATTCCAGCAAACAAGTATAGCCATAGTTCTCATGTAATGCGTAGGAAATTAAAAAAAATGGAACCTTTCAACCCTAAATCAAAATTGGGGAACTCCAAAGAGACAAATCAACAGCAACTATAGAAGCAATCAAGTACCAATGTAGACAAACATATGACCTCTGTCATTCTACCCCCTAGCATCCAAACGAGACTCAAAATCCAACGAAAATTCATACATCAAAAGGATAATCGGAATCAAGGAGGGGTCTACAGTAAACATACCTGGAAACACTTCCTTCCGGTGAGAAAATCTCCACTGGTCTTTTCTGTGCTTCCTTCCTCTTCCCTTGAAAACTTCTCTCTCTGCCCTCACAATCCAAAGAATCCTCCTGTTTTTCTTCCTCTCTCACGTATATATATCAGCCTTCCCAAAGAACCCCCCAAATCCGCTGGAGGAAAATCTCCTCCTCTCTTCCTTTTTTAAATCTACTTTCCTTTCTTATTTTCTTCCCTTTTATAACCGATTCCCCCATAGAAATAATATATGTGCTATCCTTCTAAAAAACAAAATCTCATTTTTTTTCAAAATTCTGTTGATTCTCCTTCCAAATAGATGGCGACCCATTTCCTCATGCCCGAAAGCCAAGAAATATGATTTAGAAAACTTGTAATAAGATAAAATAAAATAAAAATGATAAAGAAATCCATCTAAGTCACACAAGTCATGTAGGTCATGCAACCATCTAAGAAAGTGAGTCAATGAATGAACTAAATGGGTTGGGGCCTAGTGGTGCCTAATGAACTAAGTGTCTTAAAGTGATTGGGATATTGTCTAAGTGACCTAAACATGCTTAAGAACTATCCTAAAAAAGGAATGGAAGGCTTAAGTCTAAATCGAAACTGCCAAGGGTCACAATAAGGGGCTAAGCAATCCCTCAACCAAAGTCTCCGAGGTGGCTTAAGAAAGGTAAGTAACGTGAGTAGCTATGGGCCACCAAGGAACTACTGTAAAGTATCGAACAAGTATCTAATAGGACATGTGCTAGGAGGACAAAATTGAAGGTCTACATGAAACCATTTTTTCTTAAAAATAAAACCTAAATCATTTTTCTAAAAAAATAAAAATGAAATCATATTTCTTAAGAAAAATAATAAAACTAAAACCGCTATTCTTAATAATAAAACTGAATTCATTTTCCTTAATAATAAATCTAAGAACTTTTTTCTAACAATAATAAATTGGAACCGTTGATTTCAATAAAAATCGATTTCATTACTTAATAAAAAAAATATAAAAATCATTTTTTTGTAAATATAAATTAAACCTTTTTGTTTTAAGTAAATTGGAACCGTTGATTTCAATAAAAATCGATTTCATTACTTAATAAAAAAAATATAAAAATCATTTTTAATTGAAAAGTTTCTTAATAAAACTGAATTTTGAAACTTTTTTTACAAACCAAATAAAACTTTTAAAATAAAATTGTAAAAATTATTTTTCTAAATAAAAATTGTAAAAGATATTTTCTTGTAAATAAAATTGATTTGGAATACTTTTTCTTAAATAAAATTATAAAAATCAAATTTTTAATTAGTTTAATAAACTAATTTGTACATTTCTCTTGTTCATTATTTTATATATTTTGTGATATGTTGTTATTATATCATTGCATATATTTTTCTTTTCGTTTGGTCATTTCTTCCATATTCATTAATTAATTAATTAAATATCCAAGTTCACTCTACTTGTATATTAGAGATTATAGGTTTACAAGGTTAAGGGAATGCTATAGCTATTATTCTCGTTCCTTCTCGATAGTTAATCTGACTTTGAATCCGCTTTTATCTCATAAAACATGTTTTCTCGAATGCGGAGTCACACTAATTCTTTCTTATTAATTTATTTTCCCATTCAAGAATAAATAAAATAAGTGGCAAATGCAAAAACTCGACCAGTTTTTAAAATAAAATAATTTTTTTTCCATAGAGTTCAAAGTGTTGTCTTTGAGTGGCGATGTATCAATTCACATTGTGAAGAAAATTATCTAATATTTTATATCAAAAAGAAAATGATTAAATTAAAAACTTAAAATGAGGATATAAAAAAATTAAATTTAACTAAAATTAATTAAAAATATATTTTTAAATTATTTAATCTATATATAGAAAAAGAAAATGAGTGAAAAAACTTTAAACGTAGATATAAAAAGATTTCATTAATTTTAAATCTTTATTTTTATTGTTATTCACATTTTTCTTCTATATAATTTTTCCTCAAGTTTTCCTGGCCAGTTCTCATAAGCCTTTTTATTTTTAAAGCATCTATCAGTATGTAAAATATTACTGATTATTCTGAATGAAATGAGTCGCAGTCTAACCAGTGAACTGACGTGATCAAACTAATTTTCGACACGACATTTTAAAATATGACTTTGTCGTGTTTGCCGACGATTTGACAATCATTTGGCAAACGAGGACTGAATAAGGATTTGGAAAACTACAGCAACTGAAAGCGTACATTTAATTAGAAGACAATGGGTAGGACTCCGTACTCAACCATGGATGCCTGCAACCATGGTTTTAAAAACCGGACTGGATCGATCGGTCTGACCGATTCGACAGACGGCTGATCACGGTTCTGGTCCGGTCTAGTCAATTGGACCGGAAATATGTTAAACCGAAATCAGATTGGTGGAACCGGAGGTCCGACCGAGGAACCGGCCGGTTCCATTCAAACTAGACGGTTCAATTATTATTATTATTATTTAAATTTTTACAGTGATCTACACCGAAGGTGAAGAAGCTACCGCCCCCAACGGGCCACAACAATGACGCTAGCTCCCACAAGCAGTTTCCCCCCCGGTCGTTACACCGCTACAACCATCCCCCCTCTTCTTCCCCATCGCTGCAACCATCGCCCCCCCGCCCTACAAAACCCCCTCCCGGCGCCGCAAACCCTCAATGAATGATAGCCTAGTTCAGAGCGACCTAAACACAAGTAAAAGAAAAGCAAGAATTTTTCTACTTGTTTTTGGCAGATGCCTCTATGATTTGTGTTATTTGCCAGTAATGTTCATAAGAGAGAGAGAGAGAGAGAGAGAGAGAGAGAAAGGGGAAGGGAGGGGGAGGGGGAGGGGGAGGGGGAGGGGGAGGGGGGGTTGGGGAGGTCTCCCGCCCTACAAAACCCCCTCCCGGCGCCGCAAACCCTCAATGAATGAAAGCCCAGTTCAGAGCGACCTAAACACAAGTAAAAGAAAAGTAAGAATTTTTCTGCTTGTTTTTGGCAGATGTCTCTATGATTTGCGTTATTTGCCAGTAATGTTCATAAGAGAAAGAGAGAGAGAGAGAGAGAGAGAGAGGGAGAAGGAGGGGGGGGGGGGGGTTGGGGAGGTGGGTGGTTTATAATAATAATAATCCTTGTGTTTGTTCGTTGTGCCCAAAAAGAAAGATAAAAAAACAGACACAGTACCATCTCTGTGAACTTTGTATAATAAATTATTAATAATGAACCAACGCCCAAATTTAGATTTCTTATTGCACCACTTCTTGATTCAAGTATTTTTTTTTTTTTTTTTTTGGACTTGTTCCTAGCTTCTTCAAATAGTTATTCAAACGAAGACCAAGAAATAAATATGATTTAATGGTAAAATAAATATTAAAATTTTAAATTTATATTAAAATAATGATTTTAATTTAAATTTCTAATTTAAAACTAATTTTCTATTTTTTAAATAAAATTTTAATTTTTAAATAATATATAAATTATTATTTTTATTTTTATAATTATTTTAAATTTTAATAATTTATAATTGTATATTTATGATGTCATCAGTTCGACCGCGGTTCGACTGTCGGTCTGACCAATGAGCCGTGAATCGGTAATTTTTTTGGTTCAATGACCGATTCGATTCTGAAAACATTGCCTGCAATAGGATTGCCCATATGGGATCTCACAAACTTTTCTCCTTTCATCTCTTCATGATTTCCATTTCCTTCTTCCTAATATTCCCTTATGCGACTTCATTGTCCTTCAACTTCAGCACCTTTGATGTAAATAGTCATGAAATATTCTTTACACGACACGCTCGATGTTCTTCGGACGGACGCATCCAACTCACCAGAAGCGAGAAGGACCAAGCAATGGATGGTAGTTGGGGTCGAGCCATGTTATCGAGCAGTTGTATCTCTGGCATTCGACCACCAGAAATCTAACTGATTTCACTACCAATTTCTCCTTTGTCATTAACTCACAAAACAACTATACTTATGCTGATGGACTTACGTTCTTCCTTAATGGTACCCAATTGCCTTCAGATGGGTCGGGAGAAGGCCTTGGTCTCGCGAAGGATAACGTGACAAACTCAACTGCAATTAGTTTTATTGCAGTGGAGTTTGATACACATAATAACCTAGAAAAAGCCGATCCGGGAGGTAATCATGTTGGTATTGATATTAAGTCCATGACATCTGTTAAAACTGTGAACTGGTCCAGCAATATCAAGGAAGGAAAGCTAAATCATGTTTCCATCAGTTATACTTCTAGTTCACACAATCTGAGTGTTGTCCTAATTACTGACTTCACAGATAATAGCACAACTTCGCAAAGCCTCTATTACAACGTTGATCCGAGGGATTACCTACCAGATTTCATTACTATTGGCTTCTCAGGCTCAACATGACTTTTTTTTCCAGATAAACAACATCTACTTGTGGAGTTTTAGTTCAACTTTGCAACTTCCCAATTCCGTGGAATCAGGAGAGGGAAAGAAGACAGGACTTGTGGTGGGATTGAGTGTTTGTGCATTTGTTGTGGTGGGTGGGTTTGGATTGGTTTGGTTTTACATGTGGAAGAAGAGACATACTGGGGGAGATCAAGAAGACAGTGGTGACAGTGACCTGGCCATGGACGAAGATTTTGAGAAGGGTACTGGACCGAGGAAGTTTTCCTTTAATGAATTGGCTCTTGCGACCACTAACTTTTCAGAGGGAAAGAAGCTTGGAGATGGAGGGTTTGGTGGGGTCTATAGAGGTTTCTTGCGAGAACTGAGCTCTTATGTTGCAGTTAAGAGAGTAACAAGGAACTCCCAACAGGGGATGAAGGAGCACACATCTGAAGTGAAGATCTTCTGTCGATTGAGGCACCGGAACTTGGTGCAGTTCGTGGGCTGGTGCCATAAAAAAGGAGATCTCCTATTGGGTTACGAGTTGTTGCCAAATGGAAGCTTGAGCACCTGTCTTTTTTGAAGAAAAAACCTTGTTAACATGGGCTATGAGGTATAGAATTGCTCTAGGCTTGGCCTCTTCGCTCGTACCTACATCAAGAATGAGAGCAAGAGGTGTGGTACACAGGGGACACCAAGTCCAAAGTAATGTGATGTTGGACTCAGATTTTAATGCTAAGCTTAGAGATTTTGGGCTAGCCAGGCTTGTTGATCATGGTAAAGGGTCACAAACCACTGTTTTAGCAGGGACGATGGGCTACATTGGCTCCTGAATGTTTCATGACAGGCAAGGCTAGTAAGGAATCTGACGTGTATTGCATTGGAAATTTGCTGTGGAAGAAGAGCCGTGGAAACAAAGGCCGAAGAAAATCAAATCAGATTGGTGGAGTTGAAGCAGCTGATCCAAGACTGTCTGCAGATTATGATGATCAACAAATGGAACGATTGATGATTGTTGGTCTTTGGTGTGCTCACCCGGATTGCAATGCTCGTCCTTCAATGAGGGAAGCAATGAGTGTCCTTAATTCTGAAGCTTTATTGCCTCTTCTTCCTATAAAAATGCCTGTGCCAATGTATTACGCTCCTCCGGCGCTGCAGACATCCTATAGCACTAGCCTTTCTGAGAGAAACTGATTACTACTCAAAAAGTGATATTTCATAGCTTGTAATTAACTCTTTTAAACACTTTTGAGTAGTAGTTATCATCTTTTAACTCAATTGGCATGTTAAGGACCCTTGCAATCAATTCTAATCAAGTTGTGTTAAGTTTTGGTGTTTTGATAGCTTTTTTATCACCAAAGCAAATCTAAGATTGAGGAGAGTTCTTTGGAATCCAATGTAAAAGATGTCCGGACACACCATTGGAGAGCGGCGGAATGTGGGCTGTAGCAAGGCTTGCTTACTTTAGTCAATGTTTTCCATCAGGACACCATATCCGGATAGGATATGTTATCATCCGGCGAGAGCAGGATAACATGGCGCGCATGTCCTCTTGGGAGAATCTGGATGGAGTTGATCCTGATAGCCTGGCGCGTGCGGGACATTTCATATCCGAAAATTCCGTGCGCTGACATTTTTACATCCGGATACGTGCGCCGACATTTCATATCCGGGAATTCCGTGCGCCGACATTTTACATCCGGATATTTCATAGCCGGATGGGGGAGGAGGACGCTTCAACTTCTCTGGATATACATATCCGGACCTTCTGATAACGCTTACCTGCAAGAGTTTTTCTCTCAGTATACAGTGCAGCGGTGTTCTCCTGAAGCTTCCTGATATTTTCAACCGACATTTTGAGATATTTTAGGATATTTTGCTTTAGATATTTGTTGTCTAAATCCCCAAACTCTCCTTATAATCCACCTATCATAGGATTCCTTAGTCTTTAAGTAAGTACAAAGGGTGAATAACCTCATATATATAGTTTGTAATCTTCTTTAAAAAGGAGATATCTATTATGTAATCAGAAAGAAAGAAATATATTTCACAGAGCACTTGCTCTGTTTTTCCTTCATATATTTGTTTTCTCGTTAGTTTTCTTACTAGCCAAACAAGCTCTGAGGAAGTTTCCTCAGAGAATGAGTGGCTAGACTTTTAGTTCCTTGGAGTTAAGGTTGTCGGGAAAGGTTCCAAGTGCAAGAGTTAATAGCTTTGTGGTTTCAGCCATTAATGAAGAGAAAGTGTGATCCTTTAATGTTTTCTATGTTTTTAGTTAACTTAAAACACCTCCAAGTCACTTGAGCCAACACTTGGTAAGGCACGTGATCTCCGTTCATGGAGATGCACTTGTTTATCTCTTGCGAGCTTTTGGGAAGTGACTTGGAAGTAGGATTTTCTAGAACTGCCAACACTTGGTAAGCTTTTGGACTCTAAGGAGATATCCATTAGTTATTTCTTGCGAGCTTGAGAAGGGAAGTCCAAAGTTAAAGATCACCTTGAATGGCAAATGCTTGGTGAGAGGCACGAGCCATTGCAAGTTGCATCAGTGAGAGGGATTTAATGTTTGAACCCATTAAAGGGAAGCGCTGTACCACACCGGTTAGAGAATTGACTATATGTTAATTCTCTAATGCGAGGAAATGAACCAAATGACCAGAGCTCTGTTTTTGCATAAGGAACCTCCCCTGTGAACCCAAACCTCCAAGGAATGTTTTTCTTCATAAGTAATTTCCATTACTTTCTTTTTGGTTAGTTTAAGACCAAACCCTTTTCACACAAACCTTTTTATGTTTTCTTTTAAAGCTAACCTTGAAATGAAAAAGCACCAACTCAGCTTTGAATTGATATCGGTTGTGAATTGAAAACCCTTCCCAGTGAACGATCCTAGAGCCACTATGCTATAGTAGCTTTGTCTTTGCTACCCTAGTTCATGGTGTAATAGGTTATAAATTTTGTTAATTACTACCTCAAACAAGGAGCACCAGTTGGACATGAATCAGCTGATACACCGACTGGGCATGAATCAGAAACCACACCCAGTTTTCCAACTCCTCTAATGGCACCACGGACTCATCAAAGGTCTCAAGAATCTTCTTCAACCTTGTCTCAATCCGCATCCCTATTGCACACACGCTAATTCGGTCGGAAATAGCCCTATGATTCAGGGTTTGTTATTTCATTTGAATTTGTCTAATTTCATTGCCGTTTATGAGATTCATATTATTTGTCCTTGGATTATGTAAACTCCGATTTCATATATATGGTGTTCTGGCCGATCAATTCTTTTTTCAGTTAATATTAATAATAGTCATTATATAGTAATCGGAAATAATTCCTTTGTAAATATAAATTAAAACTTTTTTCTAAGTAAACTAGAACCATTGCTTTTAATAAAAATTGATTTCATTTCTTAATAAAAATATAAAAAATCATATTTAATTGAAACTTTTCTTAATAAAATTGAATTTGTAAACATTTTTTTACAAATATTAAAAATCATTTTTTCTAAATAAAAATTGTAAAAGACATTTTCTTATAAATAAATAGCAATTTAGAATACTTTTTGTAAATATAATTTTCTCATATTTAATCTATTATAAAAAAAATAAAAAGAAAAACTATATATTATTAAAATTAATTAAAAACTTATATATTTTCAAATTATTTAATTTTTATATAAAAAATAAAATGTGAGAAACTTTAAAGGTGGATATAAAAAATAAAAAAAGAAAATCAAATTTAATTAAACTTAATTAAATTTGTATATATATTTAAATTATTTAATCTTTATATAAAAAAAGAAAATGAGTGAAACTTTAAAGGAGGATATAAAAAATAAAAAAAGAAAATCAAATTTAATTAAATTAATTAAATTTGTATATATAGTTAAATTATTTAATTTTTATATAAAAAAAGAAAATGAGTGAAAATCTTGAAATATGATTATATATCAAAAGAATTTATTTATTAATTAATTATATATATATATATATATATATATATATATATTATTCTTCACTTCTCTTTTCTTCTAGTTTTTTTCAATATGTAATTTTTCCTCAAGTTTTCCCGACCAGTTATTATTAATATGTCTTTTCCTTCCCCCTTTTCTCAAACATTCATCATTATGAAGCATATTATTATGGGAAAGTTAGGTTTTGGGCTATTGATGTGGAAATTATATGATTTTGATGATCCAAATATACAAAATATGAGATCCAACTATTAATATGTAAAGTAATATCCAAAACGTGCACTATCTACTATTTATTTTTCCTCTTCCCATATTGCCCCTAAATCTTTCCATGTCATCAGCAAAACCTCCCCATGTCAGCAAAACAATTTTCAACTTGAACTAATTTTCAAAGCTAAAACAATAAGAAACCCGACCCTAGAACCAAAAGTAGAGAATCTCTTTCGCTTCTGATCATTTTACCCTAACCCCATCTTAGGAAATTCCAAATTTCGAACCTAGTTTCAAAAAACACAACTTTCCCTGATAATAATCTCCTTCCTCCTCCATCATCGCCTATCAGTCTCTTTCCCCGCGTTTGGTTCCCAAGAAAGCCCAAGAAAATAAATCCAAATGAGCTCCCATTTCCTCTCCTCCACTTTCCCATGGTTGCTTCCCAACCAAACACACAATTTCTGAGCTTCAACACTTATTTTTTGTCGACGCTTCAATCGGGTTTCGATATGAGAGGAGCGAAAGTTGGCGCTTATTGCCCTTCCCCTGCTCCCACATTGGTGGTTCTCATTGTACTATTAGTGGGTTCGGTGCAGTTCGTACAGTGCCATAACGTGGATGACTACAGCGAGTTTGATAATCCCGAGCTTCTTCCATTGTTCACACAACTTGGTTATGGTCAGATTTCCAATATGACTACAATGCTGAGTGCGGAGTTTCAGAAGCGCTCTAATTTCTGCGTTAAGGATCCGTGAGTTCTCTGTTTGGTTTCTGAAAAAGAGAAAAAAATTGTTGATTCTGGGTTTTGAATAATTGAAGAGTGAACTGAGTTGGGGCAATTGGTTTAATTAAACTCATTTTAAGTGTTTGATTCTTATCAAATTTGGTTTGACTTTGAACTTGTATTGCCCATCAGGGATGTTGATTGGAACCAAGCTTTTAATCTTTCATTTAATTTGGACTTCTTTGCTTCTTCCATCCAGAAAATTAAAGGTATGAGTAGTTTTTACAAGTTACATTTGAGCTTGTTTGGATACCTAGAAAATCCGAGTAAAATAGGAAAAAATGGCTTTCATGTGGGAAAAGAAAAAACATCTCGAATCAATCAATTCTAATTAAACTAGTTGGTTACCTGAGTTGAGTTTCTTATTCTTTTTTAATTCTTTGGAACGAAGACAAAATGGAATTTGAAACTCAAATCTTAATGGCTTTTCTTCACCAACTAAAATAGAGGGTCACTAGAAATACCTGTTGTGTTTCTTGGTCAGAAACTTCATATTTGAGTGCACTGTTATAATATTGGGAAGAATTATAGGAGCATTATTAATGTGATTCGGCTACTGAGACTTCATAGGAAGGTGGTTTGGGTCGGGTAGGTGTGTATTCCAGTTTTTTTTTCTCACTTGTCCTAGTGAATTCTTAGCAATGAAACTAGGATTTAAGCTCAAAAGGTTATACTTATCCATTGTTTCTAACTCTTTTAACTTGTTATGATTGATGAGGAGGATGATAGTTTATTTCTGACCCATTATTGGAAAGTTTCTCTTTGAGGCACCATCTTAAGAAAATTAAATATAATAATAATTCTTAAGAAATTTGTATGTTTTAAAATGCCAATTATGCTGCTTCTGAATATGCATGGGAGTCTGCAACTCCTCCTGGTACTGCATTGATGATGTTAGATGCAAATAAAATAGTTGCTGCAGCAAGTTCTCGTAACCCTACTCTAGCTAGTGCAATGACTCGACTCCAAAGGTGTGCTTTCAGTGGCAGCTGGGAGGTATAAATTTCCATTTGGTTGCTCACCTGAGAGGTTACATGTCTATTGCTTGTATTAGAGAGTAAGGGGTAGGTTAAGCATGACATTTATCCTGCCTGGCCCTACTGGCATTGGACTGGCTCAATATCACAATTGGGGTAGAAACAGTTTTTATATTGTCAGTCCATCACCAGTCATGATTCCTAATAGTCTTCAAAATAGTAAGTGTCATGTGCCAGTTAGCTGATTAGTATAGTTCCCATGTATAATGACTGGGGTTCATCATTAGCTGAACATGAATGGAGTGTGCTTCACTTATTTGCTCTTTGGGTTTTCTTTCTTAATTTTTACATATGTTTTTTTCATAAACATTTTGGACTTTTTGTTTAATAGGTATATTGTACCAAAAATGATTTAATATAGGGGAAGTTGTGTTTTAGGAGGCCCATTTGAAGGTTATATGGGAATGAAACCCAAAGAAACTGGAATATGGGCTTTGTCCATTAATGATCAGAATATTATTTTTTTGTGCACTAATTACTGTTTGGATAAGTTATTCCAAAATTGCCCTTTTGTTTTCCTTGTTAGCAGCCACCACGGTCTCCATGTAAGCAGCCACGGGTCTCCAAAATTGGCCATGTAATCAGCACTCAAATCTGAACAAAAAAGAACCCGATCAGAGGAAACACGACATGAGGTATGTGGTTCTCCGTTCAGTGGGTTTTATCTTAGGTGTTTGATCGATTTTTGGGCAAAGGGTTGTCATTTTACATATGGATTTGGATCTGATCAATGGTTTTGCTGACCATTCATATCCAAATGACCCAGTTTCGATTTTTGTTGGCACTACAAGTACATTTTCTGATATGTTTTGGTAAAATATCTCGTTTTTACACATGGGTATGAATTCGGTTGATAATTTTGGTAACCATTCATCTAATAACCCAGTTCAATTTTTGAGGGAAAATTCTCTCTTTTGGGTGTGGGTTTGAGGATTTTGATGAACATTTCTGCATTTTTAGCCCATTCTTCCTATGACCTAGGTGAAGTTTTGGCATAACAAGTAAATTTGAGAATGTGTTTTTGGGAGACAGTCTCATTTTTACACATGGGTTTGAGTCTGATTGATGATTTGGTGAGCATTTCTTAACTATATGGCTACTCATGAATGACCCATGTAAACTTTTGACAGTATTTTTGGGAAAAAAAAGGTCTTAGATTAGATCATTTTGCTTACCATTTCTCTAATACATGGCCATCCATCCAAAGGCCCACTTCTAAGTTTTGGCACAACATGAACATTTCAGTGTATTTTTGGGAAAGTAGATAAATAAAGCCTCTCTTTTACATATGGGGTTGAAATTGATTTGATGATTTTGGTGAGCACTTCTCAATTATAGAACCATTCATCCAATGACGCACCTCAAGTTTTGACACAATAATAATATTTCAAAAGCTGATTTTGGGAAGTAGTCTCACTTTTTAGGGACTGTACCTTAGGTACTACCTTAAGAGCCCTTAGGTACTACCTTAAGGGACCCTAAGTACTACCTTAGCTAAACCTCAACTTAACCTCTCCCAAGCCTCGGGCCTTCCTTTCTGACCCTTAGACCATGCCATTATGTGCTTCTCTTGAGTACTCAAGTGGTCCACCAATGGTTTTTTGGGACTGTACCTTAGGTACTACCTTAATGGCCTTTAGGTACTACCTTAAGGGACCCTAGGTACTACCTTAAGGGACCCTAGGTACTACCTTAGCTAAACTTGAACTCAACCTATCCCAAGCCTCAGGTCTTCCTTTGTGACCCTTAGACCATGCCATTATGTGGTTTTCTTGAGTGCTCAAGTGGCCCACCAATGGTTTTTTAGTACCGTACCTTAGGTACTACCTTAATGGCCTTTAGGTACTACCTTAGTGGCCTTCAGGTACTACCTTAAGGGACCCTAGGTACTACCTTAGCTAAACCTCAACTCAACCTCTCCCAAGCCTTGGACCTTCATTTCTAACCCTTAGACCATGCCATTATGTGGTTCTCTTGAGTGCTCAAGTGGTCCACCAATGGTTTTTTGGTACTGTACCATAGGTACTACCTTAATGGCCTTTAGGTACTACCTTAGTGGCCTTTAGGTACTACCTTAAGGGACTCTAGGTACTACCATAACTAAACTTGAACTCAACCTCTCCCACGCCTCGGGTCTTCCTTTGTGACCCTTAGACCATGCCATTATGTGGTTCTCTTGAGTGCTCAAGTGGTCCACCAATGGTTTTTTGGTACTGTATCGTAGGTACTACCTTAATGGTCTTTAGGTACTACCTTAGTGGCCTTTAGGTAGTACCTTAAGGGACCCTAGGTACTATCATAGCTAAACTTGAACTCAACCTCTCCCAAGCCTCGGGTCTTCCTTTGTGACTCTTAAACTATGCCATTGTGTAGTTCTCTTGAGTGCTCAAGTGGTCCACCAATGCTTTTTAGGGACTGTACCTTAGGTACTACCTTAATGGCCTTTAGGTACTACCTTAGTGGCCTTTAGGTACTACCTTAAGGGACCCTAGGTACTACCTTAGCTAAACTTGAACTCAACCTCTCCCAAGCCTCGGGCCTTCCTTTCTGACCCTTAGACCATGCCATTATGTGCTTCTCTTGAGTGCTCAAGTGGTCCACCAATGGTTTTTTGGTACTGTACCTTAGGTACTACCTTAATGGCCTTTAGGTGCTAAATTTTTTTTCCTATTATGACTGTTATTATCCTCGAATGTTGTACACATATGTGGAGTACATATGTTCATTATAAATTGCATTATAAATTTCTTGTTTCATTATGAAATATTAACCAACAACATTTATGTCATCAGATGACGAACAATCAAACATACTATGTAGTGTTTGTCGGTCGTAGACATGGAGTGTACGATTCATGGGCTGAATGTCAAAAGAATGTCCTACTTTATAAGGGGAGTGTTTACAAATCATATACTTCTAGAGAGGAAGTTGTCCGAGCTTGGGGGTTCGATGCACCAAGATGGAAGAGAAGTGATGAAAGTTCAGCAACTAGCAAACCAAAGTTTGAACTTCCAGTTGATGATCAACTTTCCTTCCAAATTATTTCATATCCATATGTAATCACTTTTTTTGTTGGCTTCTTTGTAGCATGTGTTTTGCATATTGTAATATCTAGCTTAACATAGGTGCTAGAAAAGTGTTATGAATATCAATGTGTAGTACTGTATTTATTAGAACTCCCAAACAATGACCTCTGTGATTATTATTATCAGCTTTGGTAAACAGAAAATGCTCACTCAACGGTTGGTATGCCATGGGTGCCACAACCCAAATATATAGGAAGTATGGCATGGGTGCCCAAAGGTTGAGAGGGGCCTTTATATGGAACTTATACCTTATCCCATGTTTGATTAACAATGAGATACGATATAATATTGTACCTCCCATCATTTCTCATCTTCGTTTGAGAATAAAATAAAATAATAACTGAAATAACATATCCACCTCATTCATTATCCTTTATAAAAAAGATTTAATGATATTGTTGAAAGCAATGAGATATACATATCTCATGGATTATAAATTATTTTCTCTAAAATTTTCTCTTTTATTGATTTATTTTTCACGTTGCCCCGCTTAACAAAACAAAAAAAAAACTTGTAAATGTAATTTTGTTTATTTATATTAATGAAGAAACAAAAATTACCTATTATATTTTTTCTAAATCCAAAAACTAAATCCCAAGATGAAGTATGTTTTATCACATCTATTTTTATTTCTTTGGTCATTCAAACACTAGCACAATAACAAACATGATATCTTCGATATTAGTATGTATTAAAAATAATATTCATAGATATCACCGACAAAAATAGTAGTAGATCAAAGCAAATATTTTCTTTTTGATCTATGGACCCCTTTTTCCCCACAATTCTGGATGAGTCAATTCTATTAGTCAAATTGGACATCTCCATGAAAATGAATCCCCTAGATAGAATCATTTCCTTCCTCTCTTACATTTCTGGTATCCATATTCAAAGCAACCACAATATTGCTGGGACTAGGAGTCACTGAATGAGACAATGCATTCCCATCCAACCCCATAAAATCATTCAGTCAGTTTGGAAGAAGAAACCGTGGCTGCCAAGAAAATATAAACTACACACATAGGACGAAGAAGAAGAAGAATCGACAAAGACAATTTCTTGAATAACAACTTCCTAGAACCAATTTTTAGGCTTTGGTCTTTACAAACAATGGAATCACAGAATGGCCGGCCATATGAGGTTTCTAGGCTTAATTGTCACAAGCTGTAACTTGGCTATTAACTATGAAATATGGATCATATGATTTTACAAATAATTTTATCAACAAATAATATTACTTTCAACGCGACCTCTTCAAATATTACTTTGCTGTCTTTGGTGGCGATTTGAAAATTCTTTGGCAAAGGAGTACGCAACTGCAAGGATATGTTTAATTAGAAGAGAATGGGCAGGACTCTGTACTCAACCATGGGTGCTTGCAACACTCGTATGGAATCTCACAAACTTCTCTCCTTTCATCTCTTCATGATTTCCATTTTCTTCTTCCTAATATTCTTCCCTTCTGCAACTTCGTTGTCCTTCAACTTCTCCAGCTTTGGTTCAAATAACCATAATAAATCCTTCGACGAAGCAGGAGACGCTGTATATTCTTCGGATGGATGCATCCAACTGACCAGAAACGAGAAGGACATGCAAGCGAATAATAGTTGGGGTCGAGCCATGTATAGCGAGCGATTGTATCTCTGGGATCAGACCTCCAGAAATCTAACTGATTTCACTAGCAATTTCTCCTTTGTCATCAATTCACAAGGCGACAGTCTGCATGCCGATGGACTTACGTTCTTCCTTAATGGTACCCAATTGCATACAGATACGTTGGGAGAAACTCTTGGTCTCGCCAAAGAAAAGAATGAGACAAACAAAAGTGCAGTTACTTTTATTGCAGTGGAGTTTGATACATTTACAAACGCAGCAAAGAGGGATCCAGAAGGTGAGCATATTGGTATTGATATTAACTCCATGATATCTGTTAAAACTGTGAACTGGTCCAGCAATATCGAGAAAGGAAAGGTAAATCATGTTTCCATCAGTTATACTTCTAGTTCACATAATCTGAGTGTTGTCCTAATTACTGAGGTTACGGACAGTACCAATACTACGCAAAGCCTCTCTTACAAAGTTGATCTGAGGGAATACTTGCCGGAATACGTTACTATGGGCTTCTCAGGCTCAACAGGAACCTATTTCCAGATAAACAAAATTTGCTCATGGAATTTTAGTTCAACTTTGGAACCTCCCAGTTCTGTAGAACCCGGAAAGGGAAAGAAGACAGGACTTGTGGCGGGATTGAGTGTTTGTGCATTTGTTGTGGTGGGTGGGTTTGGATTGGCTTGGTTTTACTTGTGGAGGAAGAGGAATACTGGGAGAGATCAAGAAGACGGTGGTGACAGTGACCTGGCCATGGACGAAGATTTTGAGAAGGGTACTGGACCGAGGAAGTTTTCCTTTAATGAATTGGCTCTTGCGACCACTAACTTTTCAGACGGAGAGAAGCTTGGAGAGGGAGGGTTTGGTGGGGTCTATAGAGGTTTCTTGCGAGAACTGAACTCTTATGTTGCAGTTAAGAGGGTAACAAGGAACTCCCAACAGGGGATGAAGGAGTACGCATCTGAAGTGAAGATCTTCTGTCGATTGAGGCACCGGAACTTGGTGCAGCTCATGGGCTGGTGCCATAAAAAAGGAGAGCTCCTATTGGTTTACGAGTTGTTGCCAAATGGAAGCTTGAGCACCTGTCTTTTTGAAGAAAAAACCTTGTTAACATGGGCTATGAGGTATAGAATTGCTCTAGGCTTGGCCTCTTCGCTTCTGTACCTACATGAAGAATGGGAGCAGTGTGTGGTACACAGGGACATCAAGTCCAGTAATGTGATGCTGGACTCGGATTTTAATGCTAAGCTTGGAGATTTTGGGCTAGCCAGGCTTGTTGATCATGGTAAAGGGTCACAAACCACCATTTTAGCAGGGACCATGGGCTACATGGCTCCTGAATGTTTCATGACGGGCAAGGCTAGTAAGAAATCTGACGTGTACAGTTTTGGAATTGTTGCATTGGAAATTTGCTGTGGAAGAAGAGCCGTGGAAACAAAGGCCGAAGAAAATCAGATCAGATTGGTGGAGTGGGTTTGGGACCTCTATGGCGTAGGAAAACTTCTTGAAGCAGCTGATCCAAGACTGTCTGCAGATTATGATGATCAACAAATGGAACGATTGATGATTGTTGGTCTTTGGTGTGCTCACCCGGATTGCAATGCTCGTCCTTCAATGAGGGAAGCAATTAGTGTCCTTAATTCTGAAGCTTTATTGCCTCTTCTTCCTATAAAAATGCCTGTGCCAATGTATTACGCTCCCCCAGCGCTGCAGACATCCTATAGCACTAGCCTTTCTGAGAGAAACCACACCCAGTTTTCCAACTCCTCTAATGGCACCACGGACTCATCAAAGGTCTCAGAATCTTCTTCAACCTTGTCTCAATCCGCATCCCTATTCCACACTCGCTAATTCGGTCGGAAATAGCCCTATGATTCAGGGTTTGTTATTTTATTTGAATTTGTTTCATTTCATTGTTGTTCATGAGATTCATATTATTTGTTCTTGGATCATAGTAAACTCCGATTTCATATATATGGTGTTCTGGTCGATTAATTCTTTCTTCAGTTAATATTAATAATAGTCATTACATAGTAATCAAAGAAAATCATTTAGTAAATTTAGACTAAATCATAATCTAAAGCTATATTAGTATACAAGAAGTTACACTAATCCCTTTTATGCAAAGAAAAAATAAGAAGTTGAATAGGTTTAATAGGAAATAGGTAGGAACAAAGCATTAGACTTTTTGATAGAAGTTGAATAGGTTTAGTAGGAAATATGGTCAGGAACAAGGCATCATCAATGCTTACATATCGTTTGAGGCCAGCGTTTGAAGCAATTGCTCACCATATGACCGAAAAACAATAAACAAAAACCCCCGCCGCTTGCAATACCCATCATTTGCAATGTCAAAATATCACAACGACTAATACAAATTTATAGTCCCGTTGATAAAGGCACTTAAAGATCCATTTCCCATGCCTGTTTTTCAATTAAGATTCTTAATTAATCTTATGATCCATTACAAAGATCAATTTCAAGTTTAATATTTAAATCAAAGGAAATCTCGAAGAAGTGATCCTTAACTAAGCAACCCACCATCAGTAATATGTTTTTTCTTTTGTTATTTCTTTTTGTCTTACCAATATGTTTACAATATTTTTTTCAAGTCAGAGAGTGGGAGAATTAGAAAGTTTTTTTACCATCATCAAAGCCATTCAAGTAGGCTATTTTTTGTATTACACTTTTAATTTCAAATTTTCTCTCTTTCTATTTTTCGTTTTTAAGATTTGCTTTGATGAAAATTTTGTTTAATTTTTGTAGCACCTTTGTCTTGTAGTAATTTTTTTGAGTCTTAAGTTATTTTAATTCACATACTTATCACGTTATTTCTTTAATTTTTTTAAAAAAATATCCTTATCTTATTATACTTTTGTAGTTTTTTTTTTTTTTTTTTTTCAGGTTCTTTTCATGTAGAATTACATTCAAAGAAATATCACTACTACAAAAAATGTAATTTATGACGCTTTTTTTCTTGACGCTTATATAAAGTGCCATTATTTATTCTAAAAAATGGGTATTAATGACGCTTGCATTATCTTGGCGCTTTAATGGGAGAAATAATGACGTTTTTAAATAATGGCGCTTTTTTAAGCATCATTATACAATGAATTTCAAATAATGATGCTTTTTTAAGTGCCATTGTAGGAGAACCTCAACCTTGGCGCTTTTAAAAGCGTCATTGTACAATGCATTTCAAATAAAGATGCTTTTTTAAGTGCCATTGTAGGAGAACCTCAACCTTGGTGCTTTTAAAAGCGTCATTTTCTGTTCATTTTATAATTACTCACATTTTTCAATTAAAAAAAAAAAGATAAATGTAATAAAGCCTTTTCCATACCCGATGCCCACACTCAAGTTTCATTACCAAATCTGTCTCTAACTGAACCAGCAAGCTCCAGCCAATTTCGATTGAGAAAATGAAGTTCTTACTCCAAATCAAGAAGATAACATTCATGGATGTTCCACTGATTTGACTATTTGGGTGCTGGATTGAGAGAAAGGAAATGAATGGAGATATGAGAGAAAGCTAGGGTTTTTTTAGATTCGTAGGTTGGGAGAGGCAAGAGGCAGCAAAGGCAAGTGCCTTCGGTTGAAGAGGTAAGCAAGGAGGAAAGGTCGAAGAACCAGAGGAACAGAGAAAAGAAAAGAAGGGAGAAGAAAAAACCCAGAAGAGAGAGTTGTCAGGTACGAGCCCATATGTTCTCGTTTTCCCATGGATTCACATTCTTCACTATTGATTTCTGGGATTTGAGTGTGAATGCTTGTAAATCTGTTGTGGTTTTTGTTTATTATCAGTTATTTTCTTGGTTTGCATCTCCTATAAAAAGATACTATACCTTTGTTTTTAGGCTCAGTTGTGTCTCTCCTCTGTTTTTGTTCTCTGGTTCTTATGTTCTCTGGAAGATTTGGAAATGGTTCTGGTGTTGTTCCATTTGTGTACAATGGTTCATGCCGAAAGGAGCTTGCTTTCCATGGAGTTGTAGGTACTGCTTATAACTTGTTTGATGAAATGCCATTTTGAGATATGGGCTCTTGGAATGCATAGAAAGTTTTTCAACAATTTTTATTAAGGGATGTAGTGTCATGGAACTCAATAATTGGTGCCTATGAGCATAATCATGTGGCTTTCGAATTAAATAAAAAAAATTTCTTCAGGGGGCGCTGCCCCCTTCAACCCCCCGCGAGCTGACCGGGCAGCTCAACCCCCGACATCCCGAGTGAAGTGCAACATTTACTACTAATTTAAGCTTCACAATCTGACATAGGCTTCATTGCTTATGTTACAAAAGATGCTATTCAACTTCATTTTTAAATGGGTTACACAACATGTTATCTAATTAATAATAACGTCATGTTTGGTTCATATATTCAATAAACTAATTGAGATTTGACACCCCACTTATGACCACAAACTAGAATGGTCGCCCCCAACATAAGTAGAACACATGTCAAGGTGCGGCTTAGCATGTTAGTGGCATTGGAGATGAAGAAAATGATTGCATATTACCTTGATCCAATGGCCTGTCAACCATGTGATGATCTTAAGGACATAGTTAACATGTAAGTATATATTTTCTCCTATTTTAATACAATTGATAGTGTCTAAATAAACATCTTTTTAATTCTTTTTGTAGGGCAATGAGAATCAACCCACCAGAAAAACAGAAAACATCAAAGAGGGAGCCAACTTGGGTGAAAGTGGTTTTAAGTACTTATTTGTTTAGATTAAAATATATTGCTTCACCACTTAATTTATGACAAAATTAGAAAATGGATGGTTATTAATATGATCATCAATAAGATGCTAAAGAAGTAAGAACATCATTCTAGTGTTTATTGCAATTGTTGATACTTTTCCCATAGTGCCCAAGACAACCAGGTAGTGTGGAATGTGGGTATTACGTGATGAGATATATGAAGGAAATCATTGCTAATCCAAACCAACTAACATCAAAGGTTTGCACTCAATTCAATTCATATGGTTGGTCATTTTACTATAGCAATTTTTTTTTTTTTTTTGGTCAATTGAACTTAGTGAATTGTATATGTCACTTCAATTCAGTTTTGCGGGAAGAAATCATATAGTGAAATGGAAATTAATGAAGTTCGATCAGATTGGGTTATGTTAGTGACTCAGTTAATCATTACTCATGTTTGAAGGTACCTCTTATAACTTATAGTCTAATACAACTTCATATTCTTTTAAAGATGTAGTCAATATTTTGTTAATGTTAATTTTATAATGGATTTATTCACAATGATAATTTGTTAATGTATATCTTTGTACTCCTAGTTGGCAGTGTTTTCAATATGGATCATTTTGGGGGTTGCTCTATTATGATTGATGTATAGTTGGCATATTGAGAGGTGAAGCCAAGTAGACATGGTAGGTGTAACAACTTTTGTATATTTCCTCTACAAATTATTATCAGTTAGATTTGGAGAAATCCTACAATAGCATAGCTACAAAAATTCCTACATGTCCAAGCTCATTTTCGTAGAGCCTTTAGTTTCATTACATGTGCATGAATTAGGAATTTGTCTATTCTCTACAAAAGCATTTTTGGTCTTTAAGATTACTAGCTTTATAAACTTCTTTAATCTAAATTTATAAAGGTCTCCTACTATACTAATGGGCTTAAAGTCTATAATATCTTGTACTTCCATTTTCTTTTACATAAAGAATAGGAAGTTAGTTTAAGACTTCTTACAAATAAGCCTATGGAAGGAAATAGCACCTCTTACTAATTGGTTGTTAAATTGTTTATTATATATTCTTCAGGTTGTACAAAAAGGCATAGGTCATTCTATTAACAACGTCACTACTGCTCTTGATGAAGGACACCCACAAACAATTCAAAATATATCATCAAAAGAATTTTGAGGTAACATGTTGTGGTTATTGTAAGTTTTATGAATCAATTCCATGTTTAGAGATCATTTCATGCAAGTTCCATATTTAGATAATAGATATCCTCATATTATTAAATGTTGATATACTAATACAATAAGAAGAACATAGATATTTTAACACAATTGTATAATTTTACATAAATATGTTAATTTACAATTTTATAATTTTTCGGACTTCTAGTTTTTTTTGTTTTTTTTTTTCATTCCTTAGTTCCTTCTCATGAAAAACATCTAATGTCTTGTACAACCTATAAGAAGAATGAGAAGATGTTAATGGTTGAAGTTTCATAAATAAGATAAAAATCATACCAAAATAGTCAATGAGATAAAAACTTTTTTTTTTCTGTTTTAAAAAAAAAAATAGAATAAGAGTTCTAAAATATTTAGAAATTTGGTGTAATAAAATTATTGGAGTTTGTTGAGTTCTTTTGATATTTTGAAATTTATTGCAATGGAAGATATTTTGGAAATTTAAAAATTGGCATATACACATTTCATTTACAAAGTTGCTTCTTAACTATTTGTTAATACTAATAAATATGTAACCCTCTCAATTATTTTGCAGATTGAGCATCTAGAAAGTGAGTTACAACCATCCTTTTGCACTTGGAATAAAAATGATGTAAAACTAGATGTAGTGAAGGTTATGACCAATTCAAAGTTGAAGAAGAAGTTGTAAAATTGTTGGTTTTAGTTGTTGATTATGTATGATGTTTATGGATAAATTGTAATAGTGAAAAAGGAAGACCATGTTTGATACTTTTTGTCAATGGAGATTCTTAAATTAAGTTTTCATTATTAATTTAATTGTTGATAGAAAATTATAAAAATGGGCATAATTAGGACATTTTAATTTCTGGGCTACTAAAATTTTATATGAGATAAGATGACGCTTTTTTAAAGCGTCATGCTTTACTTGAATAAACAGAAGATGACACTTCTCAAAAGCGTCAAGGTTGATGTTAAAAAAACATGGTATTTTTTTTTAGTGTCAAGGTATAAAATGCTATACGATGACACTTATTATGATTATCAATGTTGCTCCTACAAATAAAAAAGCTATAAGATGACACTTATATTGAGTGTCAATGTTGCTTCTACTTATACAATGACGCTTTATTAAGTGTCAACGTTGCTCCTACAAATAAAAAGTTATAAGATGACACTTATATTGAGTGTCAATGTTGCTTCTACCTATACAATGACGCTTCATTGAGTGTCAATATTGACATAAATGAAATTATTAACATATAATGACACTTTTAAAGCGTCAATGTTTCAAATAATGACACTTACTATGAGCGTCATGGTTGACGTGCAAAGAAGATGACGCTTCTAAAAAGTGTCAACGTATGCGATTTAAAAAGATGACAGTCTAATATATGACGCTTTTAAAAAGCGTTATCTTATATCTATCTTGACACTTAAAAAACGTCATCTTTTGACATTTTCCTTGTAGTGTATATCAAGAATTCTTGCCTAATTTTGTTTTTTTTTTTTTTACTTTTTTTCTTTACTTTTTTAAAAATGTCTTTATATTTTTATTACTTTGTTTTTTCCTTAGAAAATTTTAGAATGTTTATTTTTATATAATTTTTTAGTTTCTATTTTTAATTTTTAAAGTATGCATTTGAAGAAAAATATGTTTGATTTCTGTGTATTTTATTCTCAAATTAATGTTATTTTGAGTTTAATGGTTTTATTCATATTCGTTGTTAGTGCATTAAGTTAGCTTAAGTTGATAATTTTGTTCAATTCGTCTTGATTTAGGAGTTTTTATATTATTATGTCTTACTCTATCAAAGATTCAAAGTTCTTGGGTCATCAATTAGGATGACACAAGTAAGGACGTACAAAGAGGTCCGAGAAAGGCTAACGGGGGTAAATTATGACATGAAGTTGATGTTAGATTTTGAATTCAGTTAAAAGTGTTTTAAAATTGGTTTCTAAACTCTACATGAGCGCTTAAGCACTTCTCAGTGCTCTCGAAGTAGTTTTCTCCAAATTCCCATTCATAATTTATTTTTATTATTTCCATATTTTAAAAACTATTTTTTAGAAAATTTAGCATTATATTTACTAGGGTTTTCCTCCTTATGTATAAATATCATGCCATAAAGGTTTTTTTGTGATGCAAATTTTGGTGAAAGAAGATCATTAGCCTTTGTTGTGTACCAAGACTCTCAATTCTTGGTGATTCTCATTCCTTGAGTTCATGAGCCATTCATATCCCATTAGGTGTTGAGGTAGTGATTACTACCCAAAAAGTGTTATTTTACGCCTTTAATTCATTATGTTTTAAGCACTTTTGTGTAGTAGTTCTCCATCTTTATTCCAATTGGCATGTTAAGGACCTAGCAATGACTTCTAATCATATTTGTGGCTAGTTTTAGTGTTTTGACAGCTTTTTGGATCATTAAGACAAGCCAAGTAAAGGAGAGAAGCAAAGAGGAAAAACAGAGGAAAACAGAGTGAAGAAAATAGAGGACAGCAGCTGCAGTCTTCCTTCGCACTTTTGGAGCACTTACCGAAGTCTATTTTCTACATGCTATATACCATTTCAAAGCTCAGGAAGTCAAGAATCCAACGCTTCAAACCGTGTACAATTTGGAGCTGAAATGAGGAAGATATGGCCTTCGGAAGACAACTGCACCAGGCATGTGCGAATTTCGCACAACCAACCATGCATGTGCGAATTTCGCACAACCAACCAAGCATGTGCGAATTTCACACCAGCCCATGCGTCTTTGGTGCGAAATCTCCTCTGTTCTGCCGACTCCACATTAGATCTTTTCTTTTGTATTTTTTGATGTAAATTCCTTTCTTATCCCTGTAATTAGCCAATCACGGCTTTGCTTTGTAAAGACTATAAGAGGGGTGGAAATCATCTCTCGAAACAGATGTTATGTTTTACACTTAGTAAAATATAGGGCTCTCTTTTCTTTCCTTTTCTCTCTACTATTTTCTTTTTCTTGGAAGCCAAACAACCTCTGAGGATGTTTTCCCAGAGGATGAGAGGCTAAACTTTTGGTTTCTTGGAGTGAAGGAAGCTAGGTGAAAAGTCCATATGCTAAAGTGGAAAACTCTCGTGCATTAAATACAGGTAGTTGGAGTTCATAAATGGCTTCTAAATCTAAAGTTTTGCTTTAAATCCCTTCGAATCACTTTGAATGCCCAATACATGTTAAGCTTTAGGTCTATGTGGATACTTGTTGCTAGATCCATATCAGACCATTAGTTATCATGTACGAGCCATTGGAAAGTGGCTCAAGGTGAAGACCCATAGTGTCTAAAGCCATTAATGGAACCTGACTATCATTTCTATTGACTTTTTATGGATTAAATCTTCATTGTTAAACCTATACCGGTTCGGGAAACAACCATCCTTTATGTTGTTGTCCCCAATACGAGAAGAAGAATCCGGGAATTTCCACTTTGGATTCTGAACTTGATCCTAGCAACCCTTAGCTCCGGGAGACTTTCTTTCTTCCATTTTTACCTAGTTCTATGTTAGTTTAGTTTCAAACACCACTTTCAAAACAAATTTTATTTTCTTTTAAACTTTAAGTTTTTGACAAAGGAAATCATCATATTCAATTTCTAATCTTGAGTATATCACTGGTAGAATGAAAACCCATCCCAGAGTTCGACCCTAGAGCTGTTATACTATAGTAGCTTTGCTACGCTAGTATGAGGTCATAGGATTTATAAATGTTTTTTATTAAAACACCCGACTGGGCACGAATCAAAATGGCGCCGTTGCCGGGGATGGTGCCACGATACAGTGATACAACTTTTTAGAGGCTACTTGTGATTTCCATCACAAGTTTGGTGAATTCCTTTTTCACTAACTTCATTTCCTTTCTTTTAATTGTAGAATTCCTTTTGTTAAGTTTATTTTCATTTTCGTTCTAACCTTAACTTTCTTCTAGCTTTCTTTTGTTTTTGTTGTCTTTGTTTTGTTTTCAGGTAAGTAGTAACTTGTGCATGCCCTATTGGATTCTGGACCAAGAGGGAAGACTAGTAAGGATAGAGAATCCTCAAGACATAGAGTTGGACATCTGTGTAAACATCATGGACCCTCCACTAGAGGATCAGAATTCTCAACACGGTCAAAGGGGTAATCCAAATGCATATCTATCCATGAGGGATAGAATGCACCCACCAAGAATGAGTGCACCTTCATGCATCGTACGTCCTCTTGAGCAGCTGATTATAAGGCCCCATATTGTGCCCCTCCTACCAAATTTCCATGGAATGGAGAGTGAGAATCCATATGCCCACATCAAGGAGTTTGAGGAGGTGTGCAATACTTTTAGAGAGGGAGGAGCTTCAATAGACTTGATGAGACTCAAGCTATTCCCTTTTACTTTGAAGGACAAGGCAAAAATATGGCTTAATTCTTTAAGGTTAAGGAGCATAAGGAATTGGGTTGATCTTCAGGCCGAATTTTTGAAGAAATTTTTCCCCACCCATAGGACCAATGGGTTGAAGAGACAAATCTCAAACTTTTCTGCCAAAGAAAATGAGAAGTTCTATGAATGTTGGGAAAGGTATATGGAGGCCATCAATGCTTATCCTCATCATGGCTTTGATACATGGCTCTTGGTGAGCTATTTTTATGATGGGATGTCTTCCTCCATGAAGCAAATTCTTGAAACCATGTGTGGGGGAGATTTTATGAGTAAGAATCCGGAAGAAGCCATGGACTTTTTAAGTTATGTGTCTAAGGTATCAAGAGGATGGGATGAGCCCAACTCAAGAGAAATGGGAAGGATGAAAACCCCTGTAAATCCAAAGGGTGGAATGTACATGTTAAGTGAGGACATGGACATGAAAGCTAAGGTGGCAACAATGGCAAGGAGGTTGGAAGAACTTGAGTTGAAAAAAATGCATGAAGTCCAAGCCATTTCCGAGACACAAGCCCATGTCATGCCATGCACCATTTGCCAATCATGTGATCATGTGGTAGATGAGTGCCCAACCATCCCAGCTGTGAGGGAGATGTTAGGTGATCAAGCCAATGTTGTGGGGCAATTTAGGCCCAACAACAATGCACCTTATGGAAACACCTATAATTCAAGCTGGAGAAACCATCCAAATTTTTCTTGGAAACCGAGGCCACCTCCATACCAACCACAAGCCCAAACCCAAGCACCTCAACAAACCTCTTCAATCGAGCAAGCCATTGTGAACCTAAGTAAAGTCATGGGTGACTTTGTGGGTGAACAAAAGGCAATCAACTCCCAATTGCACCAAAAGGTTGAAAATGTTGAGAGTTCTCAAATTAAGAGAATGGATGGGATGCAAAATGATCTATCTCAGAAGATAGATAATATTCAATACTCCATCTCTAGGCTTACCAACCTCAACACAGTGAATGAGAAATAACCAAGAAGAGAAGAGTGGGAAGAAAAATGCATCCAAATCAAGCATTGAAGAAGAGCCAAGGATAGTGATTAAAGAGGATATGATGAAGAAACATATGCCTCCTCCTTTTCCTCAAGCTTTACATGGAAAGAAGGGAATCAAGAATTCATCAGAAATTCTTGAAGTTTTGAGACAAGTGAAGGTGAATATACCCTTACTTGATATGATCAAGCAAGTCCCCACATATGCAAAATTTTTAAAGGACTTGTGCACGGTCAAGAGAGGGTTACATGTTACAAAGAAGGCATTCCTCACTGAGCAAGTAAGTGCCATCATTCAGAGTAAGTCTCTAGTTAAGTACAAAGATCCGGGATGTCCCACCATTTCAGTCAACATTGGAGGGACACATGTGGAGAAGGCTTTACTAGACTTGGGGGCAAGTGTGAATTTGCTCCCATACTCTGTGTATAAGCAACTAGGACTTGGAGGATTGAAGCCCACAACCACCACTCTCTCCTTAGCTGATAGGTCGGTAAAAATCCCAAGGAGGGTGATAGAGGATGTTCTAGTTCAAGTGGACAAATTCTACTATCCCGTGGATTTTGTGGTGCTTGATACTGATCCTACTGTTAAGGAAGCAAATTATGTGCCAATCATCCTTGGGAGACCTTTCCTAGCTACCTCCAATGCCATCATCAATTGTAGGAATGGGGTGATGCAGCTCACATTTGGAAACATGACCTTGGAATTAAACATATTCCACCTATGCAAGAGGCATCTTCACCCAGAAGAGGAGGAAGGATTGGAGGAGGTGTGCTTGATCAACACTTTGGTTGAAGAGCATTGTGACAAGAATTTAGAAGAGAGCTTGAACGAAAGCCTTGGAGTAATTGAAGAAGGGTTACCTGAACCCTCTGATGTGTTAGCCATCATGTCTCCTTGGAGGAGGCGGGAAGAGATCTTACCACTGTTCAATAAGGAGGACTCACAAGGAGCAGCTACAGAGGACCCTCCAAAGCTTGTTTTGAAGCCACTTCCTGTTGATTTGAAGTATGCATATTTGGAGGAAGATGAGAAATGTCTAGTGGTGGTTTCTTCAACTCTCACAAGTGATCAAGAGGATAGTCTTTTGGGAGTCCTCAGAAAATGCAAAAAGGCCATTGGATGGCAAATTTCTGATCTGAAAGGGATTAGCCCTTTGGTATGCACCCATCATATCTACATGGAGGAAGATGCAAAACCAGTAAGGCAGCCCCAGAGGAGGTTGAATCCTCACATGCAAGAGGTGGTAAGGGGTGAAGTTCTGAAGCTACTTCAAGCAGGGATCATATATCCCATTTCAGATAGCTTGTGGGTGAGCCCAACCCAAGTAGTCCCAAAGAAATCTGGAATTACTGTGATCCAGAATGAGAAAGGGGAGGAAGTCTCTACACGTCCTACCTCAGGATGGAGGGTGTGTATAGACTACAGGAGGTTGAATTCAGTGACTAGGAAGGACCATTTTCCATTGCCTTTCATGGACCAAGTCCTTGAGAAAGTCTCAGGGCATCCTTTCTACTGTTTTTTGGATGGTTACTCGGGGTACTTCCACATAGAGATTGATTTGGAAGATCAAGAAAAGACAACCTTCACTTGCCCCTTTAGTACTTTTGCCTATAGGAGGATGCCCTTTGGTCTATGTAATGCGCCTGCAACTTTCCAAAGATGTATGCTAAGCATCTTCAGTGATATGGTGGAGCGCATCATGGAAGTCTTCATGGATGACATTACTGTATATGGAGGTTCTTATCAGGAGTGTTTGTTGCATTTAGAAGCTGTTCTCCAAAGATATATTGAGAAAGACCTAGTGCTAAATTGGGAGAAGTGTCATTTTATGGTACAACAAGGAATTGTCTTAGGACATATAATCTCCAAGAATGGCATTGAGGTAGATAAGGCAAAGATGGAGCTAATTGTTAAGTTGCCACCTCCCACAAATGTTAAAGGAATTAGGCAATTCCTATGACATGTCGGGTTCTATAGGAGGTTCATTAAGGATTTCTTAAAAATCTCAAAACCTCTTTGTGAACTCTTGGTAAAGGATGCCAAGTTTGTATGGGATGAGAAATGTCAGAAGAGTTTTGAGGAACTAAAGCAATTCCTCACAACTGCACCAATAGTGAGAGCCCCAAATTGGAAATTACCTTTTGAGGTAATGTGTGATGCAAGTGATCTTGCTATGGGGCTGTTTTGGGGCAAAGAGAAGATGGAAAGCCCTATGTGATTTATTATGCAAGCAAAACTTTGAATGAGGCTCAAAGGAACTACACAACTACTGAGAAGGAGTTGTTGGCAGTAGTTTTTGCCTTGGATAAGTTTTGTGCCTATTTGGTAGGGTCCTCTATAGTGGTGTTCACTGACCATTCCGCTTTGAAGTACTTGCTAACCAAGCAAGATGCCAAGGCAAGATTGATAAGATGGATCATTTTGCTTCAAGAATTCAATCTCCAAATCCGGGATAAAAAGGGAGTAGAAAATGTGGTAGCTGACCACTTGTCAAGACTTGTGATAGCACATGACTCACATAGTCTACCTATCAATGATGACTTCCCCTGAGGAGTCTCTCATGTCAATAGAGGTAGCTCCATGGTATTCTCACATTGCAAATTACTTGGATACTCGAGAAGTTCCAAGTGAGTGGAGTGCCCAAGACAAGAGGCATTTCTTTGCTAAGATCCATGCCTATTATTAGGAGGAGCCTTTTCTCTTCAAATATTGTGCAGATCAAATCATAAGGAAATGTATTCCTGAACAAGAGCAATCAGGAATTCTATCCCATTGTCATGATAGTGCATGTGGAGGTCATTTTGCTTCCCAGAAAACAGCTATGAAAGTGATCCAATCAGGTTTTTGGTGGCCCTCTCTTTTCAAGGACGCCCACACTATGTGCAAGGGATGTGATCGGTGTCAAATGCTTGGGAAGCTAACACGCCGAAATATGATGCCCTTGAACCCCATCTTGATAGTGGATGTCTTTGATGTTTGGGGGATAGACTTCATGGGACCATTTCCAATGTCGTTTGGACACTCCTACATTTTGGTGGGAGTGGATTATGTCTCTAAGTGGGTAGAAGCAATCCCATGTAGGAGCAATGATCATAAGGTGGTTCTTAAATTCCTCAAGGAGAACATCTTTTCAAGATTTGGAGTGCCTAAGGCCATTATCAGTGATGGAGGAACCCACTTTTGCAATAAGCCTTTTGAGACTCTTCTAGCCAAATATGGGGTCAAGCACAAGATAGCTACACCTTATCACCCTCAAACAAGTGGCCAAGTTGAGTTAGCCAACCGAGAGATCAAGAATATATTGATGAAGGTGGTGAACGTGAATAGGAAGGATTGGTCTATTAAGCTCCTGGATTCATTATGGGCTTATAGGACCGCTTACAAGACCATTCTTGGAATGTCTCCTTATCACCTTGTTTATGGCAAAGCGTGCCATCTCCCAGTGGAGGTTGAATATAAAGCATGGTGGGCAATCAAGAAGCTCAACATGGACTTGACAAGAGCCGGGTTAAAGAGATGTTTGGATTTGAATGAATTGGAGGAAATGAGGAATGATGCTTACCTCAATTCAAAGATTGCAAAAGAGAGGTTGAAGAAATGGCATGATCAGATGGTAAATCAAAAGAATTTTACCAAGGGACAAAGAGTCTTGCTTTATGACTCTAAACTTCATATTTTTCCGGGAAAATTGAAATCAAGGTGGACGGGTCCTTTCATAATTCATGACGTGCAATCAAATGGAGTAGTGGAACTACTCAACTTCAAGAGCACTCGAACTTTCAAAGTGAATGGGCATCATCTCAAGCCCTATATGGAATCATTTTCCCGAGACAAGGAGGAATTCATCCTCCTTGATCCACCTCTCACATGAAAACACTCAGTTCATGGTTGAACTTAGTCTCTTCAAAGACTAAAAAGTTCATCCTCTTTTTGTTCCCTTTTGCGTTAATTTTAGTTTAATCTAGTGTTTTTTCTTGTGTATATGCATGTTTTGATTTTTATTTTTGCCCTTAAGTTCATTCTAATGTGGTTTGAATTGGTTTTTGTGTTAACATGTAGGTAGGAAAGCTTGAAGAATGAAAACAAGGGAAAACAGGGGAGAAAAGCCAAGACACAGCAAAATTCGCACCACCCAATCCTCTGGTGCGAAATTCACACAACACATCCCCCTTGTGCGAATTCGCTTTTGTGACCAATTTTCAAAAGCATGCTCTCGGTCCCTACCCAAAATCTCAGTGCGAAAAGGCACAAGAATGCGAACCTTGTGCGAAATTGCCTTTATGACTATTTTTAAAAAAAACATGCTCTCTGTCTTGGAGAACCACAGGAATGCGAAAATTTCGCACTTCACTATTCCTTGTGCAAAATTCGCATTTCTCTTTAAAAGCCATTTTCTCTTCTTCAATTCTAAGCTTGTTCTTCTTCAATTCTCTCAACACCTCTCTTCCGATCACCCCTTTCCATCCACAAGGTCCTCTCCTTCATCATCCCCCATCCTCAACCCCACCATGGCAGCCCATCTCAAGAGCTTCATTCCATAGTCGCGGCCAATACTATTCACAACAGTCCGCACCTTCCATTTTCAGTTTTTTCTCCTCCTTCCACCATAAAAAAACCCTTCATTTCTTCACTCAACACTCCAAATTCATCCCTAAACCCAACCCAACCTTGATTTTTCAAAATCAAAACCTCAAGCATAGATTTCAAAACCACGGTTTCTTCATAAGAAACCCATTGCCGCCGACTATGGGAGCTTCAAAATCTCTCATTCTCTTCTTGTAAAGCTCCCATTTCCAAGCTTAGCCACCATGAAAAACTCCTTTCCTACCTTAGCCAGCATTTCCCACCCTAAAAAAACCAAGAATTGTTGCCATTTGAAAGCACCACAATTTCGCATTTGCACGGGTGAATTGTGCATTGTGCGAAATTCGCACAACACATTTCCCTTGTGCGAAATTCGCACCACCCTTCCCTTGTGCGAATTTTTGAGCTTCTTCATCCCTACCCTCCCCAATCCCAAGCCTCTGAGCCTCATTTCTTTGCTCCATTATGCCTAAGGCCCGAGGAGGCTATGCCTCAGCTCCCCAGAGCAGTCAGAGAGCTGCCTCTATGCGAGCCCCACTAGATGCACCCCCACATTTACCTGATTCTGCCCCTCAGCGCAGATACCATACGAGGAGAGCAGTTGCCACGCCTGTGGCCCCTACTCAGATTCCACCTAGGAGTCTCCTACAAAGAAGGCCAAGACTTCAAAGCCAGGAGAGTCCTTCAGAGCACCTTGAGATTCACAGTCTCAGCCTCCTCCCACTAGGCACCCTATTCTCGCCAGCTCGCCCATTGAGGGCAACTCCAATTGCCGATCGAGAGCATTCCATGTCGAGGCATATTTTGATCACTCTATTTTGCGACAGTAGCTTGAGTTGGGGGATTCATACCGCCTACTTGAGAGCCTCGATCCTTTTTACCATTGATGGACGCCAGGGTATTTTGGGGGCTAGACAGATTGCCGAGGCTTTCCATATCCCTTATGCACCAGCAGATCCCGCTGCATTTAGACACTGGGCCCCACTTTCTGAGTGGGACATGGTTCGTATACTATCTCGAGGGACATCTTCAGAGATGATCATTATGAGGAAGCAGCTTCCCCCTGGGATACTCCTAGTTGATGTGGTGCTTCGCAACAATCTTTTTCCTCTTCAGCATAGAGTGCAGAGGCGAGGGGCCATTCTAGAGGCGTTATTCCGTATCTCTGAGGGCTACTACTTTGGCCCCCATCATTTGATTATGGCCGCCCTCCTCCATTTTGAGGAGAAGGTGCATAAGCGGCGTCTTACGAGGGCAGACACCATTCTTTTACTTTTCCCTCGGCTGCTATGCCATGTTCTGGTGCATATGGGTTTCCCTGCAGACCCTCATTCTGAGCCCCGCCGCCATTGTCGAGAGAGCTTCTCTCTTGACCAATGGAATCAGGTATGGCTCCATCAGCATTCCCCAGAACTTCCCGAGCCAAAGGAAATCCCTCCACAGCCTTTACCATCTATATCTACTCCGTCCACTTCAGCTCCCTCGGAGCCCGTACCAGAGGCAGCATCGTTTGACACCCCACCTGCTGTTCCTCCTACCTCAGAGCCGCCCATTACTATCCTGGTGTAGAGTATCGTGACTTGCTCGCTTCTTTCCAGACTCTGACCACTACTCAGACGGCTATTATGGAGCGGATGGACCATTTCCAGCTTCGATAGGACCAGCAGACTCTCATTCTCCGTGAGATTCAGCAGCACCTCGATCTTTTGCCACCAGCTCCACCTGTTGCTCCTATGCCCTCAGAGCCTTCTGCTCCAGCTGATGATGCTACACCTGTAGCGGTACCTTCCATAGTTGCAGCGGAGGAGCCCTCCTATCCACCAGAGGAGCCTACTACTTGATCATACGATCACTCCTCTTCCTTTTTTGTTTTTATTTTGTATCTATATTCTATGTTTTTGGATGTCATATATATTTTGGATGTGATATACTGGCATTGGATGTATTCCATGTTTATCTAGTATATTGTACTCTCTCAGTTTATATAGACATCTTCCTTTTTTGTGTATATTAGCTATTCCTTTTTATTTCCTCTACTTATCACTCTTATCATTTCTTTTTCTTTTGCAACATGTGGTTTCTCCTGTTCATTCAAGAGTCCCTTACTATCAGGAGGTATCACTTCCTCCCTTTTATTATCACTTGCTTTTGGAACATTGGGGACAATGTTCATCCTAGTTGGGGGGAGAGTTGAGGAAGTAATTTGTTGAATTTTTGGTTAAGTTATTTTGCTAACAAATTTTTTGCAAACTCTCTTTGTTTTCTCAAAAGTAAATGGGAGAAATTAAATTCTTATCTTATTTCCATAGTCTCAGAGTTTGTATTATGCTTATTAAAGTTGATAAATTGTTGAAGCTCCTTTTGATTTCAATCTTAAGTCTTCCACTCTAATCTTTTCACACACTGAACACATTAATTCCAGTTATAAGATGGAAAACTTTCTCACCCCCTAAACTTAGGAAATTTTTGACTTGGTGCCTTTGACCTCATTCTATTAGTGTTGGGACACCTTATAAAAGGCCAATGTGTCTTATGAAAAATTTTGCTTCACTTGCTTTAACACCCGAGCAAGGTCCGAGGGGTATATGGTGAAAATCTTTGAAGCCTGGTGCCCTAAGCCTTTATTGGTTGGGAGTCACCGACCTCACTGCTCGTTACATGGGTGGATGGGTGGAGTTCAAAAAAAAAAAAGGTGCGTTCTTAGTCTTTTATATGGGGGTTAGTGTTGCTAAAGTTAGAGAAAAACCTTAGTTGGGGGGAGAATATAGTTTGACATACTATAACTGGAAACCAAGCACCTTAACACTTAGATTTTTGTGGAAAATTAAGAGTTGGTCCTTTGGGAGTGGAAATTATTTTGATACTCAAATTTGCATAATGCCCACTCTTTGTATGGTGTGATAGGTAAGTTATTTGATGACTCTTGTTGATGATTGAGTTTTATATCCTTGACTTGCCATGTGAGAGTTTGATCCAATCATGCCACTTGATTATTTTTTGGAGTGATCAGCATGATTTTGTAAATTATTATATTATCTATTTTTCTTTCTTTTTCTCTCTTTCATTGCTATGGGACTAGCAATGTGTCAGTTGGGGGGAGTGATTACTACCCAAAAAGTGTTATTTTGCGCCTTTAATTCATTATGTTTTAAGCACTTTTGTGTAGTAGTTCTCCATCTTTATTCCAATTGGCATGTTAAGGACCTAGCAATGAATTTTAATCATATTTGTGGCTAGTTTTAGTGTTTTGACAGCTTTTTGGATCATTAAGACAAGCCAAGTAAAGGAGAGAAGCAAAGAGGAAAAACAGAGGAAAACAGAGTGAAGAAAACAGAGGACAGCAGCTGCAGTCTTCCTTCGCACTTTTGGAGCACTTTCCGAAATCCATTTTCTACATGTTATATACCATTTCAAAGCTCAGGAAGTCAAGAATCTAATGCTTCAAACCGTGTATGATTTGGAGCTGAAATGAGGAAGATATGGCCTTTGGAAGACAACTGCACTAGGCATGTGCGAATTTCGCACAACCAACCATGCATGTGCGAATTTCGCACAACCAACCAAGCATGTGCGAATTTCACACCAGCCCATGCGTGTTTGGTGCGAAATCTCCTCTGTTCTGCCGACTCCACATTAGATCTTTTCTTTTGTATTTTTTGATGTAAATTCCTTTCTTATACCTGTAATTAGCCAATCACAGGCTTTGCTTTGTAAAGACTATAAGAGGGGTGGAAATCATCTCTCGAAACAGATGTTATGTTTTACACTTAGTAAAATACAGGGCTCTCTTTGCTTTCCTTTTCTCTCTACTATTTTCTTTTTCTTGGAAGCCAAACAACCTCTGAGGATGTTTTCCCAAAGGATGAGAGGCTAAACTTTTGGTTTCTTGGAGTGAAGGAAGCTAGGTGAAAAGTCCAGATGCTAAAGTGGAAAACTCTCGTGCATTAAATACAGGTAGTTGGAGTTCATAAATGGCTTCTAAATCTAAAGTTTTGCTTTAAATCCCTTCGAATCACTTTGAATGGCCAATACATGTTAAGCTTTAGGTCTCTGTGGATACTTATTGCTAGATCCATATCAGACCATTAGTTATCATGTACGAGCCATTGGAAAGTGGCTCAAGGTGAAGACCCATAGTGTCTAAAGCCATTAATGGAACTTGACTATCATTTCTATTGACTTTTTATGGATTAAATCTTCATTGTTAAACCTATACCGGTTCGGGAAACAACCATCCTTTATGTTGTTGTCCCCAATACGAGAAGAAGAATCCGGAATTTCCACTTTGGATTCTGAACTTGATCCTAGCAACCCTTAGCTCCGGGAGACTTTCTTTCTTCCATTTTTACCTAGTTCTATGTTAGTTTAGTTTCAAACACCACTTTCAAAACAAATTTTATTTTCTTTTAAACTTTAAGTTTTTGACAAAGGAAATCATCAAATTCAATTTCTAATCTTGAGTATATCACTGGTAGAATGAAAACCCATCCCAGAGTTCGACCCTAGAGCTGCTATACTATAGTAGCTTTGCTACGCTAGTATGAGGTCATAGGATTTATAAATGTTTTTGATTAAAACACTCGACTGGGCACGAATCAGGTAGTCCACCAGGTGCATGTGGGGTGCTACATCATAGATGTAAAGACTAGTGTAGGTACTTGGGAGTAAGTCATAGGGATAACTTTTGTCAAGTAAATCTATGTATTGATCTTTTGATAGTGGATTTATACTCTACGATCTCTAACCCATTGTTATTATACTCTTATAGAGACTTTGTTGGTGGTTTTCCATATAAATCCTTGTCTTCTTCTACACTCATCTTTAATTCTTAAAGGGAATTTTATTTTTACTTTATTTTATTTTATTTTTTAAAAAAAGGCTAAAAGGAAAGAACTATCTATTCAGTGCCCACCCATTTCCCCCCGTTCTAGGTTAAACCATAAACAAGATCCAAACTAGGACAAATTTTAAAAATCAAAATTTTTCAATCCTATTATGTCTAAGTTATGGAACCATAGAGGGTTGGGTCTTCCATAAACAACTCGCCATATTTATTTTATTGTGACCATGCATGATTTTGAGCTTGAGTAGTTGGATGTGAAGACAACATTCTTACATGGAGAACTTGAGGAGGATATCTACATGCAACAACCTAAGGGCTTTATAGTTTCAGGAAAGGAATACAATGTGTTTGTTGAAAAAATCTCTCTATGGCCTAAAAGAATCACCTAGACAATGGTATAACATGTTTGACTCATTTATGACCACTCATGATTTTAAAAGAAGCAATTATAACAGTTGTGTCTACTTTAAGAAGAGTGATGATGGGTCATTTGTATATCTACTCTTATATGTTGATGATATGTTAATAGCAGCCGAGGATAAGGAAGAGATAAGAAAGGTAAAAGTCCAACTCAATAAGGATTTTGAGATGAAAAACTTAGGAATGACAAAAAATATACTTGGAATGGAGATTCTAAGAGATAGAAATGCAAGTAAATTATACGTAAACTAGAAAGGGTACATTAAGAAAGTTATTCACAAGTTCAATATGCAGAATGACAAAACTGTTAGTAGTCCTTTAGCAACTCATTTCAAACTTTCATCTACTTTATCTCCACAATTTGATGATGATGTTGATTATATGTCACGAGTTCCATATTCTAGTGCAATGGGGTCTCTCATGTATGCTATGGTTTGTTTATGTCTAGATTTATCATATGCAGCCAGTGCAGTCAATAGATACATGGCAAATCCTGGTAAAGAACATCAAAAAACAATTTAATGGGTTTTCAGATACTTACGTGGCACTACTAATCATTGTTTGCATTTTGGGAGAACTAGATATGGAGTTGTTGGGTATTTCGATTCTGATTTTGTTAGTGATCTTGATAAAAGAAGATCTCTTACAAGGTATGTTTTTATTGTTGGTGGTTGTGCTATTAGTTGGAAAACAACTTTGCATAAAAGCTTTGTCTACTACTGAGACTGAATACATGACTATTACATGGCTTGTAAGGAAGCTATTTGGTTAAAATGACTATTTGGTGAACTTAGTGACAACTTCTAGATTACCACAACTTTTTATGATAATCAGAGTGATATTTTCCTCACAAAAAACCAAATGTTTCATCAGATGACAAAGCACATTTATGTGCGGTATCATTTTGTGCATGATATCATTGCTCGTGGTGATATTGTTGTGCCTAAAGTTATCACCCATGATAATCCTACTGATATGATGACAAAGATACTTCTTGTAGCCAAGTTTGAGCATTGCTTGGATTTGGCTAGTATTTGTTGTTAAATTGTCCTTTAAGGTTTATGGAAGAGGTGAAGAATTTTTGTTGAAGATTGAAGTTTTTTTTTTTTTCATTCCTTACATTGGAATTTTTGTCAAGGCGGAGATTGTTAGAGCTTGGTGACTCGATTTCCTTTTTGGTCCAACTTGAAAAGTTCGCGATGCGATATATATGGTGAAGAAAAAATGATGTATTTTCGTGCTTTATTTATTTTTTCTCTCCCATATATATATATGGAATGGTGTATAGGTTTTCAGGTATTTATATAGTAGCCGCTTGATACTCTCTTCTTTTGTATCAATTTTTGACATATTGGATTATTCTTCTCCTTTACTCGTGATTTTTCTCGTCTAAGGTTTTCCACGTAAATTTGTGTGTTCTTATTTTTCTTGTTACCTATTGTTTGTTTTTCCATAACACTTACCATGGAAAATAAATAAATAAATAAGCTATCCCCATCATTTGCAACGTTAAAATATCACAACGACTAATAAAAAGTTATACCGTTGATTATGGCACTTAAAGATCCATTTCCCATGCATGTTTTTCAATTAAAATACATAACTAGTCTTATGATCCATTACAAAGGTTAATTTCATCCATATAATAATATTACATCAATCTTTTCGATTATTCATGTCATAATATTTTATTTACTATTTTGATAAAAAAAATTAATTATTTTAACTTTTTTTTTTTTTTTTTACAATTTTTCATTTCAAATCAAAGGAAGTCTCGGAGAAATTATGATTGACTAACCAACCCACCATTTGTAATATATTTTTTCTTTTGTTATTTATTTTATCTTACCAATGTACTTACGATATTTCTTTAAGTCATAGAGTGGGAGAATTAGAAAGGTTATTTACCACCATCAAAGCCATTCAAGTAGGCTATTTTTTGTATTACACTTTTAATTTCAAATTTTCTTTTTCTTTCTGGTTTTCCATTTTACGATTTGCTTTGATGAAAATTTTGTTTAATTTTTGTACCTTTTTTATTCTTATGGTAATTTTTGGAGTCTTAAATTATTTTAATTCACATACTTATCATAGTATTTCTTTAAAAATTTTAAAATAATATCATTATATATAATTTTTGAGTTTCTATTTTTTATTTTTAAGTATGCTTTTGAAAAAAAAAGTGTTTGATTTCTATGTATCTTCTTCTTAAATTAACATTATTTTGAGTTTAATGTTTTTCTTCGTATTTATTATTAGTGTATTAAGCTACTTAGTTTAAGTTGACAATTTTGTTTCATTGATCTTGATTTAGGAGTTTTTATATTATTGTGTCTTACTCTCCATCAAAGATTCAAGGTTTGGTTAAAAAATGTGAGGAAAAAATTGAATCCAAATTTTTTTGCTCCTATTCATCATTAGTTGGGTAGTTGAATATTGAATGATCATACACAAGGTCAATAAAATGCATAGGATGAGTGTGTCATCAAGTAATATTTGTAAGGAATGTCCCTCATCCTTGGCAAAGGGAAATGGTCGAGCGAGTTTTTGAAAATCGGTTGAATTCCTTCATTCAAGGAAGGTAGTTGATCGAATGATCATATACGAGGTCAATAAAATGCATAAGATAAGGGTGTCATCAAACAATGTGTGTGAGGAATGTCCCCCATCCTTGGCAAAGGGAAATGGTCGAGTGAGTTTTTGAAAATCAGTTGAATTCCTTCATTCAAGGAAGGTAGCTTTATACACCATTGTATAGTTAATACATTTACATTGTACATTGTGTAAATACCTTGCACGTTTACACAAATTCCATAGACATAAAATGCAAAGTGTGCATATGGGTGGGTTAACCATGTTTCCATTGTCATAGCTCAGGGAAAAAAGAAAAAATTGAACCCAATCTATGTTCCTATTCATCATTGGTGGGGTGGGAAATTGAATGAACATGTATAAGGTAAAAAAAAAAAAAAAAAAAATGCATGGGATGAGTGTGTCATCAAACAATGTGTGTGAGGAATGTCCTCTATCCTTGACAAAGGGAAATGGTTAGCGAGTTTTTGAAAATAAGTTGAATTCCTTCAAGGAAGGCGGCCTTGTACACCCTTGTACAATTAATACATATACCTTATACACTTAGTGTAAATACCTTGTACACTTGCATAAATTCCATATACCTAGTAGTGAATGTGTACATATGGGTGGGTTAATCATATTTCCATTTAGTTGGTTTAGAAAGGAGATAAATTGATAATGCATAGATAATGTGTCCACATAGATGTGTTTACTATGTTTCCAATGGTTTAGCTTAGAAGAAAGTGGAAGACTTAAAAACAAATTTTTTTCTCCCAAACATCATTAGTAGGGTAAGTATTCGAATTTTCATGTGTAAGTTAAATAAAATGCATAAGATGGGTGTGTAATAAAGGAATGTGTAACATGAGAGTGTGCAATCCTTCGATGATAAAAAAAAAATGGTATAGAATCGATTGAAATTCTGCATAAAGTACAATATTGTACGTCTTTTGTACAATTAGTACATTTACCTTGTATAATTAGTGTAACACTTTTGTATAGTGGTGCAAATTCCATTCACACACCCTTGGCGACCTTGTACAACCCTTATATAGTTAGTTCAAATGTCTTGTATAGTTAATACAAATGTCTTGTACATTGATGAAAATATAAATAAGTACTATATGAAATGTTTATTAATATCTGTAAACAAGTGGTTTGGTATGAGAAAAAAAGATAAGGAAAATGAAAACAACCACGAAAACCATTAAAAATATTTTGTGACTTATGTGCACACATGTTAATTTCATTTTTTTTTACATTTGCTCATAATGTACAAGCACTATCCCATGGCAAGCTTCCATATTAGCTTCCACAACTCTCATCATCTAACTTTTTTTCTCTTTAGTACCCACTATCAAGCATGGTTCAAAGTCGCGGTATCGATCATTGACTCGAAGGGTCACAAGACATATCGGTATCGGTGTCTCGATTTGGTATCGAGTGATATGTAAAATAAAATAATTAAAATTTTCAAAAAATTATAAAAATATTATATAAATTTAAAAAATAAATAGATATAATTAAATAAGTTGAAAATTTTAATAAAACAATTTTTTTCACATTTAGCTCAAAGTTATTTATGATAATATTAAAAATTGAGGATTTAATTCTCACTCTGCCATATAAACACTTTAATTTATCATTAAACCTCATATATACCTTTCATATCATTTTACTTTAGTAAATCGGGCCCTCAATTCTCCTAATATGTTATTATTAAATCATATTAAAGTGTTTATATAAAAGATATTTTTCATGTAAATTGGGACTCAATTCTCCATGTAAATCCATATAAAAGGCAATTTTTTACTTTACTACTTTGAGCTCCCAATCTCTCACCCTCGCCACCATTGTTGTCAAGACCCACAATAGAGCTCCCAATCTCCCACCCTCGCACGCCACCATGCTATCAAGATCCACAACAGACGACACCACTTGCAATAGAAAATTTTCAACCGTGCAAGACCTAACATGGGAGGGGAAGCAATCTGACTATGAGGGGATTGTCTTGTCGACATCGCCGGTGAAAGATTCAGTCCACTTGATGAGTCACCACCGCCGACACCTAAGCTCCACCCTCCCGTAATGCTTGATTTTGAGGAAAATCAGGTAAGTAAATCCTAAATCATGCTCTCATCATTCGGTGGTTTCTCCGCTTATTTCCAAACGGGTCACGGTTTGGATTTTTTCTTCTTCGTCTTCTTTGATCTTCTCATTGATGGTTTAGAATTTTAGAATAGGTGTACCCTTTCGAAAGGGCAATTTCTGATTTATTTATTTATTTTAATCTTATGAAAATTTTGAAAATTCTTTGTAACCTAACGAGTCAACCGAGTTAATTCGAAAACTCAGACGAGTCAGTCGAGTCTAACCGATTCCCAACCGAGTTCATGCATTATACTGTATCTGGTATCGGTCTTGTCACGATAGGTGTTGAGGTTGATACGACTCGGCCGATACTTTGAACCCTACTATCAAGAGAGACTCCACATATAGCTACCACCCACCTCCCCTCTCTCTTCTCTTCTTCTTCCTTCTTTTTTTTTTTTTTTTTTTATTCTCTCCTCCTCTTCCTCATCTCCTCGACAGCCCTCTCATAGTCACACTCTTTTTCTCTTTTCCTTTTACTTTTCTTTTTCTTTCTTCTTCCTCCGTCTCCAACAACATTCACGACCACCTTTATCACTATTATTGTCGCCGTCGATGACATCACTATTATCACTATTATTGTCGCCACTGTCCCCTCCTCCATGTGACTACCATCACTAAGACCCACACTTCCATTACCGCTACTTCCACACAACTCCACAATCACCCATTCGTCGGGCTACTATTGTCTGGATTCGTCGTTGTCCACACATTGTTGCACCACTCCATTACCACCGTCAGTCACCACTGACATCCACAACATTGCCATCACCACTCTCGTTGGCACCTGCCTTTCCTCTCCATCCATGGTTTCCTCTCCATGACATTGTCAAGAGACATAGGTAAGTTTCCTTACAGTGCATGTTTCTTTTATGGCCTTAAGACTCATTTGCATATTGTGGCCTGGTATTTATCATTGATGCGGATTCTAGGCTTCATTAGAATTGGATTTCAATTATTCATTTGGCTTAGGGGCATGACTTCATTTTAATTGGGTTTTGAATTATGTTGTTTGAGTTGGGCTTAATATTGGAGTTTGTTTATAGGCTATTTGACTTTGTGGCCTTCAATAGTTCAACTCTACATAGGCTTTGTGCTTGATTTCCATTATTATTTGGGCTTTTCATAATGATATAAATGTATATATAAACTTAAACCATTTTTTACAAAATCAATTTTTTTTCCTAAAATTGAAACCATTTTTTCTTAAAAATAAAACCTAAATCATTTTTCTAAAAAAATAAAAATGAAATCATATTTCTTAAGAAAAATAATAAAACTAAAACCGCTATTCTTAATAATAAAACTGAATTCATTTTCCTTAATAATAAATCTAAGAACTTTTTTCTAACAATAATAAATTGGAATCATTTTTTTTTGTAAATATAAATTAAACCTTTTTGTTTTAAGTAAATTGGGATTTCAATAAAAATCGATTTCATTAATTAATAAAAATAAAATAAAAATCATTTTTAATTGAAAAATTTCTTAATAAAACTGAATTTTGAAACTTTTTTTACAAACCAAATAAAACTTTTAAAATAAAATTGTAAAAATTATTTTTCTAAATAAAAATTGTAAAAGATATTTTCTTGTAAATAAAATCGATTTGGAATACTTTTTCTTAAATAAAATTATAAAAATCAAAATTTTAATTAGTTTAATAAACTAATTTGTACATTTCTCTTGTTCATTATTTTATATATTTTGTAATATGTTGTTATTATATCATTTCATATATTTTTCTTTGCATTTGGTCATTTCCCCACTATTCATTAATTAATTAATTGAATATTCAAGTTCACTCTACTTGTATATTAGAGATTATAGGTTTACAAGCTTAATGGAATGCTATAACTATTATTCTCATTCCTTCTCGATGGTTAACCTGACTTTAAATCCGTTTTTATTTTATAAGACATGTTTTTTCCAATGAAGAGTCACATTAATTCTTTCTTATTAATTTATTTTCCCATTCAAGAATAAGTAAAATAAGTGACAAATGCAAAAACTCGACCAGTTTTTAAAATAAAATAATTTTTTTCCATAGAGTTCAAATATGACTTTGTCTTCTTTGCCGACGATTTGACAACCGTTTGGCAAACGAGGACTAAGGATTTGGAAAACTACAGCAACTGCAAGCATATATTTAATTAGAAGACAATGGGCAGGACTCCGCACTCAACCATGGATGCCTGCAACACTGGGATTGCCCATATGAGAACTCACAAACTTCTCTCCTTTCATCTCTTCATGATTTCCATTTCCTTCTTCCTAATATTCCCTTCTGCGACCTCATTGTCCTTCAACTTAACCACCTTTGATCAAAGAAACGATAATATTTCAATTGAAGGAGACGCTGGAGATTTAACGGAAGGATGCATCACATTGACCAAAGACTCGTATGGCAACGATCCGACTCAGAGCAGGGGTCGAGCCTTGTATAGCGAGCGGTTGTATCTCTGGGATCCGACCTCCAGAAATCTAACTGATTTCACTACCAATTTCTCCTTTGTAATAGATTCACTAAACACCAGTTCTTATGGCGATGGGCTTGCGTTCTTCCTTAATGGTACCGAATTGCATAATGATACGTGGGGAGGAACTCTTGGTCTCGCCAACGAAAACAACGAGACAAAATTAGCTCCAGTTAAATTTATTGCAGTGGAGTTTGATACATATAGAAACCCACCAAAATCAGATCCTGCAGGTGATCATGTTGGTATTGATATTAACTCCTTGATATCTGTAAAAACTGTGAAATGGTCCAGCAATATCACGGGAGGAAAGAAAAATCATGTTTCCATCAGTTATACTTCTAGTTCACATAATCTCAGTGTTGTCCTAATTACTGAGGTTACGAGCAGCACCAATTCTACGCAGAGCCTCTCTTACAAAGTTGATCTGAGGGAATACTTGCCGGAAAACGTTAGTATTGGCTTCTCAGCCGCAACAGGGGATTTATTCCAGATAAACAAAATTTGTTCATGGAAATTTAGTTCAACTTTGGAATTTCCCAGTTCTGTAGAACCAGGAGAGGGAAAGAAGACAGGACTTATGGTGGGATTGAGTGTTGGTGCATTTGTTGTGGTGGGTGGGTTGGGATTGGTTTGGTATTACATGTGGAAGAAGAGGAATACTGGGGGAGATCAAGAAGATGGTGCTGACTCTGACCTAGCCATGGATGAAGATTTTGAGAAGGGTACTGGACCGAGGAAGTTTTCTTTTAATGAATTGGCTCTTGCGACCAGTAACTTTTCAGACGGAGAGAAGCTTGGAGAGGGAGGGTTTGGTGGGGTCTATAGAGGTTTCTTGGGGGAACTGAACTCTTATGTTGCAGTTAAGAGAGTAACAAGGAACTCCCAACAGGGGATGAAGGAGTACGCATCTGAAGTGAAGATCTTCTGTCGATTAAGGCACCGGAACTTGGTGCAGCTCATGGGCTGGTGCCATAAAAAAGAAGAGCTCCTATTGGTTTACGAGTTGTTGCCAAATGGAAGCTTGAGCACCTGTCTTTTTGAAGAAAAAACCTTGTTAACATGGGCTATGAGGTATAGAATTGCTCTAGGCTTGGCCTCTTCGCTTCTGTACCTACATGAAGAATGGGAGCAGTGTGTGGTACACAGGGACATCAAGTCCAGTAATGTGATGCTGGACTCAGATTTTAATGCTAAGCTTGGAGATTTTGGGCTAGCCAGGCTTGTTGATCATGGTAAAGGGTCACAAACCACTGTTTTAGCGGGGACCATGGGCTACATGGCTCCTGAATGTTTCATGACAGGCAAGGCTAGTAAGGAATCTGACGTGTACAGTTTTGGAATTGTTGCATTGGAAATTTGCTGTGGAAGAAGAGCCGTCGAAACAAAGGCCGAAGAAAATCAGATCAGATTGGTGAAGTGGGTTTGGGACCTCTATGGCGTAGGAAAACTTCTTGAAGCAGCTGATCCAAGACTGTCTGCAGATTATGATGATCAACAAATGGAACGATTGATGATTGTTGGTCTTTGGTGTGCTCACCCGGATTGCAATGCTCGTCCTTCAATGAGGGAAGCAATTAGTGTCCTTAATTCTGAAGCTTTATTGCCTCTTCTTCCTATAAAAATGCCTGTGCCAATGTATTACGCTCCTCCGGCGCTGCAGACATCCTATAGCACTAGCCTTTCTGAGAGAAACCACACCCAGTTTTCCAACTCCTCTAATGGCACCACGGACTCATCAAAGGTCTCAGAATCTTCTTCAACCTTCTCTCAATCCGCAGCCCTATTCCACACACGCTAATTCGGTCGGAAATAGCCCTATGATTCAGGGTTTGTTATTTCTTTTGAATTTGTTTCATTTCATTGTTGTTCATGAGATTCATATTATTTGTCCTTGGATCATAGTAAACTCCGATTTCATATATATGGTGTTGTGGTCGATCAATTCTTTCTTCAGTTAGTATTAATAATAATCATTATATAGTAATCAAAGAAAATCATTTAGTAAATTTTGACTAAATCATAATCTAAAGCTATATTAGTATACAAGAAGTTACACTAATCCCTTTTATGCAAAGAAAAAATAAGAAGTTGAATAGGTTTAATAGGAAATAGGTAGGAACAAAGCATTAGACTTTTTGATAGAAGTTGAATAGGTTTAGTAGGAAATATGGTCAGGAACAAGGCATCATCAATGCTTACATATCGTTTGAGGCCAGCGTTTGAAGGAATTGCTCACCATATGACCGAAAAACAATAAACAAAAACCCCCGCCACTTGCAATACCCATCATTTGCAATGTCAAAATATCACAACGACTAATACAAATTTATAGTACCGTTGATAAAGGCACTTAAAGATCCATTTCCCATGCCTTTTTTTCAATTAAGATTCTTAATTAATCTTATGATCCATTACAAAGATCAATTTCATCCATCAAATATTATTACTTCAATCTTTTCTATTATTCATACCATAATATTTTTTTTTTACTATTTTGATATAAAATTTAATTATTTTAACATTTTCTTTTTCTTTTTACAATTTGCCATTTCAAGTTTAATATTTAAATAAAAGGAAATCTCAAAGAAGTGATCCTTAACTAAGCAACCCACCATCACTAATATGTTTTTTCTTTTGTTATTTCTTTTTGTCTTACCAATATGTTTACAAAATATTTTTCAAGTCAGAGAGTGGGAGAATTAGAAAGTTTTTTTTTATCATTATCAAAGCCATTCAAGTAGGCTATTTTTTGTATTACACTTTTAATTTCAAATTTTCTTTTTCTTTCTATTTTTTGTTTTTAAGATTTGTTTTGATGAAAATTTTGTTTAATTTTTGTAGCACCTTTGTCTTATAGTAATTTTTTTGAGTCTTAAGTTATTTTAATTCACATACTTATCACGTTATTTCTTTAATTCTTCTTTAAAAATATCCTTATCTTATTTATACTTCTATAGATTTTTTTTTTTTAGGTTCTTTTCATGTAGAATCACATTCAAAGAAATATATCAAGAATTCTTGCCTAATTTTGTTTTTTTGTTTTTTTTTTACTTTTTTTCTTTACTTTTTTTGAAAATGTCTTTATATTTTTATTACTTTTTTTTTTCCTTAGAAAATTTTAGAATGTTTATTTTGATATAATTTTTGAGTTTCTATTTTTTATTTTTAAAGTATGTGTTTGAACAAAAATATGTTTGATTTCTATGTATTTTATTCTTAAATTAATATTATTTTGAGTTTAATGGTTTTATTCATATTCGTTGTTAGTGCATTAAGTTAGTTTAAGTTGATAATTTTGTCCGATTCGTTTTGATTTAGGAGTTTTTATATTATTATGTCTTACTCTATCAAAGATTCAAAGTTCTTGGGTCATCAATTAGGATGACACAAGTAAGTATAAAGAGGCCCGAGAAAGGCTAACGAGGGTAAATAATGACATGAAGTTGATGTTAGATTTTGAATTTAGCTAAAAGTGTTTAAAATTGGTTTTTAAACCCTACATGAGCGCTTAAGCACTTCTCAATGCTCTCAAAGTAGTTTTCTCCAAATTCTCATTCATAATTTATTTTTATTATTTCCATATTTTAAAAACTATTTTTTAGAATATTTAGTATTATATTTACTAGGGTTTTCCTCCTTATGTATAAATATCATGCCATAAAGGTTTTTTTGTGATGCAAATTTTGGTGAAAGAAGATCATTAGCCTTTGTTGTGTACCAAGACTCTCAATTCTTGGTGATTCTCATTCCTTGAGTTCATGAGACATTCATATCCCATTAGGTGTTGAGGTAGTCCACCAGGTGCATGTGGGGTGCTACATCATAGATGTAAAGACTAGTGTAGGTACTTGGGAGTAAGTCATAGGGATAACTTTTGTCAAGTAAATCTATGTATTGATCTTTTGATAGTGGATTTATACTCTACGATCTCTAACCCATTGTTATTATACTCATATAGAGACTTTGTTGGTGGTTTTCCATATAAATCCTTTTCCCCCCGTCCTAGGTTAAACCATAAACAAGATCCAAACTAGGACAAATTTTAAAAATCAAAAATTTTCAATCCTGTTATGTCTAAGTTATGGAACCATAGAGGGTTGGGTCTTCCATAAACAACGACTTGCCATATTTTGATGACAACAATTATCCACATTGGAAGGCCCATATGGAGTTTTTCTTGAAAATGCAAGGAGAACAAGTTTGGAATGCAATGGAATTTGGATGGGGCCTGCCATTAAAATTGGATGGTACTAGAAGATTCATCGGTGAACTTAATAAGTCTAACAAAGAATTGCATAAAATAGATAATGAGGGCAATGAAGTGAATGCCTAAGTACTCTATAGTATATTTAATAGGGTTAGTCCTTACAAATCTTCGTAAGATATTCATATGTAAACATGCTAGAGAAGCCTAAGAAAATCTCTCAATCACAAATAAGGGTACCTTGGCTATGAAGTTATTCAAATTACAAATGCTCATGCTAAATTTGAGAGTATAAAAATGAAAGAAAATGAGACCTTTACTACTCTTTACTTAAAATTAAGTGACGTTGTCATTTCAAGTTTTAACCTTGGGGAGAAAATCCTTGATTATAACATAGTAAGAAAAATTTTGAGATCTCTCCCTATGAGATTTTTAAACCTAAGGTTACTGCTACAGACATCGAGTCTCTAAGAGTTGATGAACTTATTGGCTCTTGTTAGATGTTTGAGATGCCTGTTTGAGATACCCCTTACTGATTCTCACAAACCATGGAAAACCACTTTTAAGGTGTCTAAGAATGAACAAAAGGAGTATGGAGTTAGTAATCAATGACTTATAATTATAGATAAAATGACCCTAAAATGCTCAAATATACCATGATAGCTCAAAAAAAAAAAAAAACACTTTGAAAAATTGAAACTCAAAGAAAAGAAAAAAGAATTGACAATTCCCTTAGGTTATGTTTGGTTCCTGAAAAATTTGAGGAAAAATATAAGGGAAAAAAAACACAAATGAAAAGTAAAAGGAAAAAAAAAGTGAAGGAAAATAAAAAATAGATTAAAAGTCAATAAATTATTTTTATTTTCTACTTCAAACTCATTTTACTTATTTTAACCCATCGATATAAAGATTAAATAATTTAAAAATACATAACTTTTTAACTGGTTTTAATTATATTTAATTTTCTTTGATATTTTTCATTGAACAGCCAAACATGAATAAATCATTTCCCTTTGTATTTTTTTTCTTTCCTTTAGTATTTTTCGGAAACCAACCATAACCTTAATGAAAAATTAAATGTCTCATTTCAAGTAAAAGCAAATGTTTTAACTGTGACCTAGTAGAACACATGGTTTTTGAATGTCATAGTCCTAGAGATGTAAAAAAGGCTATGCATGTTACATGGAGTGATACAGATTTAAGTGACCATGAGACCTCAAATCATGGAGATATCAAGTATGAGCAAAATAAGTATATAGCTTTTGTTGCATCAGTTAAGTCTCATATTGAATTTTCTTTTGATAGTGATTTTGATCAGGACGGTTGTGTATTTGATAATATTACTCTAGAATGTTAAAAGCTCTTGTATGAATGCATAAAATTGAAAATGGAAAGCATGCGTGTAAATGATAAATATGTTGAAATATTTGTGTTGCTTGAATCATTCAAAGATGAGAAATCTCCCTTAAAGAAAGAATAAGAAAACTATCTTGAGAAAAGTCCAATGTAAACTATAAATATGTTGAAATATTTGTGTTGCTTGAATCATTCAAATATGAGAAATCTACGTACCATGAAAAATGAAGAAGAAAACTATCTTATGAAAATTCAATTTCTAGAAAATGAACATTAATCTTTGTTTGAAAGAAACAACTTTCTTTTCCTATAAATTGAACAACAAAAGAAAAATATGTATATAAATTATTTTTTCAATTAATATTAATAATAGTCGATATATAGTAATCAATGACAATCATTCAGTAAATTTAGATCAAATCATAAATACAATAAATTATACTAATCCTTTTTATGTAAAGGAAAAAAAAAGAAAAAAAGAAAAAAAAAAGAGAAAAAAAAAAGAAAGAAAAGAAAAGAAAAAAGGAAAACACCTATTTGGACTCTTTTGGGGATATGAAAGCCTATATCAATGTTGAGCATGGCTGTCAATGCATGGATGTTTACCAGATCTGAATTTAATGAAATTGAGTTTATGACATCAGCCTGGTTACATAATAAGACTTTTCCAAAGTTCTTGAATGGGTTTAATAGGAAATAGGCTCCTCTAAGCATCAACGCATATATAAGTATCTTCTATTATTTGACACCAGCGTTTGAAGGAATTGCTCACCATATGACCAAAGAAACAATAAACAATCCCACCACTTGCAATGCCAATACAAGAAAATAATAATAACAAAAAGCCTGTTTGAAGGTTGTTGTTTTTTTTCTTTTGTTTTACTTTTTTTTTTTTCCAAGAATTGCTCTCCATGTGTCAAAAATAAATAAATAATGGAAAAATGGATTTTAATTCACTAATTAAAAAAAATTATATATAAAAAAAAGTATTCTCAATTTTTATAAATTAGTTTTATTTTTATCTATTTAAAAATACTTTAAAATACGTATACTATTTCATAAATCACATATTTATTTCTTAAAAGGATCCTTTACTTGTCAGGATGATAAGATCAATGGACAATTTTTTTAAAAATGATTAAAATAAGAAATTAAAAAATACAACTAAAATTAAAAAATTTTAAAGTTAAAAATATAAAAATAAAATATTAATTTTCACTTTGTTAAATGATACTAATAGAAAATATAGATATCAAGAAAGAATTGGAAATACAATTAAAGTCAATTTTTTTTTTTTGGTTTTAATTGTATTTAATTTCTAATTTTTTTCTTTTAATTGTATTTAATTTTTAAATATTTTAATTTTAATTGTATTTTTAATTTTAAAATTTCTTATTTTATTGTTGATGCCAACTAATAAATTTTTCATTAAATTTTATTTTAGAAAATGAGAAGATGAATATATTTCTATATTATAGTATTTAAAATCATTATTAATTAGAGAATTAGAAAATTTTTATTTATCATTTGAGGATCTTAGAGAATTTTTTCAAAATGATTTATATCTAATATTATATAATAAAAAAATTATAATATTTTAGACCCTAAAAATTTGTTATAATTTTATTTTTATATTAATTTTTAGCCAAATTTTACTTTTTAAAATTAAATCACGATTATATATGATATTTTTGGCCCACTCACTATTTAATTATTAGTTTTTATTATTTTACATATTTTATTATTATTATTATATTTTTTATTTTCTTTATTTTCTCTCTTCTCTCTCTCCCATACCTTCCTCGACAACCCCACCCACTCTCTCTCACACCCATACCTCCACGTGCAAAGACCATCCCCATTATCTCTTCCCTATTCTCCCTCTTCTCATTTTCCCCTTTTCTTTTTAGTTTTTTTCTTCCCATTTTTTTTTTTTTGAGTGGCCAACCCCCATTTTTTTCCTTCCCAATTTTTCTTTTTTCTTCTCGCCCCAACACTCACACACCAGTTAACCCATTCCTTTTCCCCTGCTCTCTTTCTTCTTCATCTTTTGGGTGGACCACTCTACACACAACCCAACACCCACGTAGGGTCGAATTTTTTCCCCCTTCTTTCCCATTTTTTTCCTCATATTTTTTTCAACCACTCAGAGCACACACCGGCCAACTTTTTTTTTTTTTTTTTGACCAGATTTTCTCTCTTTCTTCTTACACTTCTTTTTCCAATAAAAACGCTTCTTTTTCCCTTGAACTGTCACCTGTTCCCCACTTTCCTTCATTTTTTTTTCTTTTTTCTCTTCATTTTTCTTTCCTTTTCCCCTCACCACGTTGGCGCCATTACCGGCAACGTGACACCGGCGACATGACACCAATGCCACTTTTGACGATCACCTTTCTCTCATTGTCTTTCATTTTCATTTTTATTTATTTTCCTCTCCAACCACTACAAGCTCCAATTTTCCCTCATGGTCTCCAAAAAAGTGTAAATTCATTTTGATTTATTTTACTTTTTTTTGTTTTGATTTTAATAGTAATTATTGTTTGTGAAATTTGGATTGTTGAATTAATATTAAATTTGGGTTTTGTTAATTAACATGGAATTTTGGTTAGTTTGTTGGTAAATTAATATGAAATTTGGGTTCATATTGTTGGTGAATTAATTTGGAATTTGTTAATTTGGGCTAGATTAATTGATAATTTATAAGGTTGTACACATTTGAATTATTTAATTTGAATATGATATGTATATTTTGGATGTGAGTTTGCATATTAAATTAGGCTTGGATTATGAGATATTAAATTTAGGCTTAATGAGATTTATTTTAATTTATCATGTTTTGGATTTGATTAATTGAACTTATATTTTGATTATTAATTTAGAAATTTTATATTAGCGCCTATGATATGTGAGGTATTTTTGTTGGATTATATTTACTAATTTGGGCCCATTTTGATTGATTAAATTTATCGGTCTAATTTGAAGTTTAGATTTGGGCTTATGACACGTGGAATATGAAATTTCATGGAAAAAAGTGAGAATGAAGAAACTTGTTGAAATCCATGCAACGATTTATGGCGAAAAGTAATAGAAAAACAAGAAAGAAGAACACGCAGATTTAACATGGTTTGGCTAATTGCCTATGTCCACGAGAATAGGGAAACAGGATTTTCACTATGTTAAAATTAGGGTTACATAAAAGGGTATTTATACTAATCATTAGGAATGAAATTCCAAAAATACCCTTGATCGTACCGTGGGGGGGGCGTTGCCCCGTGCATCCTCCCAACCTATCATTCGCCCCACAAAAAAAGAAGTACAAGCCTAAATGGCAAATGCCAAAGTGAAGCGACAGTTATTTGCCCCATTTTTCATTTTCTCCATATGTCTTTTCACTCAAATATGAGTTACATACTACAACAAAACTATAGGAAGACATTGAGCTCGTTGTAAGCTTATTTAGGAACACGTTTTATTTCCCACTACCATTTGATTTTATTTTTATTGATTTCTATAAATATTTGTTTGTATATATTTATTGAGTGTGTATAGAATTGGATATCGAACAAATCAGAAAATTTGTTTAAATAAGAGGAATAATTTAATAAATATGTTTTAATAAAACAATAATTTTAAAATATTCTTCTTAATAAAAGAAAATTTTTTTATTAATAAAAATTCAGAAAAAATGCTTTTAGAAAAAAAAATGTTTTTAATAGAATTTAAAATATTGTTTTTAATAAAATTGTCCAAAAATTTATTTGTTTAATAAAAATTGTTTTAAAAATAAAGTTGTCCCAAAAATTAATTTTTAATAAAATTTTCCAAAGATGTTTTTTAAAATAAAATTCTTTTTCCTTAATGAAAATGGGATGAAAAGTAATTTTTAGAAATAGAGGATTTAATTTTTTTTAATTAAAAATTATTTTGCAAATATTTTTTTTTTAATAATTTGTATAAGTCACTTGTCTTAAATGAAAATAAATTGATATACTTTTTTTTTTAAATAAAATCGTAAAATTCATTCATTTTTAGTAAAAGTGAGTAAAAATAATTTTTGTGATAAAATTGAAATTTTGTATTAAATTCTTTTGATACAATAAGTGTAAATAGCTTTTTTGAAAATTGAATACAAATGAAATTGAGAAAATAAATTGACTCTTTTTTATAAATAAATAAATTGAAATCACTCATTCAAAATTGTTTTTAATAAAATCCTTTGAAATTTTCGAAAAACTAATTTTTTCAAATTTATATTTTTTTAATTAGTTCAATAAATCAATTTGCATAATTCTATTGTCATTTATTTTGTACATTCTTGTAATTTTATTTTTTTCATTATCTTTGTGTATATTGTTTTATTCCTTTAATTTTGGTATCTATGATTAATTAGTTAATTGTCACAGTTCTTTTAATTCATTTGGTAGAGACTGTATGTATATGGGCTTAGAGGGGTGCTATGGCTCACCGCCGTACCTTTCCAATAGATAACTTGACCCCTAAACCCAAACTCGATTTTTCACATACCTATTTTTTCCTTTAGAGTCACACTTAGGGTTTTTATTTCTTATGTTGTTTTTCCTTTAAAAAATAAAACAAAAATAAGTGGCGACTTTAAGTCTTTTTCTAAAAATCATTTTTTCATCAATAAATAAAAAGTGAGTCTAGTCATCGAGTGGGGACACATGTGAAAGATATTTTTATCAAATTAAAATCATAAATTAATTTTTTGATAGTTTTATTTAATATTATTAAGTAAAAGGGTATTTCAAAAAATAAATATATTACTTATGGAAAAGTGTATGTATTTTAAAATATTTTTAAATAAACAAGTATATGATTGATTTATAAAAGTTGAGGTACTTTTTCTTAGATTTATAAAATTAGTTAGTGAAAACCCACTTTTGCCAATAAATAAGCTATCCTCATCATTTCCAATGTTTAAATGTCACAACAACTCTACAAATTTATACTTTTCATTAAGGCACTTAAAGATCCATTTCTCATGCATGTTTTTCAATCAAAATCCTTAATTAGTCTTATGATTCATTATAAAGATCAATTTCATCCATAAAATAATATTACATCAATCTTTTCTATTGTTCATATCACAATATTTTATTTACTATTTTGACATAAAATTTAATAGTTTTAAATTTTTTCTATAATTTCTCATTTGATGTTTTAAAATTTAAATGCTTAACTAGCCAATCCACTATCTCTAATATGTTTTTTTTTTCTCTTTTCATCTCTTTTATATTGGCAATATATTTACAATATTATTTTAAGGGAGAAAGTGGGAGAATTAGAAAGGTTATTTACCACCATCAATGCATATGTCAATCAAGTAGATTATTTTTTGTACTACACTTTTAATTTCAAAATTTCACTTTTTTCTTCATTTTTTTTTCATTTTAAGATTTGCTTTGATGAAAATTCTATTTAATTTTTGTACCCTTTTTTTGTGAGTCTTAAATGATTTTAATTCACGAACTTATCATAGTTTTCTTTAATTTTTTTTTTAAAATATCCTTATCATATTTATACTTTTGTATTTTTTTTTTTAAGTATTTTCATGCAGAATCATACTCAAAGAATGATAAAAACAATCTTTGCCTAATTTTGTTTTCTTTTCATATTTTTTTTTCTTGCCATTTTTCTTTACTTTTTTGAAAAGGTTTTTATATTTTAACTTATTACTTTTTTTTCCCCCTAGAAATTATAGAATGTTTATTTTGATATCATTTTTGAATTCCTATTTTTATTTTTAAATTATGATTTTAATGAAAAATATGTTTAATTTCTATGTACTTTCTTCTTATATTAATATTATTTTGAGTTTAATGTTTTTATTCATATATTCATAAACAAGATTGAAAATTTTTAAAAGCAAATATTTAAAAGTATGACATGATGTAATAATAAATGAATTATTCTAATACTCTTTTCACTATCCCATTTATGCATTCTTGCATTTCTTGCATTGTACATGACTTGAGTGATTAAGAGTTGCATTGAAGATCCAAGTCATGGGTTCCTTATATTACAAGTAGATTTTTTTTTTTTCAAAATTATTTCATAAACTTAGATAATCCATTTGAGACTATAGTGTAGTACCTCCTAATTAGAGGGATGACTAGTCTTAGTTATTAAGATGGGTTCTCATAGTGAGTGCACTAGTGTGTATGGTTAGACATTGGACAACATCTACGATGAATTAAGACATTAACTATCAAGTAGTCATGATTTACTAAGCTATTAAACTACATGGACTCTCAACCTTGAGAGGATATTGAGTCTATGCTAAAATTATCATGAGGCTTTGACTTATGTGTGAGACTCTAAATTGGTCATATATTCCCTATAAATTATGTCACTATTAATGGAAGTTGGTGGCAACATGTATTTTTAATAAAGACATCATGATATCTCATGAGATTAAGATAGTGTGTCCCTATGGGTGATTCTAAGGACATGTGATCATGAAATCTATGGTTGTAATAATTCATTGAGTAGAATTTGACATATGCTCTTGTGGGTTAGAGTATATCAGTTGATCACATAATAAAAGGATTTATAACTTAAGGATTAAAAAGGTAAACTTGAGAGGTTGATATTATATACTTTATTATATTATATACACTAGTTCCTTGAGAGTCTTGATGTAATGGATAATGATTACTATTCAAAAAGTACATAATTTGGATGTTAAATATGATATATGTTACATCTTTTGGATAGTAATCATGTCCTTTTTATTCAATTAACATGTTACCACTTTTTCAATTTTACTAATAAATCTTTTGAGTTGTGAAGTAATTTTTAAGGATAAATTGAAGTGAAATTGAGAAGAAGATATGTAGTAGCATTTGTGTGGAAAAAGAGAAATGATGATGTTTGAAAAGGAAGTTATTCAAAGGAAGATGAATTATTGAAGTGAAAATTGTCTTGATGAGAATGCACATGTTTAAGTGATTTTGGCATGCAATTCTCGCATGAAGGAAGCTAAGTTCGCATACCCATGCAAACTGGACCAACAAGGATGCATTTATAAAGAGCTTTATGGTGAATTTGGCATGTTATATGAAGTTGGCATAGCCATGCCAAACATAGAATCAAGGATGAGTTCAACAAGGGCATTTTTGCATAGGAAAACAGATGATCTTGCATGGCTTATATTTTTAATGAAATTTTCACATGAAGGAGGTAAGTTTGCATGCCTATGATAGCATGACCAAAAAGGTGCATTTTGTAGACTTTTGGAGGCTATTTCACATAGTTCTTATCCAATTTGCATGCCTATGAGAAATAAGTTATGCGAAATTTGATTGTAACTCAAATTGTAGCCTTTGATTTTAAAGGATGGTTCTAGATTATCTTTAGGATATTGCCATGTGTCCATTTAACCATGAAAGCATAAATAAGAGTTGGAGATTTTCTTTGAGAATTTTTGGATCTTGAAATCAATTCTAGTTGTTTTGTATTGAAGATTTTCTTATCAAATACAACTTTATTTTATTCTCTTATTTTGTCACTAGTCAAATATGTATTGGGAGGTCAAATCTCCAAACACGAGTGGCTAAATGTCATCTAGAAGCAAGATCTATGGTAATGTAGGGAATTGAAGCTTGAATTGTCAATGTATTTTGATCCAATTGATTGATTAATTGAATTTTGAGGATTTTTCTCTTGAAATTATCTTGAATCACTATTGCAATGCAAACTAAGTTAATTCATTAAATTCTTAAATCTAATTTTAATGAGATTGAATAGTTGCATTGTATGAATCATTGGAAAATGATTTTAGATGATTTGAATATATTAATTGAATTAATCTTTTGGATTAAATTACCTAATTAGAAGATAAATTAGATCTAGACTATAATATCATGACTTGCTCAAATGACCCTCCCCTGGGCTTATATAGGTGAACGAGAAGCTTCTAGAACCTTGGAGTCATCTACACTAATGGAGGAGTGTGGAAGGTTCTAAAGAGAGCTAAAGATGTCCATACATCTCTACACCAAGGGTGGAAGGCAAGGGAAGCCTATTGAATATTCTAGAGACTTCCAAACATGTCTTGTAAAAGTGCACATAGCTTTTGTATAAAGTCTTCTAGATAATTCTAGGATAGTAGGGAACCTTTGTGGGTTCTAGAGACTTTCTAAGGTGCCTATAAATAGGTGAGGCCCTCATTTTTCCAAGACACCAAGTAAGTGAGCTTCCAAAGCATTGTAAGCACCCTTTGAGAGCAATAAACTTCCATTCTTTAAGTATTGCCTGTGTGTGCCTACTAGCTTCCAAGTCATGTGCATCTTAGCCTAGCGAGCTAAGTATTGGGGGTAAGGTTGACTTAGCAAGATCAAGTGTCTTGACTTGTCTAAGTGGCACACATGAACTTAGGAAGAGCCTAAGTCCGTGACAATAAGCTAAATAAAAAATCGACTTCAATGAAAACTCATATTTTCAATCTAACTTGATGAAGAATAAATCTTGATCACTATGCACTATAGAAATTGTTTCCTAGAGAATCCTAACTCTGAAAGTTTTTTTTTTTATATAAATTAATCTTCAAATTTTGATTTTTTAAGATTTTTTTATCATTATTATTTTATAATTGGAACTTATAGTCATTTTCATCTTTTATTGTAATTTGTCACATTTTCACTTGGTCATACTCATTTCTTTACTTCCCATTCAAGCCTTAATTATTGGGATTAATCCATCTTAGTGGATGGTACCTAAAACCGCTATACTATAATAACTTGTACTAAAACCATTTTTTATTAGGTATAAGTTACTCAAGAATAGTGAATTAGGTTATAAATTATGTTTTGATGACAAAAAAATTTTATTGATCAGATAGTAGGTCATGGACCTGAGTTTTATCTCATTATAATATAAATAAGATATTGGAGTGTAGTTGACTCTTTATAGTGGGATGTTGAGTCAACTTCAAGATTAGATTCTAAGGGAGTTAGTATTTTTCTATGGGTCCTAGTGGTCCCTACTTAAACTATAGATTCGTGGTGGCACAATTTTGAGGCAATTTTTTTTTTTTTGGTTTCTGATTTATATGTGTGCATAAGGGAGTTTTGGTAAAAACATAAGGTTACATTGGATCATATAAATTATCCTTCTAGACTAGGTTAATTAATTAATTGGAGCTTAATAGGAAACTTAATTAATTAGGACCTAAATAGGCTATATTAATCGACTCAAGCCTAAGTTAAGATCAAGTCACTTAAGCTAATAGGGAAGCCTGGTTTGCACCTTATTTGGGAGTGAAGTCATTGCCAATTGGGATCAAAGGTGTCGAAAGTTGGAGAAGATTCCTTAGTAGCAACACCAATTCTTGGCTTAGGTTGGTTCCTGGTTCAAAAAAAATTTGGAACTAATTTTCAATGAGATTATACTAGCTCAAAACTTTAAACTAGGGTGGTTGTTGTTGAACCAAAACTTAAAAAATAATAATAAATAAATAATAGTTGTATAATGATTGGTTTTCTCCATGGGGAAAACTTAGTATCAACTTTGCTAGTGGTAAAGACTTTGGGGATATGATTGAAGTGAGGAAAGAAAGAGATAGAAAAAACAAGAAAAGAAAAGCAAAACATATTTTTGTAATTTTGGGAGGGAAAGGAAACCTAAAGAAAAAGAAACTAAAAAGTAAAACAGGTTTCCAAGAAGGAAGGTGATTGAAATTCCCATCCTCAAACTCATATTCCAAACATGGTCTTGAACTAGTGCTTATGGCTTTTGGAACAAACTTAGCATTTACACCCAAGTGGGTGGGTTCTAGTCAACAAAAGCATCAACCACTTCAATAAAGGATTAACTCAGTCTATTTGCAACTTTTTAGGTTCTTGCAATCAGATGATTTGGATGGGTTTATCCTTGTATCAAAAGGCTTGCCTATGGTTTATTAAGCTAGCAAAGGGCATGCAATCTTGGTTGCATACCTTGAAATCTTCACAACCAAAATGTCATACCTTTTTTTCCTCCCTGAGCGTACTACTTTTGGTCCTCATAGCCTTAGCTTGGCTTAGTGGAAACTTTTTTCAATCCTCGTGAGCACTCATCTAAAAGAAGCCCTTTTCAACCTTAGATAACTGAACTAAAGGTGAGGTGACTTAGGAGTTGAAGCTTTCAACCCCTATCAATGAAGCAACAACACATGATTCATGCCCAATTGGTGTCTCAGCTGATTCATGTCTAGCTGGTGCTTCTTGATTGAGGGAGTAATCAACAAAATTTATAACCTATTACACCATATACTAGGGTAGCAAAGAAAAAGCTACTATAGCATAGTGGCTCTAGGATCGTTCACTGGGAAGGGTTGGCAAATTATCAATGATACCAATTCAAAGTGAATTGGTATTGTTTCATTTCAAGGTTAGCTTAAGAAATAAAACACAAACTTTGGTTGGAAAAGATTTAGATTTAAACTAACGGCTAAGCAAGTAATGGGAATTACTTAGGAAGAAAAACATTCCTTAGAGGGTCAGGTTCACAGGGGAGGTTCCTCATGCAAAAGACATAGCTCCGGTCAGTTGGTTCATTTCCTCGCGTTAGAGAATTAACATATAGTCAATTCTCTAACCGGTGTTGTATAGATACATCCTTTAATTAGATTTCAGCTTTAATTCTCTCTCACTGATGCAACTTGCAATGGTTCGAGCCTCTCATTAAGCCTTAACCATTCAAGGTGATCTTTAACCTTGGACTTCCCTTCTCAAGCTCGCAAGAGATAACTAATGGATGTCTCCTTGGAGTCCAAAAGATTACCAAGTGTTGGCAATTCCAGAAAATCCTACCTTCAAGTCACCTCCCAGAGGCTCGCAAGGGGTAAACTAGTGCATCTCCATGGTCGGAGATCACTTGCCTTACCAAGTGTTGGCCCAGGTGACTCTAAGGTGTTTTAAGTTAACTAAAAACATTGAAATCACTAAAGGATTACACTTCCTCTTCATTCATGGCTGAAACCACAAAGCTTTTCATTCTTGCACTTTGAACCTTTCCCGGCAACCTTAGCTCCAAGGAACTAAAGGTTTAGTTACTCATTCTCTGGGGAAACTTCCTCAGAGAGTGCATAACTTAGTAAATGAAAAATACAATCAAAGTGAGAAGGTAAGGCAAAGCAAAAGCTCTGTATTTTTCTTCCTTTCAAACTTTTACAAGGGGTCCCTCCCTGAGAACAGGTTCCCGAGAGTTATTTATATGAACAAATACAATACTAATTATTACATGGATATTTACTCTTTTTCCTAACTTAAAAGCTAAGGAATCTTATAATTGGTGGCTTACAAGGAGAATTTTGGGATTTAGACAACAAAAATCTGATGAAAAATATCTCCCAGTGTCGGTTGCAAATATCGGGACGCACTAAGGACCATTTCGCAAGTGAAAATGATGTCTACGAGATTTCGCAGACACACAAAAAGGGCTGCGAAATCACTTCGCAGCAAAAGGCTAATCTCGCAGCGCTGTGAAGTCGGCTTTCAGCTTGCGGTGCTCAGCTTCCAACGTGTCACATATATCGGGAAACTTCAGGAGGAATTCCACAGCACTGTGCAAAAAGGTTGCGAAATCATTTCGCAACAAAAGGGTGATTTCGCAACACTTGCAAAATTCTTCCTTCAGCTTAGAGTGATTGACTTGCAATGGCTGTAACTCCTTCATTTCAACTCCAAATTGCACACCGTTTGAAGCATTGGATTTTTGACTTCCTGAGCTTCGAAACGACATATAGCATGCATAAATTGGACTTCATAAAGTGCTCCAAAAGTGGCTGATATGACTGTCATCAAGAATATGCTTCATGGCAGATTTCTCTTTGCTTCCTCTCCTTGCATTCCGGATTTACTTATGGCAAAGGACTTCAAAGCTTTGGTTCTTCATGTTTCTGAGCTTCCAATTGCTTTGCCCAAGATTCCACATAACTCTCCTCAATCTCGGATTGCTTTGGTGATCAAAGGCTATCAAAACACCAAAACTTAACACAAATTGATTAGAATTTATTGCAAGGGTCCTTAATATGTTAATTGGGTTAAAAGGAAAAAACTACTACTCAAAAGTGTTTAAAAGAGTTTATTATAAGCTATGAAAGAACACTTTTTGAGTAGTAATCAACACACAAACAAAAAACAAAACATAAAAACATAAAAACTAAAAAATAAAACTTTAAATAAATAAAAATAACATTACAAAAAGAAAAACAAACTACTCTCAAACATCCTAAACATCTTAACTGTTGGCATCTTAGATATAAGCAATGGAAGCAATACCGATTTTTATAAGGTTGATCTTTTAGGGTTAAAGTACTAACCTTTAGGTTTGGATGTTCCCAAACCTTAAATTCTAAGTATTGAAGACGATCTTGAAGTTGTTGAAAGTCTTGTAAACCCACGATCTTTCGTCTGATGACTCAACCTTGTTCTTGGCACGCTTCAATGGGGATGAAAAGAGGGTGGAGGTTATGGTTTTCTTTTTCTCTGGATGTTGGAAAACAAAGAATTATGAAAAAAAACCCCAACCCCTAGAGGGTATTTATAGGTTTCCTAAGAGAACTTAAGTGACTTGAGCCTACATGGAATTGGGTCACTTAATCTAGCCCAAAATGGGTCCTAATTGATTAATTAACCCAATAGGACCTACTAATTAATCAATTAGCCTAATCTAGAGACCTTGTTCACTTACCCCTTTGTAACCTTGCATAATTACCAAAATACCATTATGCACCAAAGTGAACCTAGAGCCAATCCGACCCTAATAATCCGTGCTAACAAAGTATGTGAGCTCAGAACGGGGACCACTAGAACCCATAGGAGTACTGGCTTCCTCATAACTCAATTCTAAAGTTGATTCAACATTCCACTATAGAGAATCAATTGAACTCCAATATCTTACGTAAATAACAACAAGGCATTACGTGATCGGGTTTGTGACTTGCTATCCATTATATTCAGTCTACTCATGAACTGATGTCTGTGATCTAACAAGGTGAAAGCTATCAACCTTTCAAGACAACCTCTACTATCTTTGAGTTACATATCTTCCCACTATGTATTCAACTGACATGTCTTAGCTTTCAAAGAGCCTATGTCAAGTTCTACTTAAGGAACTACTATGACCATAGTTTCTATGAACACACCTTCTTAGGATCATCTAAGGGGACACTCTATCTTAATCCCATGAGATATCATGGTGCCTATATTGAAAATACCTATTGCCACCGAATTCCATCAATAGTGACCCAATCCATAAGGAATATAGGATCAACTTATGATCTTACTCGTAGGTCAAAGCCATTGCTAACTTTAGCACAAGCTCAACAGAATGAAGTAGCTTAGTGAGGTCATGACTACTTGATAACCTTAAGTCATGACTCCCTGGAGGTCGTGTCTAATGTGTAACCATACACACTAGTGCAAGCCCATCGATGATTCATGAAATGAGGCTTTACTAGATTTTGAATTTTGGTTTTTCCTTTGGTTTTCTTTTTGGGGATTTCAATTTTTCCCTACTTTTTGCTGATTTTTGAATTTTATTTGATAAATTTTAAAATAAATTTGAAAGCCACTAAGGTGTTTACTCATTTTTCAAATTGATTTTCAATAAAAATTACCTTGTGAGGCATTTTTTGGCCTATTTTTGTTTCTTCTTTCAAATTTGATTGTATGCTTTTTTTTTAAAAAAAAAAAAAAAACCTATTTTGGCTAAGATTTCAAGTATCTCTAATGGTTTTCTTTGTGGCCAAGGATCAAGTCTCTCTCCATAGGCTTTGATCCTTTTTTATTTTTTATTTTATTTTTTTTATGTTTGATAAAATCAATAATTACCCTCATGTTTAATGTGATTTCAAAAGGCTTTTCCAAAAGGATTTTATATTAGCCATTTTCATTCTTTTAATCTTTTTCCATGGCCTTTTGGGACCTGAAATAGTAGTTGTTTTTGTAGGCATTAATGGCCGCCATGATTATTGGTACATAATGCATGATTTCATATGAGAATATCCTCATTTATAGGTACTTCTTTGTGATTTCAATATTATTTTCCATATGTCAATGCTAATTTAGCTCTACATGCCTCTTATGAGCTCAATTTCATATACTCATTTGAGGGTTGATGAGGATTGAATGTCATATGGATTAATCCATGACTCTTTCTTTTGGCCTAAATCACTCATTTTTCATATTAATGGTTTTTCAGATTTTCTTGATTTTGCAAATATAGATAAATCTCACAAGTCTTAAATAAATGGGGTAATATTCAACCCTCATGATCATTAGAGGGTTGGGGATATGGATTAATCCATGGAAATTAATTTAGGCATTGGTAAGGCCCAAATACTTTGATTTTCAAAAATCAAAGCATTTCTAGTGCCCAATTTTTTTTTAAGGATGCTTGAAGCACTTCTGTTGCATTGGATATGACATCATCATTGGATGTAGCTTACCACTATTGGATGCACCGCTCGAGTGCCTAAGGTGCTCAAGCACTATTATAGAAAGTCTAGAACTTGAGAGCTAGTTCCTGAGTTTTCGATGATCGTATTCTATAAAAATCTCATTTTTTTTTGGATAAAGTACTATGCATGATGACTTTGTCATGCTTCGAATTGCTTCCATACTCTCTAAGAGTTACAAATAATGATAAAAACTATTTTTTACAACAAAATCCTATACTCCAAAGAATTGGAGTTTACAAATCATTCTAAGATAAAAACGAGATTTTTATATCAACAAAAATCTTGTATGTACCTCTTATGAGGCTTACAACCCATCTAGGAAAAGAAATCAATAATCCAAATAATTATTACATCCCCAACAAAAAGCAATCACAATTATAATCATCATATTATAACAAAACCATAATATAAAATGCAAATTCATTATCCCTAGGGTCATGGGATAAACAAAATACCCTACAAAACCCCCTAGAATAGTTCTAACAAGCTTACTAACATATGGCTCTTATACTAGTTCAAGAGAAAAACTCGGATATCTCCATTTCCCAAGCCTATATTAGGTTAATTAGGAACATGCTTGACTACCCTAAGCTTCTCTAAATCCTATGCACAATGAAAAAAAGAATGGAATTTTAAAACTTTATATGGATTTAGAATATGCAAACAAAAGCCATACTTGAGATTTGATTGTTCTCAAATCTATTCTACTCGATAAAGATATGGAATGAAGTTGTAAGAAGTCCCATAAACTCAAAGTCTTCCACCTAATGACTCAAACCTTGATCTTGACATACTTCCAATAAGGATGGAAGGAATGGTGAAAACTATGACTGTCTCTCTCTTTCTCTCTCTTTAGAGGTGGAAGACGACTCTCTAGAAAAATATATGGGAACCTTAACCTTAAGAGGGTATTTATAGGGTTTCCTATTGGGCTTAAGTGACTTGAGCCTACTAAGGGCTTAGGTCACTTAATCTAACACAAAATGTGTCTGAATTGATTAATTAACTCAATAGGACTTATTAATTAATAAATTAGCCAAATCCAAAAACCTTGTTCACTTACCCATATTCAACATTGAGTAATTACCAAAACACCTTTATGCACAAAAGTGAACTTAGAGTTAATCCAACCCTCATAACTTGTGCTAACAAGGTATATGAACCTAGCGTAAGGACCATTACAACCCATAGGAGTATTGGCTCCCTTAGAATTCAATTGTAAAGTTGATTTAACATCCCATTATAGAGAATCAACTGAACTCCACTATCCTATGTAGATAGCAATGAGACAACATGTGCTTAGGTCTACGACCTACTATCCATTGCGTTTAGTCTCCCCATGAATTGGTGTCCATACTATAATAAGATGAAAGCTATTAGCCTTTTAAGACTACCTTTACTATCCTTAAGTTATAGATCCTCCTATTGTGTATTCAACTAACATATTTTAGTTCTCTAAGAACGTAATGTCAAGTTTCACTTAAGGAATTACTATGACCATAGTTCCATGAACATACCTTCTTAGGATCACCCAAGGGGACATATTATCTTAATCATATGAGATATCATGATGCCTCTATTAAGAATACCTGTTGCTACTGACTTTCATCAATAGTGATACAATCCATAAGGAATATATGATTAGCTTACAATCTCACTCTTAGGTCAAAGCCACTGCTAACTTCATCATAAGCTCAATATTTTGTCAAGGTTGAAACAATAAAATAAAACAACTTGATAAGGTTATAACTACTTGATAACCTTAAGTCATGACTCACTGAAGGTCTTATCCAATGTGTAACCATACATACTAATGCATTCTCTATGAGAAACCTATCTTGATAGCCAAGACCAACCATCCTTCTAATTAGGAGGTAGTGTACTATAACCTCTAATAGGTTGCCTAGACCCATGAACCAATTGTGAACTAATCACCTATTTGTAAAGAACTTACGACTTGGATCTTCTATGCAACTCCTGATGCTCCCAAGTCACGTACAATGGAAAAGATGAAAGTCAAAGTGTTTACAAGATATAATGCATGGAAATAGGCTAAATAAAAGTGAACGAGAACTTTATTAAGTAAATAATAAAATCTAAGAGTTTATTATATCACATCATACTTTTAAGGGCTTTATCCTAACACATACTTGTTGGCCTATTATGATCCTTATGCATGTTTAGTGTATTTTAATTCACCTTGATTCATGTTTAGCCACCGTTGATTCTTGGTTATGATTATATATATCTTGTATAAGTTTGGTGGCCCTTGTTATGATTTTGTGTATCTTATCTCACTTTTGAACTAACCTTCTTTTTTTGTGTAAGTGCACTACCCAAATTTGGGTATTATTAAGGTATAATACCTTTCTTGATTTATTTGTTTAATATGCATGCCTTGCTTTGAGTGTTCTCCTATTATGCTCTCATTTGTTATCACCAATACCTTGTTATATCTTCTTGTTGTCCCTTGATAGTCATTAGTTTATTAGTCAATTGTCTTAGTTTCCTTTACTTGTTTAGTAAAGACTTCTTTTGGGCTTAGAGTGATGTTACCCTATGATACCTTCCCAATAAGTAACTTGATCCTTGGACTTGGACTTGATTTTTTGTAAACATGTTTTTCCTTTAAAAAGGAGTCACTCTTAAGGTTTTCTTTCTTATATTATTTTAGTTTTTAAAAATAAACAAAAATAATTAACAATTCCAACTTTAAAAAAAAATTAATTTTTTATATTAAAAAGCGAGCTCGTTGTTGAATAGGAATGCATGGTTCCATAGAAAGAAGTATTTCTATGTTGCTTAGTAGGGTGTTTTGCACCCAAAAGGGTTAATGAATCCATATGAATACAATGCCCTAGTATATCAAAATATAATAATATTTTATTTACACTATATACATTAAATGAAACCTCAACCATACAAAATTAAATAAATCTAGATTATAACACACATACACATACATATATGTGTGTGTGTATATATATATATATATATATATATATAATTTTCTTATACAAAATAAATAAATAACTTTTTTCTAATAAAATATTCGGACATAGGTTGACGTCATTCTATTAGTTTATGTAAATCCTTCATCTAAATGTAAACATGATACAAATGCTTACACACAATCAAGCAATACACTATCGTTCTCGGACTTTTATCAAATGATACATGTCTGTACCCAAATACATTCCTCATTTAAAGTCTTTTCAAGGGTAAACTTTTGTTTTTTTGGCACCAGAGATCTCACTCTCATCTTAATTTGCCCTCTTTATGGTAATTTCATTTCTCATTTTTCTTTTCTTTCCATTTTGTTTTCTTTGGGGTCCTTTCATTCTTGTTTTCATTTCACACAACCATTTCTTTATTTTTCCATACACGCAACCATGGATGCAAATGAATGTAATAATGAAATATACAACCATTGTCCAATCCCAACTCAACTAATAATACCCAAGCATATAAAATAAGTGGTTTAAATATAAAACAACACTCAAATTTTGTTTACAAATAATCTCTATTGTTTTCAAGACTAACATATCATTAATGAATTTCAATTTCATCTTTTAAACGCACTCCAAATAATTATAATGGCTTCACATAAATATTTCACTTTAATTTACATTAGTTGTGTCATTATTAGATTTAAATTTTTCTCCAACATGATTTTCATTAAATATCAATTAAAAATTCATATAAATGTAAAAAAATTAAAACAATAATCATATATATGGAATCACTTGCAACATGTCACCACAAAAAAATCTAACTTTCGATAATAATATCCACAAAATTTTCTACTAAAACATATTAAATGAAAATTTTGGGAACAAACCACCCTACCAAAATCTGAAAATTTAATTGTTGAATTGGAAATTCAACTCTATGACGATGTTCCTCATGTAAAATAGAACATTCTTTTAGAATTTCACTCAAAATGGAAGATGTTTATTATGTCATTATTGATTTTCATTAAAAATCAATTAAGACTTCATATAAGTGCCAAAAAATAAATAAATAAAACAATAATCATATAATCAACTGCAAAATATCACCATAATAAATAGATCTAACTTTGGATGATAATATCCACAAATTTTTTATTAAAATATATTAAACGAAAATCTTGGTAATAAATCATCCTACCAAAATCCGAAAATCTAATTATTAGATTAGAAATCCGAGTGTACATTTCCCATGTGAAATAGAATATTACTAATGCTTAATAGTATTTGTTTTTTTACTTAACTCTAAATAGTACTTAAATACTTGATAGTATTAAGTATTAGGTTGTTTAGTTTTGTAATATTTTATTTCTATTAAGCGTTAAAAAGTAAAGAAAAATCAACATGTTGTTTTTTTCATTTAGAAAAAGCTAAATGTTCTGGTTTTTTCTATTCATGAAAAAGTTCATATTAAGTCATGAAAAAGTAGAAAAACAAAACAATTTAAAGTCTGAAAACAAATTCTTTTAAGCAAAAAGCTAAAATAACAAGCACCCTCTAAGACATTCTGGTACTAACCCCTTTTTCTTTTCCGTTATTTTTCTTTTCTTTTCTCTCCTTCCTCTCTCTCTCTCTCATCTCGTGCAACTCTTTTTCTCTCTGATTGATTCTTTCATTTCCCCTTTTAGTTCTTCACCTTTTCAATATATTTTTCTTTCTATAACTCTTAATCACTTCGCTGTTTCACGTCATCCTCTTCCATTTTTTATTTTTATTTTTTTTGTTTTTTTTTCTTAGCAGCTTTGAGCTTCCTCTTCTCTTCCCTTTTTTTTTCTTTTACGCGCTAGTCATTACTATTATTATTATTATTTCACAACTTCCTTATATTATTACTTTTTTTCTTATGCATATTCCCCAAACATATTTTAATTTCTCGAAAATTAAATGTTTATTATATATATATATATATATATATATATATGTGTGTGTGTGTGTGTGTTTTAGACTATTGCTTTTTTAAAAAAAAATTCAATTTCCTATTTCTCAATAAAATTTAACTTCAAATAATACCAAGTAATATACCTACATTTTTACAAACTTAATTAAATCTCAAAAAATCAAAATGATTACCAATTATAAAAATTAAATTCATTCGTTATAATATTATATTCAACTTTTTTTTAATAACCTCTTATAACAATTCTACACAATAGAAAATTCAACATGTTTTTCTCATTAAATTTCTCTAATAATTACCCAATAAATTAAATTAATTCTCACCATATACTTAATATCTTAACATTCAATTTTGTAAAATCTAATATCTCAATTGTTCAATACTTAAATTTTTCTTCAAATTTAAATTTAATTTATGAAATTCTCACACTTTAAATTTTACCTAACAAAAATATCAAACTATTGACTTTGGGGTAACTATTAAAAAGTTTTGTCCAATTAAATATTGACATGAAAATCTTTACCATTCTTTCTTACCATTTAACTGAAAATTTTATGAAAAAATTTCTAATCAACCTGGGTATTACTGGCAGATTTGAAACAAAGACTGTAAACCTTGTTACGGGGCATTAAGATAGAAAATCATTATTCTTTGGTCCTTATAGCTAGCTTGTTTTCTTTTATCATCCGAGGATTATTTGGGGGATTATCGGAGTTTTTTCTGAGGAAATGAACTGCAGCAGAACTTGGCAAATTTTCTTGTTAGGCTCTCATATTGCAGTTTTGAAAAGATCTACAGGTATATCCAATTTGGCCTCAACTACCCTGTTCATCTTTGAGTATTTGGCTAGGAAAGCTCATTGTTTTGGATTAGTCATTTCTTCACTGTTTCTTCTGTAGAGGGTTTCACAAGTATAGGAAAGCAGAAAGATATCTAATATCCATAAAGCTAATATCATGACTACCAATCAAACATAATAATAATAATAAAATAAATCTAATATTATGATTAAATTGTTAGGTCAACAATCTCAATTCCAGAATAAATTGTTAGCTTGACCTTTGAACAAAAATTAGTTGTTCCGTCACATATTTCTAGATCATAGATTATCCAAGCTATGGACGCTTAAGTTATGTTATTGAAAACTTGAGCATCGTTAGGTTGCCATTGCTAGAAGGTCAAAGCAATCAAATCCAGCTTTCAGAAATATGTAACGTGAGCTCCAATTGACTTAGGCCACAGGTAAGTTATACAAAGAAAGCATACGCTACAGATGAAAAAACACCTAAACAGTTTACTATTTAATATTTAATAGTTTTTGGTGAGGATTATACTTCTAAACATGAGCAAGAGAAAGCTTCTAACTTCAGGAACTATTTTAGGCTACCAAATCCCTTTGAAAGTTCCTACCTCATAATGTTGCCAATTTTATTGGAATTTAGTTAAGAGTTGGTTGGATAGTGATTTTAGGAAGTATTTTTAATTAAAATTTTTTTTTTTTTAAAAAAAGTGTTTGATAAAATTTAGGAAACACTTGTAAAAATCTGAAAAATTAGTTGTAAAATTTTTTGGAGAAACACTTGATAGATGATTCTCCTAAAAGCACTTCTAGAAAAAAAAACGCTTCAAGTAGAAACATTGTTAAATGCATTCTAAGGCAAGGATTTAGCTGGTTGAGGGCCTAAACAAGGTTTATAAAAGAAGTTACTTTTAGGAGCAGGAATATATTTTAGAGTGTGTTTGATAGTGTTTTTATTCAAAGTGTTTATAGTGGAAGTGTTTTTAAGAGAATCACCTATAAATTTTTTTTCCAGAAAACAATACAAGTGGTTTTTCAATACTATAAGTAATTTTTCATATTTTTAGAAGTGTTTCCTAAATTTTGCTAAAACACTTATTTATTTATTTTTAAAAACATCTTTTAAGCCAAAAACACTTTGTAGAATAAGAGTGTGTTTGGTAGTAATTTTAGAAATTGTTTTTAGACTTTCTAACACTTAAAATTTTTTATCTTTCAAGTATTAAAAAAGTTAAAAACAGTTCATAGAATCATTACCAAATGCACACTAAGTATCAAATGGACTTTAAATATATTCATCATTCCAACATTAGGGAAAGGTTTTTTTTCTTAAAAAAAAAAAAAAAATTCTAATTAGCTAACAAAGTTTTCCACTAAGTTTCTAATCGACCCTCATTCTTTCCTCATAAGTAATAGGTTGAAAATGAGGTTGTCAACAATCCATCTAAGCCTTTCCTTGCCCATGATACATTAGACTAAATTTTCACAATTGTATTTTTCAAATGGCTTATGATTTTGATCCAAACCTTATCACAACCATGAGTATTTCCTGGCAATTGATGCTAACTACCTGCCTCAAGTTTCATAATTCTTACATCCCTTCAATTTTTGGTTACAAATGCTATATACCCCACCCATAAAGTTTGTTTTGATTAGGTAATAGAAAATTTGAGTGCTTCAGCTATACATGAAACAAGATAAGCTGGAGAAACATATATTCATGATTCAGAATCCTATTTAAATGAAACTTTTTGGTTCATGATTGATGTTTATGGATGAATTTCAAAAACCATTAATGTAGGTTGCTTGTTTTTTTTTTTTTTTTTCCTTACTAATTTCTCTTTGAAATACAGTATAAATTCAGATTTAGGTCATGCTTCCATGCTGAAATTGCCTCTATATGTTCTGGTCACGCAGGTATGTCATGGGTGTGATTCAATATTATTTTTCTAACTCCTTGTTTATCGATTTTTGGCCTACCAACTTCTGTTTTTGAGCCCCTGTTGCATTGCCCTCTTTGTGTACTGGTGAAAAATTGCTTGTCTTAGTGTTTCTGCTTTATTATTCTTCACACTTCCTTGTGGTTTAAAATGATGTGATGAGGAGTTGCTGCCAACTGTGATCACTACTTAGGAATTATTAGCAAGCTCAGGACCATTTGTTGAAATGGCTGTAGACAATGTTCTGAGTTTCTTTGTGAGTTCTCCAATTACCTCATCTTCTCTAGTAAGACTTCCTGGATTCAACTAGAACTGAATGTTCATTTTTCTTTTCCATTTCCTTAACAGGAAATGTCAAGGGAACTCTTTTAATCCATACTCGATCACATTCTACACTTCCAATCTCTTAGCAGAATCTTACAGGAGCCCAGTCACTGGCAAGAGAAACTATACTTATATGCAGGCCGTCAAAGCCAACCTAAGTACTTTTAATCCATACTCAATACATATGTAACATTCTGAAAAATTTGAATGATCATTGACTGCATTTGAAGAATTCATATTCTGCTAGCTCTCTGTATTGTTAATCTGTTTCTATGTTCTCACCACCAGAGTACAAGTTGAGACAAGACTTGGGTTAATCCTATTAGCCATGTGTGGTGCTGTTGTGGGATTCGTTTTGTGTTTTTTGTTAGGACTTCATGTCTTCTCCATTAACACCAAAACACACAGAGGATATATGCATGTATATCAATTCGTTTATTTATAAATCATGCCTTCAACATCCTGAATCAAACATACCTGGGTCCATTGTGAATTTGAAGATGGTACGGATCTTCTAAGGCTGATGGAGGGCACCACCTTTCTCTGGATTCTCTCAGGCAATGGGAGCGGGAGAGAGAGCGGTTCAGTTCTTTCAAAAGATATGATATTTCCAAAAGACACAAGCCTAAGCCTTTTATACCCTCCTGCCTTAGGGACCATACCCATTGATTATTGGGCCTCACGTGCCTTAGGCCCATCATCTAAAGCCCGTGATGGCATTGGGCTCTACACATTAGGTGGCCCATACTCAAGATTAAATCAGAAATTGCATGTTAAAAGATAGCTTAATCCTGGACAATGTTTAATATATTGTCGGTCCACATTTATTCTATCAATCTCCCACTTGGACCACATATATATTACAAACAATGTTCATGATAGTACTTTATTGAGCTCATCTTTGCTATCTTATTCAAAATATCCTTAAACAATCCGATCTACTAATTATGCTAACATAGGATTAAAGCGGCCTTCGTTAATCATAATTATAACTTGACCTATCATCAATCACAACATTAACAAAATTAGCAACATGGATCAAGTATGGATGTGTAGTATGGAAATTATATAGAATATGATCTTTAATATGTCTATTTCCAATTGGTCCTACTTTATGACTAAAAGATAGCCAAATACCACTTTCAACACTTGATGCTAAACTGCTTTTGAAAGTCATCATTTCAATTCAAGAGTGTTCAAATACAATAGTCTTTAAAATCAAGATCTATACAGATAACACAACATAATATCACATCAAGAGAATAAACACAAAATCTAGATACAAACTCCCACTATTCTGACACATCATCAATGTGTACAACACCCATATGTGCAACGTGCTCATGATATACTTTGGGTGGCAAACCCTTAGTGAGCGGATCCGCAATCATGGAGTTTGTGCTTATGTGTTCAATCTATACTTGAAGACTCTGAACTCTCTCTTTCACAACCAAGAACTTGATGTTAATGTGTTTGGACTTTGACGAACTTCGGTTGTTCTTAGAATATAATTCTGCAGCCTTATTATCACAGTTGATTCTCAACGGTTTCTCAATCCCATCAACTATTCGTAACTGAGTGACAAAATTCCGCAGCCATATCCCATGGTTTGATGCTTCGTAACAGGCTATGAATTCTGCCTCCATGCTGGAAGAAGCAATAAGTGTTTGTTTAACACTTTTCCATGAAACTGCTCCTCCAGCTAACATGAAGATGTAGCCTGAAGTGGATCTCCTACTATCAAGACATCCCGCGAAATCAGAGTCCGAATATCCCACGATCTCTAAGTGACTTGATCTACGGTATGTGAGCATGTAATCTTTAGTTCTTTGTAAATACCGTATAACCCGTTTTGCCTTTTTCCAATGATCCATACCTGGGTTACTTAAATATCTGCCTAACATTCCAATAATGTACGCAATATCCGGACGCGTACAAACTTGTGCATACATGAGACTTCCTATTGTCGAGGCATAGGGAAATCTCTCCATATCTTTCTTCTCAAGTTCATTTTTCGGACATTGGTGCAAACTAAACTTATCGCCTTTTGCTACAAGCGTGTCTCCTGGTGCACAATTGCTCATGCCAAATCTACTCAACACCTTATCGATGTAGGCCTTTTGTGATAACCCAAGTATACCTCTTGAACGATCCCTATGGATCTGTATACCCAAAGACAAAAGATGCATTACCAAGATCCTTCATGTCAAATTTACTAGACAGAAATCGCTTGGTTTCATGCAAAAGTCCCACATCACTGCTTGCAAGTAGAATATCATCAACATATAACACCAAGATAATAAATTTGCTCCCACTGAACTTGAGGTATATGCATTGATCAACGGTGTTCTTCTTAAAACCAAATGAAGTAATCACCTGATCAAACTTTCGGTACCATTGTCGGGATGCTTGCTTTAAACCATATATGGACCTTTTTAATCTGCATACAAGTTGCTTTGAATCATTAGACTCAAAGTTCTCCGGTTGCACCATGTATATTGTCTCATCAATGTTGCCATTAAGAAACACAATTTTAACGTCCATTTTGATTACTACCAAAAAGTGCTATTTTGTAGATCTAATTATAATGGTTTTAAGCACCTTTGAGTAGTAATCATATTCATTTAACCCAATTAATTCATTAAGGTCCTTAGTAATTGGTTTTAACCATTTTGTGGCAAGTTTACATGTTTTTATCAGCTTATGAACCAATTCAAGCATGCCAATTGATGGAGGAGCTATTTGGGCGAGTTAAGCAAGGATTTTGGAAGTTTATAGGCTTGAATTTCAAGTGGAAACACGAGCACAAGCAATGGAGAAGAGGAAAACAGAGTGAAGAAAACAGGGGACAGCAGCTGCAGTCTTCTTTTCCACTTTTGGAGAACTTCCCGAAGTCCATTTTCTACATTCTATATACCATTTCAAAGCTCAGGAAGTCAAGAATCCAATGCTTCAAACGGTGCGCGATTCGGAGTTGAAATGAAGGAGTTACAGCCATTGCAAGAAGATCACTCCAAAGTGTTGCGAAATCAGCCTTTTGTTGCGAGAATTTCGCAGCCTTTTTGTACAGTGCTATGGAATTCCTCCTGAAGCTACCCGATATATGTGCCACGCTGGAAGCTGAGCACCTCAAGATGAAAGACCACTTCGCAGCCCTGCGAGAAGAGCCGGTTGCTGCGAAGTGATTTCGCAGCCCTCTTGAGTGTCTGCGAAATCTCGCAGACCTCGTTTTCACCTGCGAAATGTCCTTAGTGCTTCCTGATATTTGTGCACCGACTCTTTTGGATATTTTTCTTCAGATATTTTTGTATAAATTTCCATTTTCTCCTTGTACTCAGCCACTCATGTAATTCCTTAGCTAGGAAGTATCCAAGGAAGGGTAAATTACCTTCCTATATAAACTCTCTTGTAAACACTAAAACAGGGATGCTGATCATATATGTAATAGATCGATCAATATATAGAATATACAGAGCCTTGCTCTGTTTTTCCTTCTCTTTCATTTTTCATTTCTTTTTCTTTCTAGCCAACCAAACTCTGAGCATTTTTCCTCATAGGATGAGAGGCTAGGCTCTTTGTCTCTTGGAGTGAGGAAAGCCGGGTAAGTTTCCACATGCATAATTTGGAAGTTTTGTTGTTTTAGTTTTTAATGAAGAGAAAGTGTGACCCGCTAATGGTTTTTATCTTTTTAGTTAACTTAAAACGCCTTTAAATCACCTGGGCCAACACTTGGTAATGCAAGTGATCTCTGTTCATGGAGATGCACTAGTTTACCCCTTGCGAGCCTTTGGGAGGTGGTTTGAAGGTAGGATTTTCTAGAATAGCCAACACTTGGTAAGCTTTTGGACTCCAAGGAGACATCCATTAGTTATCTCTTGCGAGCTTTTGACGGGTAATCCAAGGTTAAAGATCACCTTGAATGGCAAGTGCTAGGTGAGAGGTATGAGCCATTGCAAGGTGCATCAGTGAGAGGGATTTAGTGTTTGAACCCATTAATGGGAAGCATCTGTACAACACCGGTTGGAGAAGGAACTATATGTTAATTCTCTAATGCGAGAAAAAGAAACAAGTGACCGGAACTCTCCTTTTTGTATGAGGAACCTGAGCCTAGTGATCTAAACTCCAAGAAACACTTTTCTTTGTAGTTAAAATCAGTTACTATTTTTGGTTAGTTTAAAACCAAACCTTTTTTCATTCAAACAAATTTATGTTTTCTTTTAAAGCTAACCTTGAAATGAAAAGGCACCAATTCATCTTTGAATTAATATCAATTGTGAAGTGAAAACCCATCCCAGTGACGATCCTAGAGCCACTATGCTATAGTAGCTTTGTCTTTGCTACCCTAGTATATGGTGTAATAGGTTATAAATTTTGTTGATTACTCCCTCAATCAAGGAGCACCAGCTGGACACGAATCAGCTGAGACACCAATTGGGCACGAATCAAATGGCGCCGTTGCCGGGGAAAGAACCAAATGGCATCGTTGCCGGGGATTTGTGATCAGAATTAGGGACGAATCAAATGGCGCCGTTGCCGGGGATGGTGCCACTTTACAATGATATCACTTTTCTAGAGTACTTGTGATCTTCATCACAAGTTTGGTGACTTTTCTTTTCCTTTTACTAACTCTTTTTATTTCTTTATTGTTCATAGTTTAGTATATCTTTTATTTAGTTTTTAGTTAATCTTAATAATTTTCTTTAGAATTTTATTTTCTTTTATTTTCTTTTGTGTTCTCTGTTTTTAATTCACAAATTGCTAGTTGTGCATGCCATATTGAATACCATAGCAGAGGAAGCCATGAACTTCATGAGTTATATGGCTGAAGTCTCAAGAGGATGGGATGAACCAAATGCTAGAGATATGGGAAGAATGACGTCTCAACCTAATGCTAAGGATGAGATGTATATTTTAAATGATGGCATAGACATGAGGACAAAGTTTGCAGCTATGGCAAGGAGATTGGAAAAGCTAGAAATGACGAATATGTAAGAAATGCAAGCCATCTCTCAAACACCATTGCAAGCTATGCCTTGTGCCATTTGTCTATCTTATGAGCACTTGGGGGATGAGTGTCCTACCATTCCAGCCGAGAGGGAAATGTTTGGTGATTGCAACACCTACAATTCCAATTGGAGGAACCATCCAAATTTCTCTTGGAAACCACAGCCACCTCGTATCAGCAACCTGCTCAAGCACCACAGCAAGCCTCAAACCTTAAACAAGCTATAGTGAATCTTAGCAAGATCGTGGGAGACTTTATTGGAGCTCAAGAAGCCATCAATGCTCAACACAATCAAAGAATTGACAGAATGGAGAGTATGTTGAATAAAAGGATGGATGAAATGCAAAATGATATGAACCAAAAGTTTGATAACATCCAATATTCAATTTCAAGGCTCACAAATTTGAACACGGTGCAAGAGAAAGAAAACTTTCCTTCTCAACCTTATCAAAATTCCATGAGTATCCATGAAATGGAGACTCAAGAGGGAGAATCTTCAATGGAGAAGGAAGTTGAAACGGTTATCACTCTGAGGAGTGGTAAAGAGGTTGATCTGCCCACATGCAAGCTAGAGCATAAGGTAGAGAGTGAAACAGAGAAAGAAAAGAGGGAGGAAATCAAAGGAAAGAAAAAGGGGAAAAGCATAGAAAAAGATGGCTATGATCTTAGTATAGATGAAAAACCACAGAGGATAGTCATCAAGGAAGAACTGATGAAACGCATGCCTCCACTTTTTCTCCAAGCTTTGTATGAGAAAATCATACAGAGAAAGCCTCAAGTGAGGGATGCAAGCTTCATATGGGATCCGGGCAAGCTAAATCAGGATCAAATTTTTTGATGGACTTAGTCTTTTTAAACACTAGCTAGTCCATATCTTTTTGTTTTGTTAATTTCTTGTTTTAATTTTGATTTCAATGCTTTAATTTTGATTTCAATGCTTTAATTCTAGTTTGTTTTGATGTAATATAGGTTTTTGGATGATCAAAATCAAGAGGAATTGCAAAGAAATTGAAGAAAAAAAAATCGGAGCAAAATCGGAGTCAAACGGAGTGAAAACAGGGGAAAAACAGGGGTCTGCGAAATTTCGCAGCCTCTGCGAAATCGGCACTTTGCTGCGAAACCAGTTCGCAGCCTCAGGACCCTCTCTGCGAAAACCACTTTTGGCACACGAGTGCCACTTCGCAGCACAGGAACCCTCATTTCGCAGCTGCGAAACGGCTGCGAAGCTCCAAAGCATGAAAGATCCCATTTCGCAAGGAAAACTCCATTTGCAGAGGATTTGGCAGCTGCAAAACCAACCTTTGGCACACGAGTGTCATTTCGCAGCACAGTGACCCTCATTTCGCAGCTGCGAAATGGCTGCGAAATCCAAAAAAAAAAAAAAAAAAAATCGCAACCAAAGCTCCATTTCGCAGGGAATTTGGCAGCTGCGAAACCAAAATTTGGCACACGAGTGCCACTTCGCAGCACAGTGACCCTCATTTCGCAGCTGCGAAATCCCAAAATATGAAAAATCCCAATTTCACTGCCGCACCCCATTTTGGCAACTGTTGGACACATTTCGATCATTTCCCAAAGTCCAAATTATGCATGCAATATTTCGTTTGAAAGCTTGGGAAGTCACAAGTTCATAGCTTCAAACAGTGCTCGATTTGGATTTGAAACGGAAAAGTTATGGCCGTTTGAAGATGACTGTGCAAACCATGAGCGGAAATGTCGTACCTCCATTTTGCTACTGTTGGACACGTTTTTGAAGCACTTCCTGGAGCTCAAATTATGCATATAATATCTCGTTTCAAAGATTAGGAAGTCAGGAGTCCAGCGCTTCAAACAGTATGCGATTTTGAGGTGAAATGAAGAAGTTATGGTCATTTGAAGACAAGCACGCAAAGCTGAGCGAGAATTTCGCGGCTGCGAAATCACTTTTGAAGCTGCGATACACCTGCGAAATCACTTTTGAGCTGCGAAATGAGTTGCGAAATCAATTTTGGGCTGCGAAATTGACTTGCGAGATGGAGGAAGGCTGCAAAATCATCTCCAAGCTTCGAAATGGCTGCGAAATCACCTTCAAGCTTAGAAATGACCTTCAAATTGCAAAATTGACTTGCGAGATGGAGGAAGGTTTGCAAAAACACTTTGCAAAGCCAAGAGAAGTTACTAAAATGCCAACAGAACCTCACTACCATGCATCTGAAGAAGAGAGCCCCATGCACCCTAGGATCACACACACTAAGCCTCTCACTCCATTTCTAACCTCCTTAAACCATCAAATCCCATAGCTACCAGCTGAGAGCTCCAGTTGAGGAGACTATGCCATCTAAGGAGACTACCAGAACAGAGGCCAAAGTCCTGATCCAACCCACTCAAGAGGCCACCATAGAGCCATCAGCTCCACAGGACCTTACCACTACTTGATCATCTCTTTATTTTTTGTATTTACATATTATATTAGTATAAATAATTCCATGTTTTGATGTCTTACATTCTGGGATTGGATGTATTACTGATGATACATCATACATAGACATCATTTTTGTTTAAACTTGGCATTTTTCTATTTCCTCTACTCACTAACTCTTATGTTTTCTTTGAAACATGTGGTTTCTCCTATACGACTCAGACTCCATGTCACTCATGAGGTACCACTTCCTCCCTATTTTTCAATCGCTTTTGTCACATTGAGGACAATGTTCAGCTTGGTTGGGGGGGAGAGTTGAGGAAGTAAGTATTGTTAATAATGCTAAGTTATTTTCGTTATTTAGTTGCTTTTTGCTTAATTTTTAAAATTTTTGCTTTAAACTCCATGGATATTAAGGATTAACTCTCAAAATTAAATGAGAGAAGTCGAGTTTCAACTTGATTACATGAGTCTTAGAGTTTGTATTATGCTCTTCTAAAAGTTGATGAATTGTTGAAACTCCCATTGCATGCAAACTTATCTCTTCCACCTTAAGCTATTCGCACACACATACATTAGATTCTGGTTATAAGATGTGAAACTATCTCACCCTCTAAGCTTGAGAAATCATAATTTGACACCTTTAACCTCTCTTTAATAGTGTTGGGACACCTCATAAAGACCAATGAGTCTTTGAAAAAATAGAAAAAAAAAGAAAAAAAAAATATATATATATATATAGAATAAACTTCTTTGCTTGCCTTGAAACCTGAGCATGGTCCGAAGGGGTGGCGAAAGCCTTTAAAGCCTGGTGCCCTAAGCCTTTATTGGTTGGGAGTCACCGATCCTCTGCTTGTTACATGGGTGAATTGGTTAAGTTTAGTAAGTGAAAAGAATTGTGAATAAGAGGTGTGTTCCTAGCCTATCAAGAGATGGTTAATTTTGCTAAGCTTAAAGAAAGACTTAAGTTGGGGGGAGATGATACTTATCCATACTATACTCGGAAGCTAATCACATTAACACTTAGCTTTTAGTGGAAGAATTTGATTTGGATATTTTGAGAATGGAAATTCTTTTGATGCTTAAACTTGCATAATATCCATTCTTTGTACTCTATGATCAAGTGAATGCTTTGACAACTCTTATTATAGGTTGAGTTTCACATCTTTATTGATCCATGGATGTCCATCATGCCACTCATATCATTTTTTGGAGTGATTTGCATGATCTCTTTTATGTATATTATTATAGTTTACTTAGTTTTTATCTCCTCCATTGCTAAGGGACTAGCAATGAGTCGGTTGGGGGGTGTGATTACTACCAAAAAGTGCTATTTTGTAGATCTAATTATAATGGTTTTAAGCACCTTTGAGTAGTAATCATATTCATTTAACCCAATTAATTCATTAAGGTCCTTAGTAATTGGTTTTAACCATTTTGTGGCAAGTTTACATGTTTTTATCAGCTTATGAACCAATTCAAGCATGCCAATTGATGGAGGAGCTATTTGGGCGAGTTAAGCAAGGATTTTGGAAGTTTATAGGCTTGAATTTCAAGTGGAAACACGAGCACAAGCAATGGAGAAGAGGAAAACAGAGTGAAGAAAACAGGGGACAGCAGCTGCAGTCTTCTTTTCCACTTTTGGAGAACTTCCCGAAGTCCATTTTCTACATTCTATATACCATTTCAAATCTCAGGAAGTCAAAAATCCAATGCTTCAAACGGTGCGCGATTCGGAGTTGAAATGAAGGAGTTACAGCCATTACAAGAAGATCACTCCAAAGTGTTGCGAAATCAGCCTTTTGTTGCGAGAATTTCGCAGCCTTTTTGTACAGTGCTATGGAATTCCTCCTGAAGCTACCCGATATATGTGCCACGCTGGAAGCTGAGCACCTCAAGATGAAAGACCACTTCGCAGCCCTGCGAGAAGAGCCGGTTGCTGTGAAGTGATTTCGCAGCCCTCTTGAGTGTCTGCGAAATCTCGCAGAGACCTCGTTTTCACCTGCGAAATGTCCTTAGTGCTTCCTGATATTTGTGCACCGACTCTTTTGGATATTTTTCTTCAGATATTTTTGTATAAATTTCCATTTTCTCCTTGTACTCAGCCACTCATGTAATTCCTTAGCTAGGAAGTATCCAAGGAAGGGTAAATTACCTTCCTATATAAACTCTCTTGTAAACACTAAAACAGGGATGCTGATCATATATGTAATAGATCGATCAATATATAGAATATACAGAGCCTTGCTCTGTTTTTCCTTCTCTTTCATTTTTCATTTCTTTTTCTTTCTAGCCAACCAAACTCTGAGCATTTTTCCTCATAGGATGAGAGGCTAGGCTCTTTGTCTCTTGGAGTGAGGAAAGCCGGGTAAGTTTCCACATGCATAATTTGGAAGTTTTGTTGTTTTAGTTTTTAATGAAGAGAAAGTGTGACCCGTTAATGGTTTTTATCTTTTTAGTTAACTTAAAACGCCTTTAAATCACCTGGGCCAACACTTGGTAATGCAAGTGATCTCCGTTCATGGAGATGCACTAGTTTACCCCTTGCGAGCCTTTGGGAGGTGGTTTGAAGGTAGGATTTTCTAGAATAGCCAACACTTGGTAAGCTTTTGGACTCCAAGGAGACATCCATTAGTTATCTCTTGCGAGCTTTTGACGGGTAATCCAAGGTTAAAGATCACCTTGAATGGCAAGTGCTAGGTGAGAGGTATGAGCCATTGCAAGGTGCATCAGTGAGAGGGATTTAGTGTTTGAACCCATTAATGGGAAGCATCTGTACAACACCGGTTGGAGAAGGAACTATATGTTAATTCTTTAATGCGAGAAAAAGAAACAAGTGACCGAAACTCTCCTTTTTGTATGAGGAACCTGAGCCTAGTGATCTAAACTCCAAGAAACACTTTTCTTTGTAGTTAAAATCAGTTACTATTTTTGGTTAGTTTAAAACCAAACCTTTTTTCATTCAAACAAATTTATGTTTTCTTTTAAAGCTAACCTTGAAATGAAAAGGTACCAATTCATCTTTGAATTAATATCAATTGTGAAGTGAAAACCCATCCCAGTGGACGATCCTAGAGCCACTATGCTATAGTAGCTTTGTCTTTGCTACCCTAGTATATGGTGTAATAGGTTATAAATTTTGTTGATTACTCCCTCAATCAAGGAGCACCAGTTGGACACGAATCAGCTGAGACACCAATTGAGCACGAATCACATTTGATATAGCTCTAAATCATAATGAGCTACAAGTGCCATGATGATTCTAAATGAGTCCTTTGATGAAACCGGTGAAAAGGTCTCCTTATAATCAATGCTTTCCTTTTGAGTGAAACCTTTTGCAACTAGGCGTGCCTTATACCTAACAATATTGCCTTTTGAATCCTGCTTGGTTTTAAAAATCCATTTACAACCAATCGGTTTTACACCTTCAAGCAACTCTACTAGGTCCCAAACACCATTGTCTTTCATTGATTTCATCTCATCCTTCATGGCTTCTATCCACTTTTCAGAATCAGAACTTTGTTTGACTTGACTTACTGAAATTGGATCATCTTCCAGACCCATGTCAAACTCATGTTCTTGGAGATATACAACATAATCATCTGAAATTGTACTTCTCTTTTCTCTAGTGGATCTCCTTAGTGGCACTTGTACTTGAGGTTCTTGAGGTTGTTGAGTTACCTCTTGATGAACTTGAATCGGTTCCATAACTTGAGCAGGAGGAATCTCAAGTGTGTCTTGAATCCTTGTTATGGAGTGTACATTCTGAATAGTGTCGTCAAACATAATATGACCATGTCCAGTCATAATAATAAGAATATTAACTGATTCCTCTTCAAAGACCACCTTTCTTAATGGCTCTCTCCCACTTAACTCAACATCCTCAATGAACTTAGCATTGCCCGTTTCAAAGAAAGATCTAGTTGAGGGATCATAAAATTTGAAACCTCTCGACCTTTCCGAATACCCTACAAAGTAGCAGCTCACTGTTCTGGAGTCCAATTTCTTTTCATTTGGCTTGTAAGGCCGAGCTTCAGCTGGACAACCCCAGACATGCAAGTGCCTAATTGATAACCCGACTCTTGGTAGCTTGGCATGTAAGGGTATCAACAAAATTTATACCTAAGGTCCTTACACTAAAGTAGCAAAGCTACTATAGCATAGTGGCTCAGGATCGAACACTGGGAAGGGTTTTTACTTTAACTGGTGAAGTTCGGAGGATGGAGTGAATTTTTCTTAATAAAAAATAGGTTAAGATGAAAACATAAAAAGATGAAGGTGTTGTAACTAAACTAACATGAAAATAGGTTAAAAGATGGAAAAAGAAGTTTCTCAAAGCTTTGGATAGCCATGCTTAACTCACTGTGTAAAAATGGAGATTTTGGAACTTTTCACCTCGAGTTGGGGAAGCAACTAAGGTGATGCTTACTTCCCGAACCGGTATGAGTTTAACAACTGAGTTTTAGTCCTTGAAAACTTACAAAAAGGGTAGCTGAACCTCATAAATGCTCTTTTAATGATATAGGTCATCTCCTCGACTTGCAATACAATGACTCGTAGGAGATAACTAACGAACGTCAGTGGATCTAACAATAAGAATCCACTGAGACCAAAAGCTTATCAAGTATTGGCCATTCAAAGCAAGTCAGAGGGATTAAAAGCTTTACTTTGAATGAAAACATTTATGACGCTCAGCTACTTACATTCATGGCTTGGAAATCTCCATCCTGACACGGAAGCTTCACATGGCATCCATTACTTCAAGAAACTAAAAGGTTTTAGCCTCTCATCCTTGGGGGTTTCATCCTCCAAGGATGTTTGGCTACTAAGAAAATGAGAAAGAAAAAAGAAAAAGAAAGCAAAAGATATATATCTATTTCACTAGGTGTAAAATTTACATAAGTTGGTCTCCTGGAGAAAGCTCCCGACGACCGTGCAAAAAGGAAAATTACAAAACAATATATAGCAGGTTGTTTACCCCTGTATTCTTGCTTAGCATCTAAGGAATCATCTAATTGGTGGATTACAAGGAGAGAATTGGGATTTAGATAACAAATATCTGAAGTGAAATATCAAAAAACGTCGGTCGCAAATATTTGGAAGCACTCAGGAGAATTTCGCAGGCGCACAAAAAGGCTGCGAAATTTCGCAGACAAACAAGATGGCTGCGAAATCATTTCGCAGCCGAAGGCTGATTTCGCAGCCTTGCGAAATTGGCCTTCAGCTTGGAGTGATCTGCTTCCATTGGCTCTAACTTCTTCATTTCAACTCCGATTTGCAAACCGTTTGAAGCATTGGATTTTTGACTTCCCGATCTTCGAAACGACATAAAGCATACATAAATTGGACTTCAGGAAGTACTCCAAAAGTGGCTTAAATGACTGTCATCAAGAATGCTTCAAAGTAGATTCTCTCTTTACTTCTCCTCCTTGTATTCCGGATTGGTTATGGCAAAGGACTTTAAGGCTTCAAAACTCTGATTCTTCATGTTTCTGAGCTTTCCATTGCTTTGCCATGGATTCCAAATAACTCTCCTCCATCTTGGATTGCTTTGGTGATCAATTTACTAACAAAAACACCAAAACTTACACAAATTGATTAGAAGAGATTGCAAAGGTCCTTAATATGTTAATTGGGTTAAAAGGTAATAATTACTACTCAAAGGTGTTTAAAAGAGCTAATTACAAGCTACAAAATAGCATGTTTTGAGTAGTAATCACTAATACTAGGTTTCTTGCTAGTCCATAACTCATATGGGGTTTTGGCTACTGCTTTGCTTGGTACTCTATTCAAAATATAAACTGCAGTTTTGATGGCTTCGCCCCAAAGTGATTCAGGTAAGATGGAATGACTGATCATACTTCTTACCATATCCTTAAGAGTACGGTTTCGCCTCTCTGCTACACCATTTTGGCTCAGAGTCCCTAACATGGTGTATTGAGGAATGATACCACACTCCATCAAATATTTGGCGAATGGCCCTGGACGTTGTTCTCCGGATCCGTCATATCTACCATAATATTCACCTCCACGGTCAGATCTGATGACTTTTATTTTCTTGCTTAGTTGGTTCTCAACTTCAGCTTTGAAATTCTTGAACACATCCAATGACTGAGACTTTTCATGAATCAAATAAAGATAGCCATAACACGAGTAATCGTCAATGAAAGTGATAAAATATTGTTGTCCATTCCAAGAAGGGGTAGGAAATGGACCACAAATGTCTGTATGTATCAATTCCAAGACGTCACTGCACCTATTGGCATTCTTTTTCTTCATGTTTGTTTGTTTTCCTTTAATGCACTCTATACAGACTTGAAAGTCTGAGAAATCAAGTAGATCAAGAATTCCTTCTGACACAAGCCTTTGAATTCGTTGATTTGAAATATGACCCAAACGCTTGTGCCATAACATTGATGAATTCTCATTCATTAATTTTCACTTAATGCCATAATTACTTGAATGCAAGGTTTCATTTCCATTAGTGGCCTTAATGTTCAATTTATATAGTTTGTCTGTTAGACTACCTGTACCAATAATATTTGAATTTAGATAAAGACTAACCATTCCATTTCCAAATGAACAACAATATCCAAATTTGTCCAAACATGAAACATAAATTAAATTCCGTCTAAACGACGGTACTACAAAAGTCTCTTCCAAATCCAATGTACATCCAGAGTCTAACTGTAATCTGAAAAGACCAATAGCCTTGACTGCAGCCTTGTTGCCATTTCCCACATAGATGTATCTTTCACCATCAGTTGGCATTCGGCTCCTTAGGCAACCCTGCATAGTGACACTTATGTGAGTAGTTACACCCGTATCTATCCACCAAGTGTCAGTAGGCACTACAGCTAAATTAATTTCTGAACAAACAAAATTGAGAAGTGTACCTTTCTTTTCACGCCAAGCAGCGTATTTGGTACATCTCTTCTTCATATGACCAGCCTTCTTGCAAAAGAAACAAGTGATCTCCTTAGCTTGTTTTTTTTGCTCCTTTTGCTTTGATGTCCCAGAAACTGCAGTTTGTTTTCCTTTATTGTCCCTCTTTCTTTTCTTGCTGGTACCAAATCCCTAAGATGTGGAAGCCAAGTGAGCACTTTCTACCTTTTCTTGCTTCAATTTCTCCTCCTCTTGCACACATTGAGCAATAAGCTCATTCAAAGTCCATTTTTTCCTTTTGTGTATTGTAGCTGATTTTGAATGGACTGAATTGTGTAGGCAAAGAGATCAAGACCAAGTGCACGAGTATGTCTTCCGACAACTCTAACTTTAGTGCCTTGAGTCTCATCACAAGATTAGACATTTCCATAATGTACTCCCTGATATTCTCTTTCCCTTTATACCGCATAGAGACAAGCTTACTAAGAATAGTGCTTGTCTCAACCTTTTCATTTGCAGCGAATCGGTTTGCTATCTGGTCCAAGAATGTCTTGGCTTGGGTTTCCTCAGGTATTGCACCCCTTATTGCTTCTGGAATTGAGTGCTTCATAATCATTAGACTCATGCGATTGGATTGCTCCCATTTTTCCATAGTAGACCTTTGCTCAGCAGTGCTAACACTAGTAAGATCTTGAAGGGCGATCCTCCCTTAATGCAAAGTCTAAATCCATGCACCCGAGCACAATTATAACGTGCTCTTTCCATTTCTTGAAATTTGTGCCGTTAAGCACAGGAATGTTATTAACATTTGCAGATATAGAAGATGCCGAATTCATAATAATAAAGCTCACAATCAGTCACATAAGCATCATATATACATGAAAAATAACATCATATAAAATACCTAGCACAAACATTAATATTTTGTCTTTGGACAATAAATATTAACTTGTAATTTGTATCATTATTCAAAATTAATTCATAAATATTGACAATAAAATTGAAAACAATATGTCTGTCTTTGGACTAACATATCGAATGCAAGATAAACATTATATGTCACATATTTATGACTACTTTATTTATTACTATATTAAAATAATCTTCCTTTGGGCTGATTATTTTAAATAATAACAATAACATGTTTAGATATTGTAAAATAAATAAATTATATAATATAAATTACTTTGGCAACCGATATACATAATTCATTTATTTTAAAATATAAAACACAAATATAGCAAGAAATAATTTAATTAAAATTATTCATCTATTTATTTATGCATAAACTTATGTATATATATCCATACCAATTGAAGCATAACAACATATATATATATATATATATATATATATATATACCAATTAATGCATAAAATAGAAACTTAGTGTAATGGTTCAGTCGTGGCCTTGGGAACAACCCAGGTCATGGGTTCAAGCTCCCATTGATGGCCTTACACACTTTTCCATCCTTTTTTTTTAATCAAAAAACGTCATTCATGGTGTCGACAGCGCCTTAAAGGCGCTTTGAGAGAAACCCTGCAGTAGCGCCCTGAATACCAGCGCGCCTGAAGCGCCTCCCACCAGCGCGCACCACCAGCCCGCTTGAAGCGCCTCCAATGGCGCTGATGAAGCGACTAAACGGCGCTGCAGTGACGCCTTAACGGGCGCCTCGAGTGACAGCCTGGAGACGGCGCTTCCACGACCACCAAACTGGCGCAATGCCACCGGCGTTGCAGCGGATCTGGCGATGCCTCCAATAGCGCTGCAGATGGCGCTTGAACGCTGCATCAAAGAGTGCCTGAACGACGCTCCTAATGGCGCCTGAATGGCGTCAGGAATGACGCCGAACTAGCGCCCTGAACGGCGCCTGCAGCGTGCCTCCAAGGCGCGTGAACAACGCCTTCAATGTCCAAATTATTATTATTATTTTGTTTAGGATCCATTAAAGGGTCCTGGATCTGTTTGATTCCCGTTATAAAACTTGAATATGGTTTTGGGGAAAATGGAACTAGTGCTCTGATACCATTGTTAGGACTTCATGTCTTCTCCATTAACACCAAAACACACAGAGGATAGATGCATGTATATCAATTCGTTTATTTATAAATCATGCCTTCAACATCCCTGAATCAAACATACCTGAGTCCATTGTGAATTTGAAGACGGTACGGATCTTCTAAGGTTGATGGAGGGCACCACCTTTCTCTGGATTCTCTCAGGCAATGGGAGCGGGAGAGAAAACGGTTCAATTCTTTCAAAAGATATGATATTTCCAAAAGGCACAAGCCTAAGCCTTTTATACCCTCCTGCCTTGGGGACCATACCCATTGATTATTGGGCCTCACGGGCCTTAGGCCCATCATCTAAAGCTCGTGATGGCATTGGGCTCTACACATTAGGTGGCACATACTCAAGATTAAATAAAAAATTGCATGTTAAAAGATAGCTTGATCCTGGACAATGTTTAATATATTGTCGGTCCACATTTATTCTATCATTTTTCATTTTCAAGGACTTCAACACTTAAGGTAGCTTCATCCAAAGGGTTGTATTTTACACTGTATAGCTTCATCCTGATTTTAAAACAAGTTATTCTTTTTTTTTTTTTCGGTTGAGATGCCTAGATTCAGCTTGAATGCTGAGGACGCAACAGATATATGAAAATGATTAATGAAGCCTTATTATCTACAGGTCTTGGAAGCTTTAGTCTATGTTCAAGCATTGGGGATAGTGTTAAGGTAAGCAAATTTACATATGTAGACATAGTAGTTAACAATTTGAACTTAGCTTAAGACCATATTGCAGATACATGAGGCAACAAATCAATGTGGAGCAGAGTCATTGCCCCCAGATATCATTGAGCCTTATTCAGATTTTTATCTCCATAGGTTGCAGGGAAATCCGAGTGAGGTATGGGGTTCATTCAATTTTTCAGTAGCCTGAACAATTCTCAGCTACCAACAGATTATTAGAGTTGATGTAATGAACTTCTTGTCACTCTTTGATTGTAGGATCTAGCAGTAAAACCCAAGTACCTACTGACATTAGCTGTTGGATATCCCCAGAAGGACATGGTGAATTCTATAGTCTCCAAGGTCTTTGAATCTTACAATTGATTTCTGTAGTTGATCTAGTGTCTTTTCATGACCCAACACTTGGTTGCTCAAGTTCTCAGAGAATTTCTCAGTAATATTGTTCCATTATGATGAGAAGGGAAGTGAATGGGACCGGTTTGAATGGTCACGGCGAGCCATTCATATCAGTGTGAAAAAGCAAACAAAGTTGTAATAAATCTAAATTTTCCTTGCGAATTTCTTTTCTAGAACCCTAACTTGATTCCTCAGTACTAAATGTCATTTTTACAGGTGGTATGCCAAACACTTCCTCCATCCTAACATTGTAGCCCCATATGATCACGTTTTTCTTTGGGATGAAGATCTTGGTGTTAAGCATTTCTTACAAGTTATTCTAGTATACCCTTTCTTACAAGGTATGCATCATTTTCTGAGTTTCAAACATTGTAGACACTGGTTAAAGACTGCCTAAAACTTGGCATTCTAGTTCCAATGAAAAAAATCAGAGAAAAAAGCACTACCATGCTGGAGCTTACTTTTTCTTAATTACTGGACTCACACATAAGCTTCTTTTTTCTCCCTAGATTCTGAAAATTTAAGTTCTCTTGCAACAAGGCCAAAAATTGTAAATCAATTGCAACAAAGGAGACCTATGATCAATCAATAGAGACATGGTCTCACAATGATGGTCTACTTACCTCCTGGCTTCTTGGACTCATGACAGAAGAAGTGATGCTTTTGTTGGATGGAACAGAGACTGCCTATGATGTCTGGAATTCTCTAGAAGAAAAGCTCCTTCCAATGACCAAAGAGAAGGAAGTGCAATTGACCAACAGACTCCGAGGGCTGAAGAAAGGCACAAGGTCCCTTGATGAATATCTAAGGGAGTTCAAAGGCATTTTTGATGCATTAGCTGCAGTTAGAAAACCAATAAGTGAGCTAGACAGTTTTTCGACTAGCTCAAGGTCTTGGAACTAAATACATGGATTTTCAGGTGGCCATGTTATCAAAGCCACCGTATCCCTCTTACAATCAATTTGTTATGGCTCTACAAGGGCATGAACAAATGATTATGACAGAAAATGAAGAGAACAAGGAGTCAATAAACCATGAACAAGCCTATTTTACCCAATGAGGAAGAGGAAGAAATCGAGGAGGAAGATTTTTTTCTAGAGGTCGTGGCTTCACTCCAGCAGGACGATTCAATCACAATGCTACCAGTGACCAAAGGCAGAATGTTCATCCCAGCACTAGAAATCCAAGAAATAGCTTCAACAACCAGCTTCCACCACAACAGAAACTCAAAAAATCTGAAGGTACTCTTATTTGCCAAATTTGTAATAAAGCTAACCATTTAGCTTTGGATTCCTAAAACAGATTTGACTATTCATATCAATTAGAAGATATTCCTCAAGCTTTGGCTGCTATGGCTCTAAATGAAGAAGAGAAGGATCCTAATTTTTATGTGGACTCGGGAGCAACTGCCTATATAACAAATGACCTAGGTAAGATGTCCCAAGTAATTCCATATAAAGGGCATGATGCAATTTTTGTTGGAAATGGAGAAGCTTTAAGAATCTCACATATTGGTGAAGCCAAACTAAAAACTAAACATAGAGATCTAAAGCTTAAAAAATTATTGGTTGTTCCAAAAATTAAGAAAAATTTGTTATCCATTGGACAACTTACCTCTGATAGCCCATGCTCCATAGAATTCTCATCAACTAGTTTTTTCATTAAGGATCAACTTCAGCAAGTGCTAGCCAGAGGAACTAAGAAGGGAGGTCTTTATGCATTGGAGGAAAATGTGATTCAAGCCATGACGGTTACTAGGTCTAGCAAGGCATCATCAGAAGTGTGGCATCAATGCATGGGGCATCCGCAAACAAAATCTATAAAGCTTCTGCAAGATAAGAATTTTGTTGAAGTTTCTAGTTGGATGAAATAAACAACAGTATGTGTTAGTTGTCAGTTAGGAAAAAGCTGTAAACTTCTTTTTGGCTTAAGAAATAAAATTTCCAGCAATCCTCTTGACAAAATTCATTGTGACTTATGGGGACCTGCACCAAATAATTCAACTCAAGGATACAAGTATTATGTTGTCTTTATTGATGATCATACTCGCTATACATGACTTTATCCCTTGAGAAGAAAATCAGATTTCTTTGAATGATTTTTGAAGTTTCAAAATCTGGTTGAGAATCAACTTGAAAAACAGATAAAAATCTTCCAAAGTGATGATGGTAGTGAGTTTCAATCAATTAAATTTCAAAATCAGTTGACCAAGTGTGGAATTTTGCAACAAGTCTCATGCCCAGGAACTCCAGAACAAAATGGGGTTACAAAGAGAAAGCATAGACACATTGTTGAAATGGGTCTAACAATGCTTTTCAATGCCAAACTACCATTGAGTCTATGGGTAGATGCATTCCTTACTGCCGTATACCTCATTAATCAGCTGCCTTCCACGGTGTTGAAAATGGAGAGTCCATTTTTTATGCTCTTTAAACAATATCCAGAATATAGGAGCTTAAGAATTTTTGGTTGTCAGTGTTTTCCATACCTTAGAGACTACGGGAAGAATAAATTCTCACCTAAGACATATCCATGTGTTTTTATTGGATATAGCTCTCTACACAAGGGTTATAGATGCTTGCATCCTTCAACTAAAAGAGTTTACATATCTTGTCATGTCATCTTCAATGAAAATTATTTTCCTTATGCTAACTCTCTTGTTAAGGAAAATCATTTACAGATTCTTATAGAAACGGTATCATTCTCAACTTCAAATGCTTCTTGTGACTTCAAAAATAGATCACCAAACTAAGTCTTGGAAGGAGAACATTGCTAACCAATCAAGCAACTCTAAGAAGTGCAACCACTGCCCATGCACTAATGAGCAAAGAAACTAGTTTAGTTGATTACTACTCAAAAAGTGCATTTTTATAAACTTAAACTTAATTGTACTAAGCACTTTTGAGTAGTAATTAGACCTTTATATCTCATTTGGCATGTTAAGGACCTAGCAAATGTTACTAACCAATTTTTGGTAAGTTTAAGTGTTTTTGGTAGCTTTTTTATCACTGAAACGGCCAAAATTGAGGGAGAGTTGTGTGCAAGCTATGACAAGACAAGTTGAAGATCAATCACATGAAGAATCTGAGCTTTGGAGCATTTCAAAACCCTTGCCAAACTTGGAAAGGGGTTGGAAAAGCTATCAATAGAAAGATGGAGGAAAATAGAGCATTTCGCAAGACAAAATCATCAATTTCGTAAGGTATGCCAAAATTTGGTAGGTGTGCCAAATTTTGGCAAGGTGTGCCAAACTTTCGCAGGGTGTGCGAAAATCACTTTGTGCGCACCGACCTTTGAGATTTTTCTCCATAACTGTAATTTTTCCTTTTTAATCCTTTTGTAATATATAAATGACATTAGGGTTTGTTTAGGAACTATAAATAGGGGTTGGAAAACCTCTCAAAAGATATTAGGTTATGGTAGATATTAGTTTTAGATATTTTGTAAAGACGAGTTTTTCTTTGCCTTTTCTTCTCATTTTCTCTTCACTTTCTCTTTAGCCAAACACTCTCTGAGGATGATTTCTCAGAGGATGAGTGACTAAGTTTCAGGTTTCTTAGAGTGATGGAAGCTAGGTAAAGGATCCGAATGCAAAGGTGGGAGTTTTCCCTTGCTTTAAATGAAGGTAGTTGTGTATCATTAATGGTTTTTATTTCAAGTTTCAACTTTAATCCCTTAGAATCATCTTGAATGGCCAATACTTGGTAAGCTTTTAAGATTCTATGGATGCTTATTGCTAGATCCATGGATGTCCATTAGTTATCAAGTACGAGCCATTGGAAGGTGGTTCAAGGTGAGGGTCTTTAGTGTTTGAAGCCATTAATGGGAAGCAACTACCATTTTTCAAGAACCTTTTAGATCAAAACTTATTTGCTAAATATAAATCCGATTCGGGAGATAACCATCCTTTATGTTATTGTCCCCAATGCGAGGAGGAGATCCGGAATTTCCCACTTTGCAACAGGAACTTGATCCTAGTAACCTATAGCTCCATGAGACTCTTTTTGTAGTAATTTCAGTTGTTTATGTTTGCTTAACTTAAAATCAACCTTTCCAATCAATCTTATTTTCATTAAAAACTAACTTTCCAAAAAGGAAATCACCATTTCTCATTTCATTAATGTTAAGTGTACAAAGAAAATCCATCATTGTGAACGATCCTAGAGCCACTATACTATAGTAGCTTTGTCTTTGCTACCCTAGTATAAGAAGTTGTAGGTTTTATAAATGTTTTGATAAACACCCCATTGGGAAACGAATCATTAGTGTTGAAGGAAGAATTTCTGCTAGTTGCAATACTAACCAAAATACAGAAGCATCATGTGTTAATCCGATTGGAACTCCCACTGCTGTTGCTACTGAAATTTCCACTATTGTTACTAGTACAAATGACCACAATACTGTCATTACTACTGAAACTCCCACTAATGTTGCTCTTGGTGCTAGTGGCCACAATTCCAATATTTCTACTACTACTGGAACACTCTCCTAGATTGAGTCTACTAGTAGCTACAAGCCTGCCAATGTTAGTAATTTTCCTTGATATCAGTAAGCACCTAGTAGTTGATCTCTCTTTTCCTCAAAAATGGTAGAAAAAAAAAGTATGTTGGACCATCTCCGCAAAACAAATCAACTAGTCATAGTGCTAATGATGAAGTTCCTGATATTAGCAAGCAAATTGTTGTTGACATCTCTTCTCCTCAAGGCCAACACATAGATAACAAAGGAACTTATATGACCACCAGAAGTAAACTCAAGAATGATCCTAGTTTAAAATCTCAAATGGTTACTTTTGCCGCCACAAGAAGTGATATTAGTGAGCTAAAAACATATCGTACAACATTGAAAATTCCCCATTGGCTCAAAGCAATGCAAGAGGAAATCAAGGCTTTAATCCAAAATAAAACATGGGATTTGGTTCCTAGGTCTCCAACTGCAAATATTGTGGGTTCTAAATGTGTGTTTAAAACAAAGCTGAAGGAAGATGGAACCATAGATAGATACAAAGCATGATTAGTTGCACTAGGTTTTTCTCAAATACTGGGTTTGGACTTTGGAGAGACCTTCAGCCCAGTTATAAAGCATACTACAATCAGATTGATCCTTTCACTAGCAGTAACCTTGGGGTGGACAATGAGGCAATTGGATGTTAAGAATGCATTCCTACATGGGTTTCTAAAGGAAGAAGTATTCATGGAACAACCTCTAGGATTTATAAACGAGGACCTTCCGAATCATGTCTGCAAATTGAATTGCTCTCTTTATGGCCTTAAGTAAGCTCCAAGGGCCTAGTTTGATAGACTATCCCAATGTCTTCTTCATCTGGGGTTTTATTGTGGTAAAGCAGACTCGTCTCTATTTATTCTTCACAAAGGTCAATCTATTGTTTTGCTACTTATCTATGTTGATGATATTATAGTCACAGGCAATGATAACAACATCATTAGTGACCTTATCAACACCCTGAGTAGTGAATTTTCTCTCGAGGACTTAGGATCTTTGCATTATTTTTTAGGATTGGAGGTTAAATATCTTCCTAATGGGTTGTTTGTTTCTCAAACAAAGTACGCTAGAGATCTCGTAGAGCACACAAAAATGATGGAGTGTACTCATATCAACACATCCATGGCTCTTAAGTCCATCATCACACCTTCTGATGAACAACCTATTGATCCTACACGATACAGGCAACTTGTTGGATCCCTTCAATATTTAACTTTCACAAGGCCTGATATTGTGCATGCAGTAAACAAGGCTTGCCAACATTTCCAAGCACCCACTAAAGCTGACTTGCGAGATATCAAACACATCCTTAGATATTTGAAAGGAACAATGGAGCATGGAATCAGGTTTTTCAAGCGAAGTTCTCTTCGTCTCACTGGTTTTTGTGATGCTAATTGGGCGGGATGCACAAACACAAGAAGAAGCACATTTGAGTATTGTATTTTTCTGGGAGCCAATTGTATCTCATGGTCCTCACAACGACAACCTACAATTTCTATAGATCAAGCGCTGAGGCTGAATATCGATCCTTGCATCCAGTGCCGCAGAAATAACTTAGCTTACTTTCCTTCTCCGTGATATTGGCATTCAACTATGTGAACCTCCTTAATTGCTATGCGATAATCTCAATGCCCTTCACATGACAGTAAATCCCGTCTTCCATGCACGTTCCAAGCATATTGAGTTGGACTATCATTTTGTTTGGGAAAAAGTTGCAAGTGGAGTTTTGATTACTCGTTTCCTTCCATCATCCTTACAAGTAGTTGATATATTCACAAAGGCACTCCCTAAGACTTCATTCCAAGTCTTTCGATTCAAGCTAGGAGTGCACAATTTACCACTCACTAGCTTGCGGGGGGCTGATAAAGGAAACTCCAACTCAGCCAGCTGATAATGCAATCTGCCAAAAAGGAAAACTACTCTCCATATTTGTAATGTGGAAAATCAGGGCTGGAAGGAAATCTCACTTACCTATTCTATGTAATATTCCATTTTCTGTGTAAAGAAAGTCTGTTGTTTATTTATTCTTTAGAAAACAATTAAAGTAGTGGTGAAAATTCAACCTTTCAAAAAATAGTTTATGTTCTATACTCTTCTTAGGTTTTCATTTTTGATCCAAAATGGCTAGGGAGATGATTATTTTCTTGGATCGCTTTCTCTTATCTCGGGTTCCTAACAGTATAAGAAAACTAATAGGCTTGCAAGTACTTCTCTAAAATCTCATTTAATGTATTGCATGATTTTTGCACTATTCTTTTCCCCTTCATTTTCCAATACTGCATAATTCCTCTTTTTACTTTTCCTTTTTGTAAGAACAAAACAACTCCATCACAATCTGAGCCAATTGATGTATCAATCTTGGACAGCACAGATTCTTGATTTATTCTGTGAGTCTCATGGCACATTTGATAGGAACCTTGTCCTTCACCATGTCCTGAACCAGAACTGAACCTGGGCACTAGCAACCATACTGATTTTGACTTCTTCGCCATATATGCTTTTACAAGACCAAATGGGTGGCCTCCAAGCTCGTCATGAAGATCAATGGGTTGATGTACCCCCCCAAATACCTGGAGCTCAGGCAATTAACATGGGAGATCTTCTACAGGCAAGTCTATGTCAAATTAAGCATAATTTCTACACTTCATCATCCCAAAACATTTTTCATCAAAACCAAATTGACACAAGAACCTCAAAATTCTTGTTTTGAGTGACTTGTCAGGATTTTTGTTTTTGTTTTTTTAAAATTATGAGTTAAAATTTAGTTGCAAGAGATTGTTTTGCAAGTCTTCATCTCTTTCTTTAGTGTGGCATATCTGCAATGATAAATTTACAAGCCTCACTCAAGAATGCTAACCAAAAACTGTAGGCCCAAACATATTCATGTTAGTTAAAACATCTTTTTTCTGTTTTTTCTTTATTGAAAGTCCCTTTAATCTAAATTTCTCTCAACTACTTGCTTCTTTTTCTGTCATGAATTTTAATTAAAATTTTTATAATGGAGTTGATGTGTCTGAAGAATTTGGTATTTCTCTGAGATGGTTTGAACATCACTAATGGTGTGGTCTATAGTGCTTTCATTTTCTTTTGTAAAAACTTCCCCTGTTTGTTTCCTGTCTGATTCAAATATTTATTTCATCTAGTGGGAGATAGATTGTCAGGTGCAGTTGAAGCATTTTCTAGTAGGAACAATTCGGGTTCTGGTTATCACGGTGACCAATCCAGGCAGAGAGGTTTGGAGGATGTACCATCATCAAAGGATGCGGTGAGTTGCTGCAATAATAGAATATGTACATTGTGTATGAACTTAAATTCTTATTACTTTGTCCCTTCCATTTCTGTACTTTGTTCTGACTTTAAGTTGTAGCAGACACCCTAATTGTCTTTTTCCCCTGAAAAAAAGTCATAATGTTTCAACTACACCCTCAACCCCTGCACATTATTCTAAACTTGGGCTGTTTCTTTCAGGAAGCTGATTCTGAAGGGCCCCGGAGCTCCTGGAAGTACTGGAGCAAAGCTTCACAATAGTACTGGCATAATGACTTCTTGGCGTGGAATTCCTGGAAGTACTGGAATTCCAGAGTGGATAAGTCATCAGAAAAGAGATTCACAGTAGCAACAAGTGATGAATTTAAGAAGAGAATGTAGAGGATAGACCAAGTGAGTATCAGCAGAATGGCAGCCTCTTCCAGCTTCTCAGTGGTAAACTTCCATTGCTCCTTTTTTGCAGCCTAAATCTATGGCATAGAGCTGCAAATTGCCCTTACATTGAATGATGCTGTCTACATGTGAATTACAGGGACCCAGATGGACCAAGCATTAGACTGGAGCAGCAGACTTAACCTTGCAGCCACCATTGCTGAAGCATTAGCCTTCATGCATCTGGAGTTTCATTCAGATGGTAACCTGAAGCCCTCCAACATTTTACTAAACACAAACATGGTTCCATGCATTAGTGAATACGGGCTAAGGGAGGCAGACAAAAACATGGCTCTAGTTTTAAGTTGTAGCAACTGGGCATAGAACCATTGTACTGTACAATGTACACTTATATGACATTTGTTTTTCGGCTGAGTAGAAAAAACCAAAATATTTGGTTTTTTTTTATTAAGTTAAAAATAACTTGTTGACATCATCCAATATAAGTAAAATGAACTTGTTATCAATAGGTGCGTTTAATTATATTGGATGATTTCAACATGTTATTTTTAGTTTAATAGAAAAAGTCAAATATTTTAATTTTTTCTATTCAGTCAAAAAACAAACATCACCTTAACTAACTGTACAACAAGATTGTGGGGCTTATACATTGGATGGCTTAATTTTAAATTGATGAATTATTTACATTGGATGAGTGATATGGGCTTTTAAATTGATTCATGTGGATTGGATGAGCTTTAAAAATTATTTAAAAAAAAAAGGTGTCTTATAGATGCGGTCACAATCAAAACCATCATTGAATGAGAATATATGCAGGGACCTATGGAGAAGGCCACAACTAAAACCAACATTGAATATGACCTATGGGGGCAACCAAATCCAAACCCCGTACTCTATGGAGGTGGCAAAGACCAAAACCTCCATTAAATATGACCTATATATGGAGACGACCACAAACAAAACCACCATTGAAGGTAATCTATCAAGATGGCCAGAACCAAAACAACCATTGAATACCCCATTTGGAGGTGGCCATATACATAACCACCATTGAATGTTAGACATTTGGTAACAGGAAACACATAGCTGCAGATATAGGACTCCCTTATTCAGGTATTTTTAGTGGGGGAAAAGGTTTCGTGGGCACCCTTATACCTTTTGTTTGTGCCTCCTATTGAGACGCTTTGTCATAGCTAGATTTTACCTTAGCAATAGGATATAATCAAGTGAGTATCAATAGGAAGACCAAGCACCTCTCTTGTAGTACTTGCATATTGATATGTATGTTATGTAAAAAAAATTGAACTATTTTATTCTTAATTACTTACTTTTTATTCACCGGCAATTATGTCTTTTGAGATTGAAAAGAGTCAATAAAAAAAAAAAAAGATATACAAGAACTTAAATATAATTTTCTAATTGTTTTAAATTGTTATCAAATACTTCAAATATTAAAATCAAGAAGTTAGAATTGGAAAATATGATATGACCAAATTAGAACTTACTATTAAAAGGTAAATACTTAGTAGTTAAGTAATATATTTATGTAGGGACGTAAAATAAAAATTATTTTAAATTACAAAAATTTATATCTATAGAGCAAGGATAAAGAATTACACTAAAAATAGGACTAGACTATGGTATGAATTCATATATATGATCTATTGCGTCAAGAGTAACTTCACTCAAGAAACTAAGATAAGAACTAGTTATTTTAGTTTGTTCAGAATTAGTAACTAATTCAATGTGTAAATTAATTTTCTTCTATTCTAGTGAATAGATAATTATGTTTAATAGGAAAGGTTATAATATCCATCACTTTACTTTATATGACATAGAATTAAAAAAATGAATTACTAAACTAGCTTTTATCAACTAATCATGTAACCTTTAACATATTAGATTAGCTACAACAAATTAGATTACTACTAGTCTCATTCAAATTGTAAAATTTTAACTAGGTATACTTTTTCTTCGAACTTGATTAATATATATATATATAAAAAGATTAAAGTGTTTAATTAGGTAAAAATCGGGTTCTAAAAATTTTCAATGTATTTTATTCCATTAAAAAATGCAACATGACAAAAATCAAGGTTTGGTCCTGTGACATTTTATACCCAAAACATATGCGCTAACAAGTTACGTTGCATCCCTTTCAATTGGTCTACAATATCTTTCTAGAGCATATCTCTCTTGTTTTCTACATCCTTATTTCCTCCATTGATATACACAATTTTTCTTTCCATATATATATATATATATATATATACATATTAAATCATATTAACATATATATTATATATTAACATATAATAATAAAAGACTTATATACATATAAAATATGAAACTCACCCTAAAATTGAAATAAAAAATAAATTAATATTTTTCGGGAATGCTCATTTAATTTCAAATGTCTATGTGATAATATCTTATTTATAATAATATTTTTTTCATAGATATAACATTCATATGCATTTTATATATTATGGGTCTTAGAAGGTCCTTTATGTAATTTTATTCCTTTATTTGTTTCCATGTTCTTAGAAAACAATTTTTACTTTTTGTTTAGAAAAATTTGAAAATATCACTTTAGTGAAATCACTTTTTCTATTTTCTAGAAAATGAAAATAAAAAAACAACATCGAAACATGTTTTTGGATATGATTTCCAATTTTTTTTTTCAAAAGTGAAAATAAAAAAATAATCTAAACAAATGGATATTTCAAAATAATCTAAACAACATCGAAACATTTGAATGAAATTGTTTTCATTCAAAGTTTACTTAAAAGAGTTTTTGAACTATAAATTTTAAATTCCTTCTATTTTAGAATCCTTTAGTCCATAATTTGATCGAAAGAATTTTATTTTATGAGCTTCAATCTCTAATTCTGATACACGTGTAATGCATTATAGTGCGGTTTGTACATGGATCATTAACCTTGTTAACTCTCACCTTGAATTATTTATAAAGAGTATCATAATTAATAAATATTACATATAAAAGCAAAACAAAAAATTATTTTTTTGATATTTGGTTTACAACAAAAAATAAAAGGAAATAAAATATAATTCAAATTAATATAAAATTTATATATATATATATATATATATATATATATAAATTATTTAATCTTTATATAAGGAAGAATGAGTGAAATAAATAATTTTAAACAAACAAATAATTGTTGTAAATGAAAAGTGAATGTCACCACTTAAAACCCCTAACCCCTTTATTAAATAACATAATAAATCTTCCATTAATGCTCTCCATTAATATGAATAAATATAGACATTAATGGATGACTTATATGAGGCCTATAAAAGGTCTCCATCTCTTTTACAAACTCATCCCCAAGCAAAGAAAAAAATTCTCTTTCTCTCTTATTCTCTCTTTTTCTTATTCTCCATATCTTTAATTCTTTCAACTCTCTTAATTCTCTTTTCTGATTCCTTCCTCCCCATTATATATTATTATCAAAATAATATATAGTTGTCTCTACTTTTATTTGCTTTGTATTTATTCTCTTTTTACAACATGTTATCAACACAAATTGCTCTAAAGGTAATTCTCTATCTTAAAACTTGAAGTTGTTTAAATAAAATAAAATTTTACATATTTATATTGCTATTGATTTTATTCATTTAATTTGTGTTATATATTGTTAAAAGTTATAAGCAAGTTATTTGGTTTTGATTATAATAAAAGGTTATATCAATGCTATCAATTTAGTGTAATTGATTCTAATAATATTGTTTTGTCCTTAAGTTATTTGACAATGTCAAATCTCATAAAACTCGAATTTGTGGCACTTGACATTTCGGGAAAGAACTATCTATCTTGGATCCTTGATATTGAAATACATCTTAATGCAATGAATCTTGGAGCTACTATCAAAGAAGGAAATCAAACATCCCTATAGGATCACACAAAAGCATTGTTTTTCCTTCGCCAGCATCTCCATGAAGGTTTAAAAAATGAGTATCTTATATTAAAGGATCCTTTTACTCTATGGAGTAATTTGAAGGAAAGATATGACCACCAAAAAACTGTGATTCTCCCAAAAGCTCGATATAATTGGATGCACTTGAGATTGCAAGATTTTAAAACTATTAGTGAATATAACTCTGCGTTTTTCAACATCAACTCTCAATTAAAGCTACGTTGAGAAAAAATTACAAAAGAAGACATGTTAGAAAAAACTTTTACTATGTTTCATGCCTCGAATGTGCTCTTACAATAGCAATATCAAGAATGTAGATTTACAAAATACTCCAAATTAATATCATGTTTTGTTTTTGCTAAACAAAATAATGAGCTTTTGATGAGAATCCAATTAGATCTGAACGATTCCTTGAAGTGAATGCAATATTGTCTCAAACTCGTGGACGTGGATGAGGACGAGGATGTGGTCGTGGAAAGAATCCCTGATACATTGGTTATTATGGTAATAATTCCTCAAATTCTCAGAAAAGGAAAGTCATATTGCACCATTAGAAGTGGAATAATACTGAGGCAAAACAAGAAATTGGGAAGTGTTTACAAGATAAACCTCCCAAGAACCATGAGAATAATTGTTATAGATGTGGTATAAAGGGCCATTGGTTGCATACCTATTGTACACCCAAACATTTGGTCGACCTTTACCAAGCATCAATAAAAGGAAAAGGAAAAGAGATAAAGATGAACTCTACTGATGGTGATGGATTAGAGCTAACCTACTATGACATTGATTTCTTTAGAGGTCCTAGTGAAAAAACAAACCATTTAATAAATGATGAGAATATTAACATTGATTGATGTTACTTTATATATCAAATAATATATTATTATGTCTTATATTTACATTTGATTATTACATTTATTACATTATTATTTAAATTATGCTTTGTTTTTCTTTAATATTAGTTATATCTAAAATCCATGTGTTATTTGGTCTCAACATAATGAGGATGATGTATGTCTTGTAGACTATGCAACCACGCACACAATTCTTCGAGATAAAAGATACTTCCTTGAATTGACATCAATAAAAGCTTATGTAAGTACCATGTCTAATACTACAAACTATTGAAGGCTCCAAAAGAGCAAACATAAAGCTACCAAATGGAACTAGATTCCACATAAATGATGCTTTATATTCTAGCGAATCCAGAAGAAATTTGCTAAGTTTTAAAGATATTTGCAGAAATGCATTTCATATTAAAACTATGAATAAAGATAATGTAGAATATTTTTACATTCTTCCATTATATCTGGCTAGAAGATTATAATGGAAAAACTCTCGGATTTATCCTCTGGGTTGTATCATACAACTATAAAGCCTATTGAATCATATGTTGTTGTGAACCAGAAGTTCAACTACCCAAAAGTTTTTATCCTTTGGCATGACATGCTAGGTCACCTAGGGTCTTCAATGATGTGTCGAATAATTAAACACTCACATAGGCATCCACTTAAGAACTAGAAGATTCTTTTGCCTAATGGATACTCATGTGTTGCTTGCTCACAAGGTAAATTGATAGTCAGACCATCTTTTACTAAACTCATATCTGAATCACCAATCTTTTTAGAAAGAATACATGGGGGCATATCTGGGCCTATCCATCCACCATGTGGACCATTTCGTTATTTTATGATCTTAATAGATGTTTTTACTAGGTGGTCACATGTTTGTTTCCTTTCTACACATAACGTTGCCTTTGCTAGACTCCTTGCACAAATGTTGGCGAATTTACTTCTCAAGCATTCATTGATTACTGCATATCAATAAGGATAAATATTGAGCATCATGTTGCTCATACCCGTACCCAAAATGGTTTAGCATAATCCTTCATCAAACGTCTCCAATTAATAGCTCGACCATTACTAATGAAAACCAAATTACCTACTTCTGCCTGGGGATATGCTATTATACATGTTGCAACTTTAATCCATATTCAACCTACAACTTACCATGAATACTTCCCTTCACAACTCGTACTTGGAAAACAACCAAATATCTCTTACTTATGAATCTTTGGTTGTGCAATATATGTACCAATTGCACCTACACAACGCACTAAAATGGGTCCCCAATGACAACTTGGAATTTATGTAAGTTTTGATTCTCCATCTATCATAAGATATCTTGAACCCTTGATAGACGATGTTTTTATAGTCTGCTTTGCAGATTGTGATTTTAATGAGAGTGTTGTCTTGTCATTAAGGAGAGAAAAGTTGATTCCTGAAGAACAGTGAGAAATTACTTTGAACGTATCTACTATGACCCATCTTGATTCTCGTACAAATCAATGTGAAATAGAAGTTCAAAGGATCATTCATTTGAAAAATCTTGCAAATCAATTACCAGATGCATTCATTGATACAAAGAAAGTGACAAAGTCACATATCTTGGCTACAAATACTCCAGCACGGATTGATGTCCCTATAGGACAGTTAACAAATGAATATAAGATATGCCTGAAGCGTGATAGATTTGTCGGCTCAAGTGATGTAACTTCTCGGAAAAGGAGAACACAAGAAAAACTTGAAACTCTAGAAGAGGCCATTAAAATGTCTGATTAGTCTAAAATTGATAAAGCTATAACCTTAGAAGAGGCACAAATAATGCACAAAGCCTTCAAGTGGCACATATTGAACAAGAAGCTCCTTAAGAGCAATCGGTCCTTAAAAATTGTGAGATCTCAGTAAGTTATGTACACACGAGAGAAAAATGGGATCGAATTAATATTGTTATTAATATTTTCGCTTTCCAAGTGGTCTTTGATATCATAAGAAATGATGAAGATCCCAAACCATGAAATATGGAAGAATGCCGACATAGAAATGATTGGCTAAAATGGAAAGAAGTTATGTAAGCAGATATAAACTCATTAACAAAACGAGAAGTTTTTGGACCTATAGTCCAAACACCTAAATATGTAAAGCCTGTTGGGTACAAATGGGTATTTGTACGAAAGCACAATGGGAATAATGAGAACATAAGATCTAAAGCGCGATTAGTAGCACAAGATTTCTCGTAGACCTGGTATTGACTATAAGGAAACATACTTTCCCGTCATGGACACAATCACATTTCATTTCTTAATTAGTTTGACAGTCTCAGAAGGACTGAATATGTGTCTCATGGATGTTATTACAACATATTTATATGGATCCATGGATAATGATATATACATAAAAATCCATGAAGGATTTAAATTGCTTAAAGTAAATAGCACAAAGCCTCATAACATGTACTTAATCAAGTTATAATGATCCTTGTATGGATTAAAGCAATCCAAGAAGCATGTGGTACAATTGCCTTAGTGAATATTTGCTAAAAGAAGGGTATGTGAATAATCCTATATGCCCATGCATATTCATTAAGAAATCAGAAACTGGATTTTCAATTATTACTATGTATGCTGATGACTTAAATCTTGTTGGAACTCTTTAAGAGCTCACAAGAACAACAAATTACTTGAAAAAGGAATTTGAGATGAAAGATCTTGGAAAAATGAAATTTTGTCTCAGTCTGCAGATAGAGTATTTTCCAAATGGAGTTTTAGTACATCAATCAACATACATTAAGAAAATTTTGAAGCATTTTTATATGGATAAAACTCATCCTTTAAGTTCTTCAATGGTTGTTTGATCACTTGATGTGAAAAATGACCCATTTTGTCCTTGCGAAAAAAGGTAAAGAATTACTTGGTCTTAAAGTACCATATCTTAGTGTAGTTGGTGTACATATGTATCTTGTCAATTGTACATGACCAAACATTGCTTTTTCTGTCAATTTATTAGCAAGATACAGTTTCGCTCTAACTCGAAAACATTAAAATGGTATCAAACATATATTGCGCTATCTTAGCGGAACTACAAATATGGGTCTATTTTACTCAAGGGAATCAAAGCAACAATTGCTTGGATATGCAAATGTAGGATACCTTTCAGATCTACATAAAGCTAGATCACAAACAGGGTACATGTTTCATTGCAATAGTACTACTATTTCATGGAGATCTATTAAACAAACAATGGTGGCCATATCATCAAATCAATCAAGAATACTTGCAATTCATGAAGCAAGTCGTAAATGTATATGGATGAGATCTATGATCCAACATATTCAGGAAGCATGTGGATTTTCCTTTATCAAAGGTGACCCTATAATATTATTTGAAGATAGTGCTACATGCATTGCACAAATAAAATAGGGTTATATTAAAGGAAATAGAACTAAAAACATTTTGTCAAAATTCTTTTATACACATGAACTTCAAAAGAATGATGAAATTGATGTTCAACAAACATGCTCAAGTAATAATCTAGCAAATTTATTCACAAATTCATTGCTAACCTCAACATTCAAGAAGTTAATACACAAGATTGGAATGCATCAACTCAAAGATATTAATATGAGAGGGAGTATGCATGTAAAAGGGTGTTAGTGTATGGTACATTTTTTTTTCCCTTCATTCAGGTTTTGTCCCATTGGGTTTTACTAGTAAGGTTTTTAACGAGGCAGTCCTAACATACCAAAAGCAACTTAAAGAATCTTTTTCCTTCGCTAGGTTTTTCCTATAGGGTTTTTTTACTAGCAAGGTTTTAATGAGACATATTTTTAAGTGTGGTGGACATCCAAGGGGGAGTGTCATAAATGAAAGGTGAATGTCACTACTTAAAACCCCTAACCTCCTTATTAAATAACATAATAAATCTTCCATTAATGCTCTCCATTAATATGAATAAATAGAGACATTAATGGAGGACTTATATGAGGCCTATAAAAGGTCTCCATATCTTGTACAAACTCATCCCCAAGCAAAGAAAGAAATTCTCTTTCTCTCTTATTTATTTATTTATTTATTCTTATTCTTCATATCTTTCAATATTTCAACTCTCTAAATTCTCTTTTTTGATTCCTTTCTCCCCATTATATATTATTATCAAAATAATATATAGTTGTCTCTATTTTTATTTGCATTGGATTTATTCTCATTTTACAATAATATTTTTTTTAATTAATTTTAACTATATATCTTTTTCTTTTTCCTTTTTTCTTAAATTTTTTTTCTTTCTATTTTCTTTTTTTTGTAATTTTTTTCCTTTTTATAAATTTGGGAGGAAACGTTTGGGCCTTAATCGAAGCAAGAAATGATGACATCAAAAGTATTTTTATTTTGTGCTCCTACAATGCTAATCATTGAAGTATGACTATGTCCACTTTGTTGTCGATTAGAAAACCATTTGGTTGACTTAGGATTTGGAAAAAACTAGTGCAACTGTAAGCATGTATTTAATTGGAAGACAATCGACAAGACTTTGTACTCAACCATGGATGCTTTGCAACACTGGGATTATCCATATGGAATCTAAAAAATCTTCGCTTCTTTCATTTTTTCATGATTTCCATTTTCTTATTCCTAATATTCCCTTCTGCAACTTCATTATCCTTCAATTTTCCCACCTTTGATCCAAATAATCGTCAAATATATTTGGAAGGAGACACATCCAATTGACTAGAAACCAGTATGACAAAGGAGTGAATGATAGTTCGCATCGAGCCATGTATATCGAGCAGTTTTATCTCTGGGATCATACCTCTAGAAATCTGACTAATTTCACTACCAATTTGTCATTTGTCATTAATTCAAAAATATCCCTAGTTATTTCGATGGACTTACGTTCTTCCTTAATGGTACCCAATTGCCATCAGATGTGTTGAGAGAAGGCCTTCGTCTTGCGAAGGATAACAAAGTGACAAACTCAACTGCAACTCATTTTATTGTAGTGGAGTTTGATACATTTTCAAACACATGACAAGGGGATCCAGCAGGTGGTCATTGATTACTACTCAAAAAGTTCTATTTGATAGCTTGTAATTAACTCTTTTAAACACTTTTGAGTAGTGGTTATTACCTTTTAACTCAATTAGCATATTAAGTACCTTTGCAATCATTTCTAATCAAATTGTGTAAGTTTTGGTGCTTTTGATAGTAACTTGATCACCAAAGCAATCCAAGATCAAGGAGAGTTCTAAGGAATCCATGGCAAAGCAATTGAAAGCTCATTAACATGAAGAATTCAAGCTTTGGAGCTTTGTAGTCCTTTGCCAAAAACAAATAAAGAATGCAAGGATGAAAGTAACATGAAGAATGCAAGAGGACATCAACTATTTGACACTTTTGAAGCACTTCCTAGAGTCCATTTGATGCATACCATATTTCGTTTCGAAGCTCGAGAAGTCATCAATCCGACGCTTTAAACGGTGCACAAATCGGAGTTGAAATGAAGAAGTTAGAGCCATTGGAATCCGATCACACCAAGCTGAAGGCCAATTTCGCAGCCTAAGGAAAGCCTCTACGAAATCAGCCTTTGGATGCGAAATTTCGCAGCCATCTTGTACGTCTGCGAAATTCTCCTGAGTGCTTCTAGATATTTGCGACCGACATTTTTGGACATTTTGCTTCAGATATTTGATGTCTAAATCCCCATTTTCTCCTTGTAACCCACCAATTATAGGATTCCTTAATTGTTAAGAAAGACAAAAGGGTGAATAACCATGTATATATTATTCTTGTAATTTTCATATCAGATATATCTCGGGAGCTTGTTCTCAGAGAAAACCAACTTTTTGTATAGTTTTAAAGGAATTAAAATACAGAGCTTTGCTCTACCTTACCTTCTCATTTTGATTGTATTTTTTCTTACTAGCCAAACAAGCTCTGAGGATGTTTCCTCAGAGAATGAGTGGCTAGGCTTTTTGTTTCTTGGAGCTAAGGTTGCCGGGTAAGATGCCGAATGCAAGACTTGTGATTTTTGTGGTTTCAGCTTTTAATGAAGAGAAAGTGTGACCCGTTAATGGTTTTTATCTTTTTAGTTAACTTAAAACGCCTTCAATTCACCTGGGCTAACACTTGGTAAGGCAAGTGATCTCCGTTCATTGAGATTCACTCGTTTATCTCTTGCGAGCCTTTGGGAGGTGACTTGAAGGTAGGATTTTCTAGAATTACCAACACTTGGTAAGCTTTTGGACTCTAAGGAGACATCCATTAGTTATCTCTTGCGAGCTTGAGAAAGGAAGTCCAAGGTTAATGATCACCTTGAATGGCAAATGCTAGGTGAGAGGCACGAGCCATTGCGAGATACATCAGTGAGAGGGATTTAATGCTGAAATCCATAAATGGGCTGCATCCGTACAACACCGGTTGGAGAATGAACTATATGTTAATTCTCTAATGCGAGGAAAAGAATCAAAGTGACCAAAACTCTGTTTTTGTATAAGGAGCCTGACCTCGGTGATCCTAAAACTCCAAGAAACGCTTTTCTTTACAAGTAATTCCCATTACTTTCTTTTTAGTTAGATTAAAACCAAACCTTTTCCAACCCAAGTTTATGTTTTCTTTTAAAGCTAACCTTGAAATGAAAAGGCACCAATTCACTTTGAATTGGTATCATTTATAATTGAAAACCCTTCCTAGTGAACGATCCTAGAGCTACTATGCTATGCTAGCCGAGGCTATCCTAGTACATGGTGTAATAGGTTATAAATTTTGTTGATTACTCCCATCAGAGGACCAAACTCAAGGTACACCAGCTGGGCACGAAATGAAATGGCTCCGTTGCCGAGGAAGGTGCCAATTTCAAAGTGATATTATTTTAGAGTACTTGTGATTTTCATCACAAGTTTGGTAACTTTTCTTGCATTTTACTATTTTTTTTTATTGTTTCTTTACTTGTTCATATCCTAGTATATCTTTTAATTCATTTTTAGTTCATTTTAGTCTTTTGTAGTCTTGTTTTCTTTTGTTTTTGTTTTAGTTACAGTTGATACTAGTTGTGTATGCCAAATTGGATACGAGATAGTGGAGGAAGGCTTGTTAAACGTGATACACCTCATAACAAGGAATTGGAATTGAGCTTGAATATCATGGAAGCTACACCTGAAGATCAGCATAGTCACCATGGTCAACAGAACAATCCCAATGCTTTCAGATCAATGAGGGACCGCATGCATCCACCTCATATGAGTGCACCATCATGTATAGTGCCCCCTACAGAGCAGCTAGTGATCAGACCACATATTGTTCCACTTCTACCAACTTTCCATGGGATGGAAAGTGAGAATCCCTATGCACATATCAAGGAATTTGAAGATGTTTGTAATACATTCCAAGAGGTAGGAGCTTCAATTGACTTAATGAGGCTTAAGCTATTTCCTTTTACTTTAAAGGATAAAGCCAAAATTTGGCTTAATTCTTTAAGGCCAAGGAGTATCCGTACTTGGACTGATTTACAAGCTGAATTCCTCAAGAAATTTTTTCCTACTCACAGAACAAATGGCTTGAAAAGGCAAATTTCAAACTTCTCAGCTAAAGAGAATGAGAAATTCTATGAGTGTTAGGAAAGATACATGGAAGCCATCAATGTTTGCCCTCATCATGGTTTTGATACGTGGCTATTGGTGAGCTATTTCTATGATGGGATGTCTTCCTCAATGAAGCAACTCCTCGAGACAATGTGTGGAGGAGATTTCATGAGCAAAAATCCGGAGGAAGCAATGGATTTCTTGAATTATGTGGCTGAAGTTTCAAGGGGATGGGATGAACCAAACAAAGGAGAAGTGGGAAAGATGAAGTCTCAATCGAGTGCTTTTAATGCTAAGGCTGGGATGTATACCTTGAATGAAGATGATGATATGAAAGCAAAGGTTGCGGCTATGACAAGAAGATTGGAGGAGCTAGAACTGAAAAAGATGTGTGAAGTGCAAGCTGTTGCTGAATCACCAGTGCAAGTAAAGCCATGTCTTATTTGTCAATCTTATGAACACTTGGTGAAGGAATGCGTTACAATTCTAGCTGCAAGGGAAATGTTTGGAGATCAAGCAAACGTTGTTGGACAATTCAAGCCCAATAACAATGCTCCGTATGGAAATACTTACAACTCAAGTTGGAGGAATCATCCAAATTTCTCATGGAAACAAAGAGCACCTCAGTACCAACAGTCGACTCAACCATCTCAACAATCTTCAAGTCTTGAACAAGCAATTGTAAATCTCAGCAAGGTTGTGGGAGATTTTGTTGGAGATCAAAAAGCCATCAATGCTCAACTCAGTCAAAGAATTGACAGTGTAGAGAATACTTTGAATAAAAGGATGGATGGGATGCAAAATGACTTATCTCAAAAGATAGATAATCTCCAATACTCAATCTCATGGCTCACTAACTTGAATACAGTGCAAGAGAAGGGTAGATTTCCTTCTCAACCTCACCAAAACCCCAAGGGTATCCATGAAGTGGAAACTCATGAGGGAGAATCCTCACAGGTGAGAGATGTTAAAGCTTTGATCACTCTAAGGAGTGGTAAAAAGGTTGAGATGCCAACACCCAAGCCATATGAAGAGGAAGAAGAAGAAGAGACAAAGAAGAGGGAGGAGATCAAAGGAAAGAAGAAAGATATCTGTGAAAGGAAAGAGGACCATGATTCAACAATGAATGCAAATCCGAAGAAGATACTTCTTAAGGAAGAAATGTTGAAGAAGCACACCTCTCCACCTTTTCCTCAAGCTTTGTATGGGAAAAGGGGGATTAGAAATGCATCAGAAATTCTTGAAGTATTAAGACAAGTAAAAGTCAATATTCCATTGTTGGATATGATTAAACAAGTTCCAACATATGCAAAATTCCTAAAGGATTTGTGTACTATCAAAATTCCCAATGTCTTATGGTAACTCCTATATCTTGGTGAGGGTGGATTGTGTTTCTAAATGGGTTAAGGCAATCCCCTGTAAACATAATGATCACAAGGTGGTTCTCAAGTTTCTCAAAGAGAACATCTTTTCAAGATTTGGGGTGCCCAAGGCCATAATCAGTGATGGAGGTACTCATTTTTGCAATAGACCTTTTGAAGCCTTATTAGCCAAGTATGGAGTGAAGCATAAGGTAGCTACACCTTATTGACCGAAATTTCTCTATTGTACCAAAATACTTAGCCTTTTTACGTAGTAACTCTGGTCAAGAAAAACTAGAGAAAGAGTTACTACGGCTTTTGTAGTATTCTAGGTATCGTTCTCAAGGACTGGCTTATGAAAATTGTCAATTCTAGAATAAATGAATTGTTTTTGTTTAAATCATTAAGTGAAAAACAATATGTGAATAATGTGAAACTAAGTAAAAGAAATTAAATTAATAAGAGAAAATGAATATTGATTTTAAATTCAATTGATTCAAGTTTGGGGTTTTCCACAATCCAACCTAGGGTATAGAAATTATAGAAAACAAGGGTATTTTAAGTAATATGATCTTAGGGTTTTGGGATCCTTGGCCACTCGCGATCAAGTTGGGTTCTATAACTCAAAATTGCATCCGAAACCTAATTTTTCCTTTTTCAAACAGATTCCTAAAACCATCAAATGAATGAGATTGATTATCAATTTAAGATTTGACTTTTTAACCCTTCCTACTCCTTATAGCTTTGTTTGGGGGCAAATAACGGTAGGTAAGGCGAGGATAACTAATGATCAAGAATTACCAAGAATCACTAGTATCAAGTAATAACCTGCCGTATCATTCCCTAAATGAACTCACAAGGATAGGATAAAAAAAATGATAAATTGTCACCCAACCAATAATCAATCTCATTGTTATAATAATTTACCCATTGTCCCTATAGGTTTCCTAACCCTTAGGTTTTCATGCTTCAAGCCCCAAGTTGGCTCTTAGCCTCTCATGGGGGTGATGTCACATTCACAATCCATAATAGGGTAAAAATCCATAATTTGAATCAAAAGAAACTAAAAACAATATATTCAATAAAGAAGAAAAAGAAAACAAACCAAAGTTCTCGTCTTCTTCCTCCTTCAATGTCAAACTCTCCAGAAAAAAATCCAAGATCCCTCAAACCTAGAATTGAGAGAGTTTATATAATATTCTCAATTACCTAACATGTGGCACACTCTCATTGGCCACTTATTACAAAATAATTTCCTAAAAATGATTAAAAAATAGTAAAATGGTGATTTCTAGTCGTGTGGGGTCCACCTAGGGCGGATGGAGTGCTTTAGATGCAATTCCCGAGGTAGAGGAGGTGGAACATCAAAGTGGCAGTGGGTGAATTCGAAATTGGTGTCATTTCGAAGTGGATTTCGAATTCATAAGTTGAATTTCGAAATCATTTCGAAATGACCCTCCAGCTTAGTGCAGTTGTCTTCAAATGGCCATAACTTCTTCATTTCAGCTCCGATTTGCAAACCGTTTGAAGCGTTGGACTCCTGACTTCTCGAGCTTCGAAACGAAAGTGCTCCAAATTTGTCCTCAAAGTCAGAGTATATAATGCCATCAGATTTTTGAGTTCTAAATTTCCATGCAGCTAAATCTTGCTTCATGCCTCATTTCCCATGCTTTCTTGCCTTCTTTCTTACTCCATAATGGTCATTTATCATCCTCCAACCTCATGATATCCTTGTTTTGCCTTTCCTTACGTTCAATGAGTCTTGACTCACTTATTTCCTCATTTAGCCCTTTCTTGATCTTTCAAAATCTAAAGTCATTCAATTTGCACAATTTTCTTCCTTTGAACCTGAGATAAATCTCCAAAGTATAGATTAAACTCATGGCTAGGGCCTTAGCATTTATTTAGGTCAAGTTGGGTGATTTGAATGTCCTTTGGTGCACAAATCATATCAAATATGTGCCATTAGAGCACATATTTTGGCTCCAATCACTTATCACCCTCAAACATCCGGACAAGTAGAGCTAGCAAACAAGGAAATCAAAAATATATTGATGAAGGTGGTGATCACAAGTAGAAGAGATTGGTCTATTAAGCTTCATGATTCACTATGGGCATATAGAACAGCTTACAAGACTATTCTTGGTATGTCTCCTTATCGCCTAGTCTATGGCAAAGCATGCCATCTCCCTGTGGAAGTTGAATATAAAGCTTGGTGGGCAATCAAGAAGTTAAACTTGGACTTGATCAGAGCCGAGGCAAAGAGGTGCTTAGACCTTAATGAGATGGAGGAATTAAGAAATGATGCTTACATCAATTCCAAAGTTGCAAAACAAAGGATGAAGAGGTGGCATGATCAATTAATCTCCAACAAAGAATTCCATAAAGGACAAAGAGTCTTACTCTATGATTCAAGACTCCACATCTTTCCAAGGAAGCTCAAGTCAAGGTGGATAGGCCCTTTCATTATTCACCAAGTGCACTTGAATGGAGTGGTGGAATTATTGAATTCCAACAGCACTGCCACTTTCAAGGTCAATGGTCATAGCCTCAAGCCATTCATTGAGCCATTCAAGCAAGAAAATGAGGAAATCAACCTCCTTGAGCCACAAAAAGCCTAATCAGAGAAGGGTTAGATGGACTTGGATTCACCAAAGTCCATATTTTTGTTCAATTTTGTTAATTTAAAAGCTTTATTAATTCTTTTAATTTTAATTTTTGATCTTAAATTGTGTATTTGTATGTAATTTAATCTTTTTGAATGATCTCATGTAGGAGGAATTGCAAAGAAATCGAAGGAAGGTCGCTTGGAGCAAAAAGGAATTTAAAAGAAAGGGAAAAGTATTGGTTTGCGAAATTTCGCAGCCAAAAGGGGGCCCCTGCGAAATCGCCTCTTTGCTGCGAAATGATTTCGCAGCCCCAAAAGGTCTGCTGCGAAATCACACCTTGGTTGCGAAATGAATTTCGCAGCCCCATGCCCCTCTCTGCGAAAATTTTTGCAGCTGCGAAACCACCTCTTGGCACACGAGTGCCATTTCGCAGCACAGTGACCTCATTTCGCAGCTACGAAATGGCTGCAAAATTCCCATAGCGTAAAAAATCCCATTTTCGTAGCCAAAGCCCCATTTCGTAAGGTGTTTCGCAGCTGCGAAACACCCATTTGGCACACGAGTGCCATTTCGTAGCACAGTAGCCTCATTTCGCAGCTGCGAAATGGGCTATGAAATGGGCTGCGAAATCGGCCCTTCGCTGTGAAAAAACCCTTCCGCTGCGAAATCGACCCTCCTCTGTGAAAAATTAAAACGACCCTTGGTATCCATTTTTTGAACCTTATAAATTCCATATTTTGTAAAAACCGGTCATTTGAGCTACGAAAAGATACCAAAGAGAAAGAAAGCCAAAGCAACCGTTCATTTGCTCTCTCTCGTCTGAGCCCAAGCCGCAAGCGCCTCCGACCATTTTCTTCAGTTCGCCATGGCAAGAACCAGAGGAGCAAAGTCCTCATCCCCGTCCGGCCACAAGAGAGCCGCAAAAGAGACCCCTATTCAAGGCTCCACATCCGAGCCTCTACGTCAAGTAGTCGTCCCACCTTCGGTTGAACCCGCGCCAATAAGTTCTTTGGTCAGACGATATCAGACAAGGTCAGGTGACCATCCACCAATGAAAAAAGCCAGAGTAGATGACTCAGAGCCAATTGACTTAACGGAGCCATCTCCGGAGCCGTCTCCGGAGCCGTCTCTAGAGCCTTAGCAGTCTCAGCCGCCACCTGCAGAATCTCATATTCCCTCAGGCATGACTCCTGAGGTGATTATCAAGCGTCCCATGGTCGCTCGGCCGCCCATTGAGGGTAATCTGGATTGCAGGGCTCGACCATTTCACTCTGAGCTGTGTTTTGACACAGCCACCTTCAGACTTCAGTCTGAGCTCTAGGACTCCTTCCATCTGCTGCACAGGTATCATTTGGAGCATTTGCTGACTCCCAGGGATTTTTTCTATCCCCGTGTAGTCATGGACTTCTATCAGTCCATGACCACACACCAGGTCCAAGATCCTACTGTCATTGACTTCACCATTGACGGACGTCATGGTATTCTGGGAGCTTGACATATAGTAGAGGCATTGCATATTCCATACAAGCCAACCCATCCAAAGGATTTTCGAGTATGGACTCATCCGGCTCAAGAGTGACATAGTTCATATCCTATCCAGAGGAGCATCCTCACATCAGTATCTGTTGAGGAAGGAGCTCTCTCCCAGCATGTTCTTCATCGATGCACTCCTGCGCCATAACATCTATCCACTTCAGCATTGGGTGCAGAGGAGAGGAGTTTTGCTAGAGGCCCTGTTTAGGATATCTGAGGGATTCTTCTTTGGCCCTCATCATCTGATTATGGCTACTCTTCTCTACTTTGAAGAGAAAGTTCACAGGAAGAAGCTGCTCCGAGCAAATTCTATTCCACTTCTTTTCCCGAGATTGCTTTGCCAGATTTTGGAGCACTTAGGTTATCCATCTGAGCCTCACCATGAGCGCAAGCGCATTTGCCGAGAGATATTCACTCTCGACAAATGGTCGAATATGACAGCATATAGTGCAGAGCCTAGAGCCCCCGCTGGAGCAGAGCACCCAGTCATTCCACAGCCAGAGGAGCCTATACCTGAGGTTGCACCCTTTGCTCCTCCTGCCACACCACAGACTCCTCCTGTTATTCCAACTACATCAGATCCCACTTCGTCATCTGAGCCTAGGATTGCTATATCCATGTCCGAGTATAGAGGTCTTTGTCACACTTTGCAGACACTGACCACATCTCAGAGCATCCTTACTCAGCAGATGTCAGCTCTTCATGCCCATCAGGAGCAGATTTTGGCCACCCAGACTCAGCATACTGCCATTCTAAGGCAGATTCAGCACCATCTGGGTATTCCATCAGCTTCTGAGCACCCCACTCCCATCATTTCAGAGCCCACAGAGCCCCATGCTGAGCAGCCGACTGCAGGAGATGCAGAGACATCCACCTGAGCCATCATCACCCTCCCCTTATCTGATCATTTACACAGTTTACTTTATGTATTTTCTTAATATAGTAGATTGTAATCCCATGTTTTTGATATTATATATTGGGATTGGTTATATTACTTGTTAGCCATCTTGTACTTTCTTCAAGTAATACAAGTCTATCAATTTTTGAGCACTCTTAGCATTATTTTAATTCCTCTACTCATATCTTTTGTTGTTTTATGAAACATGTGGGTTTTCCTATTCTACCCGAACTTCATACCACTAAGGAGGCACCACTTCCTCCCTACTATTCAATCGCTTTTGTCACATTGAGGACAATGTTTAGCTTGGTTGGGGGAGAGTTGAGGAAGGAATTTTTGTGATTAATGCTAAGTTATTTTGATAATTTAGTTGCTTTTTGCTTAATTTTAATTTTTTTTTTAAATTTTTATTCTATTCTCCATGGTTATTAAAGAAAAATTCTCAAATTAACATAAGAGAAATCGAATTTTTGTTTACTTGACTTAGAGTTTGTATTATGCTTATTAAAGTTGATGAATTGTTGAACTTCTATTGAATTCAACCTTAGTTCTTCCACTTTAATCTATTCACACACTGTGCACAATAGATTCCTACTATAAGATGAAAAACTATTTCCCTCTTGACTTAGGAAAATTTAGACTTGGTACTTTTGACCTCATTTAATAGTGTTGAGACACCTTATGAAAGGCCAATGAGCCTTTGGAAAAAAAAAAAAAAAAATGTTTGCATGCCTTGAAACCTGAGCAAGGTCTAAGGGGGTATATGGTGAAAATCTTTAAAACCTGGTGCCCTAAGCCTTAATTGGTTGGGAGTCACCGACCTCAATGCTAGTTATAAGGGTGAATAGGTGGAGTTTAACATACTGTAGGTGCTTGGGTATTAAAAATTCACTCTCAAAAGTCCGAGGTAAAATCCGAGGAGTTAGTGGTTGAAAGATCCTTAAAGCTTGATGCCCTAAACCTTAATTGGTTGGGAGTCATCGATGGACCCCCGCTACATGGACAATTTAGAAAAAGAATACCTTTAAGCCTTGTACTCCTACATTGAAGAAAAAAAATGTGAAATAAAAGGGGTGCGTTCTTAGCCTATTGAATATGGTCAGTTTGCTAAGTGTTGAAAAAAGAACTAGGTTGGGGGGAAAGATTAGTTTAGCATACTATATTCAGAAACTATCAAGTAACATTTAGATTTTAGTGGAAGAGTAAGGTTTGGTGCTTTGGAAGTAAAAATGATTTTAAAACTTCAATTTGCATAATGCCTTCTCTTTTTGGAATTGTGATTAGAAAACATATGTGATAACTCTTGCTGAAATTTGAGTTTCATTTCTTTAATGTTCCATGAGAGAGCTTGATCATCATGCCACTTAAAATTTTTTGAAGTGATTAACATGATTTTGTAAAGTAAATTACTCTTTAGTTTTTTTTCTCTCCTTTATTGCTAAGGGACTATCAATATGTCGGTTGGGGGGAGTGATTACTACTCAAAAAGTGCTATTTGATAGCTTGTAATTAACTCTTTTAAACACTTTTGAGTAGTGGTTATTATCTTTTAACTCAATTAGCATATTAAGTACCTTTGCAATCATTTCTAATCAAATTGTGTAAGTTTTGGTGCTTTTGATAGTAACTTGATCACCAAAGCAATCCAAGATCAAGGAGAGTTCTAAGGAATCCATGGAAAAGCAATTGGAAGCTCATTAACATGAAGAATTCAAGCTTTGGAGCTTTGTAGTCCTTTGCCAAAAACAAATTAAGAATGCAAGGATGAAAGTAACATGAAGAATGCAAGAGGACATCAACTGTTTGACACTTTTGAAGCACTTTCCAGAGTCCATTTGATGCATACCATATGTCATTTCGAAGCTCAGGAAGTCAGCAATCCAACGCTTCAAACAGTGCATGAATCGGAGTTGAAATGAAGAAGTTAGAGCCATTGGAAGCCAATCACACCAAGTTGAAAGCCAATTTCGCAGCCTAAGGAAAGCCTCTGGGAAATCAGCCTTTGGCTGCGAAATTTCGCAGCCATCTTGTACGTCTGCGAAATTCTCCTGAGTGCTTCCAGATATTTGCGACCGACATTTTTGGATATTTTGCTTCAGATATTTGATGTCTAAATCCTCATTTTCTCCTTGTAACCCACCAATTATAGGATTCCTTAGTTGTTAAGAAAGACAAAAGGGTGAATAGCCATGTATATATTATTCTTGTAATTTTCATATCAGATATATCTCAGGAGCTTGTTCTCAGAGAACACCAACTTTTTGTATAGTTTTAAAGGAAGTAAAATACAGAGCTTTGCTCTGCCTTACCTTCTCATTTTGATTGTATTTTTTCTTACTAGCCAAACAAGCTCTAAGGATGTTTCCTTAGAGAATGAGTGGCTAGACTTTTTGTTTCTTGGAGCTAAGGTAGCCAGGTAAGTTTCCAAATGCAAGAATTTAGAGTTTTGTTGTTTCAGCTGCTAATGAAGAGAAAGTGTAACCCGTTTACGGTTTTTATCTTTTTAGTTAACTTAAAACGCCTTCAATTCACCTAGGCCAACACTTGGTAAGGCAAGTGATCTCCGTCCATGGAGATTCACTAGTTTATCTCTTGCGAGCCTTTGGGAGGTGACTTGAAGGTTGGATTTTCTAGAATTGCCAACACTTGGTAAGCTTTTGGACTCTAAGGAGACATCCATTAGTTATCTCTTGCGAGCTTGAGAAGGGAAGTCCAAGGTTAATGATCACCTTGAATGAAAAATGCTAGGTGAGAGGCACGAGCCATTACGAGATGCATCAATGAGAGGGATTTAATGCTGAAATCCATAAATGGGCTGCATCTGTACAACACCAGTTGGAGAATGAACTATATGTTAATTCTCCAATACGAGGCAAAGAATCAAAGTGACCAAAACTCTGTTTTTGTATAAGAAGCCTGACCCCGGTGATCCTAAAACTCCAAGAAACGCTTTTCTTTATAAGTAATTCCCATTACTTTCTTTTTAGTTAGCTTAAAACCAAACCTTTTCCAACCCAAGTTTATGTTTTCTTTTAAAGCTAACCTTGAAATGAAAAGGCACCAATTCACTTTGAATTGGTATCATTTATAATTGAAAACCCTTCCCAGTGAACGATCCTAGAGCTACTATGCTATGCTAGACGAGGCTATCCTAGTACATGGTGTAATAGGTTATAAATTTTGTTGATTACTCCCATAAGAGGACCAAACTCAAGGTACACCAGCTGGGCATGAAATCAGTCATGTTGAACTAGTCCCAACAATATCTAGGAAGGTGTTGTGCTAGCGGAAGCTTTCATGCAAATATAGTTACATCAAGAACATAAAGATAAAATGATCACACACACAGTACACGAGGTTTTAACATAGTTCGACTAACCATGCCTATGTCCATAGATGAGAGAGAATTATTCCACTATACAAATAATAGAACTAGATACAACTATTGGGTTCCCAAAACATCGCATATTTCCCCACTCCTTATATCCATACCATACCATGAGCCCTTTTGCTCCACCAAGTATCTCTTCTTTTTCCTCACATCTCTATTCACCTCATATAGTCTCTACATGCTCATCTCCATTTCATAACTTTTTCCTCATGACCTAGGATATTTATAGAGATATTCCTAATAACTTTCCTTATTCAATAAGGAAATCTAATATGACAATAACAAATCAACTTAGGAAATATTCTATATATTATTCTTGACAAAAAGGAATTAACACTAATTAAGAATTTGGGACATATTCCAACAATCTCCACCTTGGAGCAAATTCCATCAAGTAAATCTTCCATCTCTCTATGATACACTCTTTTTATATCACATCTCGATGAGAAAGCAATCGACTCCACTTTCAACTAAAATTCCTTTTGTCATCGTCTTATGTGGTCTATAATCTTTTGTTCTTCCATAAATCTTCAATCTGGGCTTTGAAAACCAATTTGTTGTGCGAACAGAAGCTTTGATGGCAACAATGTTAGATCAAGAACACAAAGATAAAACAATCACACACACACACACACTACATGATGTTTTAACGTGGTTCGGTCAACTATGCCTATATCCACAGATGAGAGAGAATCTTTCCACTATACAATAGAGAACATTACAGAGAATAGAAGCAGATACAACTATTGGGTTCTCGAAACATCCCATGTTTCCCCACTCCTTGTATCCATACCCTACCACAAGCCCTCTTACTCTACCGGGTATCTCCCGTTCTTTCTCACATCTCAATCCACCTCATATAGTCTTTACAAGTTCATTTCCATCTCATGACTTTTTCTCCTCATGAACTAGAATATTTATAGAGATATTTCTAACAACTTTTCTTATTCTATAAAGAAGTCTAATATTTCAATAATATATCAACTTAGAAAATATTTTATACAATATTCTTTATAAAAAAGAATCTTTATAATTAGGAATTTGGGACACTTCCCAACAATCTCTACCTTGGACCAAATTCCATGAAGTCAATCTTTAATCTCTCCATGACATAGACTTTTTGTATCATATCACCATGAGAGAGAAATTGATTCCACCTTCAACTGAAATTCCTTTTGTCTTTGTCTTGTGTGTTATGTAATCTTTTACTCTTCCAGAAATCTTGAACTCAAGCTCTAATACTGGTTTGTTGCATTAACGAAAGCTTTCATGCAAACATTGTTAGATAAAAAAACATAAAGATAAAACAATGACACACATTGTACATGAGGTTTTAACGTGGTTTGGATAACCACGATTATGCCCACGAATGAGAGAGAATTATTCCACTATACAATAGAGAACATTACAAAGGATTGAACCAGATACAACTATTGGGTTTCTGAAACATTCCATGTCCCCACTCCTTGTATCCATACCCTACCAGGAATCCTCTCGCTCCATCTAATATTTTCCATTTTTCCTCACATCTTTGTCCACCTCGTGTAGTCTCTAAAAGCCCATCTCCATCTCATAACTTTTTCCCCATGACTTAGAACATTTATAGAGATATTCTTAATAACTTTCCTTATTCAATAAGGAAATCTAATATTACAATAACAAATCAACTTAGGAAATATTCTATATTATATTCTTTACAAAAAAAAAATTAATACTAATTAGGAATTTGGGACACATTCCAACTAAAGGAAAGCTAAATCATGTTTCCATCAGTTATACTTCTAGTTCACATAATCTGAGTGTTGGCGTAATTACTGAGTTTACAGACAATAATACTACTACGCAAGGCCTCTATTACAAAGTTGATGTGAGGGAATACTTACCAGAATTCGTTACTATTGGCTTCTCCGGCGCAACAGGACATTTGTTCCAGATAAACATCTACTCATGGAATTTTAGTTCAACTTTGGAACTTTCTAGTTCTGTAGAAGCAGGAGATGGAAAGAAGACAGGATTTGTGGTGGGGTTGAGTGTTTGTGCATTTGTTGTGGTGGGTGGGTTGGAATTGGTTTGGCATCACTTGTGGAAGAAGAGGAATAGCGGGGTAAAAGAAGATGGGGGAGAAGATGATGCTGACTCTGACCTTGCCATGGACGAAGATTTTGAGAAGGGTACTGGACCTAGGAAGTTTTCCTCTAATGAATTGGCCCTTGCGACCAGTAAATTTGCAGATAAAGAGAAGCTTGGAGAAGGAGGGTTTGGAGGGGTCTATAAAGGTTTCTTGTGGGAAATTAACTCTTATGTTGCAGTTCAGAGAGTATCAAGGAACTCCCAACAAGGGATCAGGGAGTATGCATCTGAGGTGAAGATCTCAGTCGATTGAGGCATTGGAACTTGGTGCAGCTCATGGGCTGGTTCCATAAAAAAGGAGAGCTCTTATTGGTTTATGAGTTCTTACCAAATGGAAGCTTGAGCTCCTATCTTTTGGAAGAAAAAACCTTATTAACATGGGCAATGAGGTATGGAATTGCTCTAGGCTTGGCCTCTTCGCTGCTGTACCTGCATGAAGAATGGGAGCAGTGTGTGGTACATAGTGATATCAAGTCCAGTGATGTGATGCTGGACTCAGATTTTAATGCTAAGCTTGGAGATTTTGGGCTAGCTAGGCTTGTTGATCACGGGAAAGGATCGCAAACCACTGTTTTCCTGGTTGGACCCAGGGATAGATGGTTCGTGAATGTCTCATGACAGGAAAGTTTAGCAAGGAATCTGATGTATGTCTACAGTTTTGGAATTGTTGCATTGGAAATTTGCTGTGGAAGAAGTGCCGTGGAAACTGGAAACAAAGGACACAGGACATAGGATCAGATTGGTGGAGTGGGTTTGGGACCTCTAAGGCGTTGGGAAGCTTCTTGAAGCAGCTGATCCAAGACTATCTACAGATTTTGATGAGCAACAGATGGAACGATTGATGATTGTTGGTCTTTGGTGTGCTATAAAAATGCCCGTGCCAATGTATTATGCACCTCCAGCGCTGCAAACATCCTATAGCACTAGCGTTTCTGAGAGAAACCACACCCAGTTTTCCAACTCCTCTAATGTCACAACGGACTCATCAAAGTTCTCGGAGTCTTCTTCAACCTTTTCTCAATCCGCATCCCTATTGCACACACGCTGATTCGGTTGGAAATGACCCTATGCTTCAAGGTTCGTTATGCATTTGAAATCATGTTCCTCTATGGTTCGACTTCACTATTAGATATCCTGTTCAAAACTGTTCTTTATTTTGAATTTGTTTAATTTAATTTTTCTTTGAAGAATCATATTATTTGTCATTAAAATATTTATTTATATTTTGGTGTTCTTTTTTTTCAGTTATTGATAGTATATAGTAATCAATGATAATTATTTATGTCATATTTTGTTTTAGAAGACTACTAAAGGAAGAAAAAAAAATGTTAAGAAAGTATATTTCTCATATTTGATTTTATTATAAAAAAATAAGAAAAATAAAATATAGTAAAAATAATTTAATATTTATATCAAAAAAAATTAAAATAAGTAAAATAATTTTGAGTGGCTTATAAAATCATTGATTCGAAATTTATTTTCTATTTTCCTTTAATTTTTTTTTCTTTCAACTTTTCCTTTCTATTTTCTTACCTTTGGATCTTTCCTCGAATTTTCTAGAAACTGATTATAACCTTAGTAAATTTAGACTTGATTATGCTCTAAAGCTATATCATTATACAAGTTACGTCAATCCCTTTTATGTAAAGAAAAAAAGAAAGAAGAAAATAAAAACGACTCTTTTGGGGATGTGCAATCTTATATCTGTTAGCCAAACCACACACATGAGCATAAAATCAGAGAAAGATAAGATTTTTAACATGGTTCGACGATCAATGTGATCCTTGCATTCACAGAGTGTACTAACACTCAACAATCCATTAATAAAAAAAAATGAGAAGAGTCATAATGGTGAAGCTCTCGAAAAACCTTCCCAATTTCGACCACACTCTTTAGAAAACAAAATCCTAAATATAAAAAAATTAAATATATAATAAGAACAAACTCAACCCCGCGAGCTAATCGGGTAGCTCGAGCCCTGACATCTTGAGTAAAGCACAACAAAAATGATTTAGGCTTCACAAAACAACAATATCAGTGTTGAGCATGGTTGCCAATAGATGGTTACCCAATTTGAACTTAATGAACTCGAGTTTAAAATTGTCAGTGGAACAAACTTGATTTATTAATTAATACTCCAGCATAATTACAGAATAGACTATATGTATAAACAATCCCACCACTTGCCGTGCCAAAACAATAAACAATCCCACTCCACTTGCCAAAAGGCACAAAACAAGAAAATAAATAAATAAACCATCGGTACACCATTTGCAAAATAATAACAATAAACAAGAGTCCTATTTGAAGGGTTTTTTTTCCTTTATTTATTTTGAATTGCTCATCATGCATCAAAAAAATAAAATAAATAAACCATCCCTACTTAATGACCAAAAAAACATACATAGAAGGCATATGAGAGTGCTATGAGAGAAAGCAGTACTTGACGAAATTAATATTCCTATTTATTTCTTATTTCTTTGGGATGAATAACTTGCCTTATTAGGCTGAAGCAATGAAACTCACTTCGGTCACTAAGATTATAGCTCTTGGTAAATTTACCAAAGATGAAACCAATTTATTTGATATTATAGATGACAATGGAGCTAGGAAATAAATGGGTTGTTTTCAATTTTTTCTGGTAAGTTCAAATCCCCTTAGTGTCAATTTTTTTAGGGCTACTACCCTTGGAGGACAAGTCATATATGGAGGGATTGTTTCATAACATTGGTACTAAGACTCTTCAAAGTATGCCTTTAAAACAAAGGTGCTACACTAATTGTAGCGATCAAAACAAGGCTTCGACCTAAATTGATGCTTTAGAAATTAACATGTGCGCCTTCTCTTTGTTTCCCAAGCCTCCAATGAGTTACTAATAGATTTCGAAAAGATCAAATCTTTTATGATTCCATCATGATTGAGTTATAAAAACTAATTTATTTTTCTTGGGTTGATGCTTGAGTGATAAACAGAAATAAACTGTAAATTTGTTGGCATTATATCTAGGCTAGTTCAAATCTAATTTGACCCAATAATTCATTGATCCACAATTACTATAAGCAAATATATTAATGATGAGGAATGTGTTTTTTACTATGCTACAAATACGTGTAGTTGTTTGGAATATTATTATTATTATTATTATTATATTGGGAATATTCATATATTGCTTGGAATACAATCATAAAAAGTATTCTTTGGAAAACAAAATTGTAGAAATTATTAAATTTAATTGATAGCTGGGTTTGGAGTCCGGGGCATGATTCCGCCGCTAACCGCGGCCAACGGCCGTTTTAACTCCATCGTCCTTTTAGAATGCGGTGAGGGCTCCTAAATCCTAACAGACGGCGATAACCGTTTGATGCAAGGGACGAAGTGGGAGTAGATCGGGAGAGCAAACCTGCCGAATCTGTACCCACGCCACGTCGCCATAGATCCAGATTCTGATGTAGCCGAAATGTAAATATTACTATCATCACAGGCGGAATCACGGGTTTTGCATGACACCTTGGTTAGCTGGCGACACCTTCCTTAATGAGGGCAGCAGGGTTACACAGTTTATTGCATCGAAATCGCACGATATATACGTCCATGTCCCTTTTTTGGAAATGCAGTCAAACATTTATAATTTATGTTCTTATTTATGATTTAAAATTTGGAACTACGAAATACAATTAGGTAAAGTTTAGTTGATGAAATTAATAAGAAAAAAAAATTATTAAAAAAAATATTTTTTAAAACATTTAAAAATTGTAGAAAAAAATACTTTGAAAATTAAGAAGGTAAATATTAACCCTCTTTCCCAACTTTTCTTCCTATCAAGACGTCTTCCAAGCTCCAACAACGTACTGTAGAGTGTGGAATGAGCGCTTCACAAAATAAACGAAACTGTTAATTGTTGTTTGACCATGTCCTAATGATAATTAACCACGTCCCACGTCAAACATAATAATAATAATAACAATAATGTAGGGCATGTCCTAATCATTATGTTTTTGCCTTTATTAATAAACCCCACACACAGTAGTAATTAAAAATTAGGAAGGTTCAACTGCCTTAAAACGCAAGAAAATTCAAACCGTTTCTCCATTTTGCCCAAACTGCCTCATAATAATATAAACCATTTCTCTCTTAAACTCTTTGCCCAAACAATGCATGAGCATAATCAGTTAATTAGTTGCTTGTTCTCCATTTTTTCGTCTTCCAACATTTTTCATGGCCTTGTAAGGTTACAATAAATTGATTTCAAAAAGGATAAGGGGGGGTTTTGAAAGCATTGCCACTCGAAAATTTGAGATGAGCTGATTTATAGCTGCTAAGCTATCACATAATGCCTTCAAGTTTTTGGACAGTGATTATTCTTAAGATTGCGTAACTATGATCCTTTAGCTAAACAATAAGAAAGCTGTTTCTTTTTGTTGTTACCAGTTATTTTATTGTTGTTGTGCTTTTACCATTTTTTTCTGGCTATGGATTGGGGAATTACTTGATGCATTTTATTTAGATAAAATAGATTATAATTGAGTAACATCATTATTTGCAGTAATATGGAGCCTTTCTCATAAAAAAGAAGATAATAAGACCTTCTTGGCTCTCATCGGGTGAGTTTTGGAGTTTTTATTTCCTTATTGTTGGTCCATTAAGCTATGTAATTTAAAGTTAACAATTTTACTCAAACTATTCTTGTCTAGGACTTTTCTAAATTGTATTTTACCCTCCATTGAAGACTAAGGTTGTTGCGTGATCAATTAGAATGACATACATAGGTAGGTATAGAAAGTTTCGAGAAAGATTAATAGGATTTGTATAAGGCTTATAGTGGACTAAAGGTTTTTCAAATTGAGCAAAATTGTTTTAAGCATAGTTCTAAAAATTTTTAAGGGTGCTCAAGCGCTTGTTGCAAAATTCCAATTTAGCACAATTAGATTAATTTTATAATCATAATTGGACTAATTTTATAATCATAATTGGATTAATTTTACAATTATAATTGAATTTATTTGAAAATACTAATTTGGGTCCACTAGGTATTTATATCCTATAAATACCATCCTAAAAAGGGTTTTTGATTTTTGGATGTGAATAGTTAGAAAACCTAATTTTTCTTCATGCTCGCAAAACTCTCAAAGACATTTGTTCTTGCATTTATTGGGTTGAGAAGGAGATTTGCATCCCCTTAGGAGTTGAGATAAGATCCACTAGGATAGGAGTTGAGATAAGATCCACTAGGAGCACACGTGATGCTATATTGTGGATGTGAAGTCCAATGTAGGTGTTGGATAGTAAGACTTTAGAATAGCTTCCGCCAAATAAAATTGTGTACTGTACTTTTAAATAGCGAATTGGTGATTAGAGGTCTCTAACCCCTTTGTTTTTATATTTGCATGTTATGTGGGTAGTTTTCCACATAAAAAATCTTTTCTCTCTTGTGTTGATTGTTCTTTAGGCTTCCATATATTAGAGAGAGGTAGTTAAATAATTGAAGATACTTAATTTTGTGCCTTAAAAGGTTCAAACACTTATTTATCCCTCTCTAGGTCTTACCTAAATTAGACTTACTAACTTTTAATTTGTATGAGAGTAGGAAAATTATTAAAAATAATTTTTTTTATTGTACTAGATCTAATTATTGACCAATAGAGGGTAGATCATCTATTAATAATTTGTCCTATTTTGTTGGTGACGACTATCCACATTAGAAGGCCTATATGGAGTTTTTTCTTGAAAATGAAAGGAGAATGAGTTTGGAACTTAGTGGAATTTGGATAGGAGCTACCATTAAAATTGGATGGTATTGGAAGATCTATTGGAGAAGTAAAGCCCAAACAAGAATGGGACAAACTAGACAATAAGGGCAGTCGGGGTGAATGCTTAGGGCTCTTTACAATATTTTTAATGGGGTTAGTATTAATGAATTTCATAGAATAACCGCATGTAAATGTGCTAAGGAAGCCTAGGACATTCTCTCAGTAATTTATGAAAGCACTTCAACTATGAAGTTATCTAAAATTCAAATACTCAACTCCAAATTTAAGAACATAAGGATGTAAGAGGATTAAATCTTCTTTACATTCCATTTGAGACTAGTTACAATAGGATAGAGCCCTTAAAAACATGATGTAATGTAATAAACTTTGGAATTTATTATTTATTAATAAAGTTCCTATTTCACTTTTATCTATCCACATTCCATGCATTATACTTTGAGAGCATTTTGGTTTACATTTCTTGCATTTTACATGACTTGGGTGCATTAGGAGTTACATAGAAGATTCAAGTTATAGGTTTCTTGCAAGTGATGATTTGTTCATAGCTAGTACATGGTCTTAGGCAACCCATTAGAGATTAATTAATCAATTAGCCTAATCTAGAAACCTTGTTCGCTTACCCTTGTTCAACCTTGCATAATTACCTAAACGCTTCTATGCAAAAAAGTGAACCTAGAGCCAATCTGACCCTCATAACCCATGCCAACAAAGTATATGAGCTCAAAGAGTGGACCACTAGGACCCATAGGAATACTAGTTCCCTCATAATCCAATTCTAAAGTTGATTCAACATCCCACTATAGAGATTCAACAAAACTCTAGTATCCTATGTAAATAACAATGAGAGACCAAGTGCTCGGGTCTATGACATGCTATCCAATGTGTTTAGTCTCCCCATGAACTATTGTCCATAGTCTAACAAGATGAAAACTATCAACCTTTCAAGACTAGTTACAGATCCTCCTATTGTGTGTTCAATTGATATATCTTAGCTCTCAAAGAGCCTATGTTAAGTTCTACTTAAGGAACTACTATGACCATGGTTTCCACGAACACACCTCCTTAGGATCACCTAATGGGACACACTATCTCAATCCCAAGAAATATCATGGTGCCTTTATTTAGAATACATATTGCTACCAACTTCCATCAACAATGACCCAATCCATAGGGTGATCAACTTACAATCTCACCTGTAGGTTAAAGCCATTATTAATTTTAGTACAAGCTCAATATTCTCTCAAGGTTGAGAGACAACACAACAAAGTAGCTTGGTGAAGTCATACTACTTGATAGCCTCAAGTCATGACTCACCGTAGGTCCTGTCTAATGTGTAACCATAGACACTAGTGCACTTACCATGGGAAACCCATCCAGATAGCCAAGGCCCACCATCTCTCCAATTAGGAGGTGGTGCACTACAACCTCTAATGGGTTGCCTAGACCCATGAACCAGTTGTGAACAACTCCTAATATACTTAAGTCACGTACAATGCAAAAGATGCAAGCAAGAATGTCCCTAAAGTATAATACATGGAATAAGGATAAATAAAAGTGAAATTAGAACATCATTAAATAAATAATGAATTCCAAATTTATTGATCATGTCATGCTTTTAAGGACTCTATCCTAACACTTAGGTTTTAGATCATCCTATTATAATTCATGTATTTTGATTGGTTATTGTATTAAAAGTTGTCATTTTTTAAAACTTGGTAGTCTTAGGATTAAGATCATTTTGTTATTATTGATGCAATTTGATTATGTTATTGAATTAAAAGTGTTAGCTTGGAAGGTTTGTAAGTGCTTAGGACTTGCCTCATTCTTATTTTAGACTTATGTTATTTATTTATATTCATGGTATTTAGACATATGGTCACTCATCTTTTAAGGCTTGTTTTTCTTTTAAGACTTAATTTCTTATTACCACTCATGGTGTTTAATTAATTAATTATTTTTTGAAACCATATTGATTTGTCTAGGACACATTTCTCCTTATTAAAATTCATGTTCAATCTTTTATATTTGAAAGCATGTTATTTGTTTGTGATTTAGTTAAAATTCATGATGTTAGTTGTTTATCTTTGAAAGACTTTTTTTTATTTAGAAATTGACATTTTGAATTAAGTCAAAATCACTTCTTTTCTTTTTTAAAAAAAAAAAGGTTTTTTCTCCATCAATGATGAGGCTCCTAGATCCCAAACAAAAGATAGCCAATAAGGGGATCCAAGTTGATAATTCTTTTATTTTGAAAACCCTTTTAAATTAGAAATAAAAAATCTCCATTTTTGTGTCTAGTGTTTTGGATTTTATCAAATCACATGGTTCCTTTTGCTTTCCTAAAATCATTCTCAAAGGAATTTAAATCTTTTAAAAACTTAAAGGAAAACAAAATCCATTCTACATTTTTAAGGCCAAGATCTCACTTTGTTTAAAAATATATAAATGTAACTCAGTTTTATCTAGGTTGCATTCATTTTTCTTAGTTTTCCAAAATTTTATTTTCTTAGCATAGGTTTGAACTTGTGCTCCCAAGCCAATGGAAACACATAGGTAAAACTCATGAATATTAATTGGAGACTTGGTACCCCTACACTAAAGAATTTTTCAAAACTCATCCTTGTTGGATTCCACTTATCAACTAAGCCTTTAGCTTTAAAATTTGTTTTAACAATATTATAATGTTTAAGAAAAATTCCAAAAATTTTAAACGATGTTCCTTACCTCTTGAAGTTGATCATGAAATGTTATTTGAGTCAAAAAGCTTTTCTCAAAGTCAAGTTATGATAATCTCTTTTAGCATGTTATGTTTAGGACTACTTCTATATACTTGAGAGAACTTTGAAAAATTAAATTACCTTTTGATCTTTTCAATTTAAATGAATATTTTTCCTAGATTATTGAATTCTTAAAATTGAATTTTGACACATATAATATTAAAAAATACATTTTCTTGAGGGAGATATGATTTTTCAAAATCACATTTACTGCACATGACTGAATTTGGACAACTGATCAATTATAGTGTTCTAAAACTTCTTGTGAATGCCTTATGCCCTTGGATTAATTTTTTGTGCAATATAGACATCTTAAATGACCTAGTTCTGGACCTTCTATAACTTTTGGGTGTTTTTGCTTAAATTTGTTATTTGAATGAGTGTTTGGGCTTTTGTATGTTGTTCTAGATGTGTAGGATATTTTTCTTGAAAATATTTGTAATTAAATTCCACTTCAAGATATTTTTTAGGATTTGTTTCATGATGCTCCCTATTATGACTACGTGTCGATAATCTTGTACCTTGCTTGATTTTGTTATTTATTTTAGAGTTATTTAACCTATCTGGATTTGAGTTTAGCGCTAGTATCATATATTAGATATAATGAGCATGTATAATTCATTCCATGGTCAAATAATGCTTCTAGACATTTAATTAGGATTTTTCTTATAAATACTATTATTCTGCCCCTTTTTCCTATGTCTTATCTTGGTCACTAATTTTAATATCTTTAACTCCCTTGTACATTAGCTTAGCTTTAACATTGAGCTTCATGTATCTCATTTACGATAGTTAATGTTATTTAGGGTCTAAACCTATTTTTTGGCAATGTATGAAGGCTTGTTTTGTTGATTGCGTGAGATGTATGTCTTCGAGTTTATTTTTCCTTGTTCTTCAATCATGCTAAGTTCTTGCTTATTTGTTTGAATTATGCATGTACAACAAGTATTAAGATTCACTATCATTATTATTTGTCATTATACTTGTTCTAACCCACTCTAGCATTTTTGAAAGCACCTTACACATTATGCATGCTATCCAGGTACGCCTCTCCCCATTTTATCTTTTTAGTTTTGTAAATAAATATGCTTTGTGTGTACAATACCCTCATGTTTGATTGTGTTTTGAATTGCTTTGACTAGTGTTTGGTCTCTTGAATAGAATTCAATGCATGTTGTTAGATATATATCTTACTATTTGAACTAATTTTGATGTCTTATGATAGTGCTTGAGTTGCAGTTTATGTAAGCATACTATCATTTCCTTATGATTGTATTTTGAATTCTTGTTTGGCATGATAGTGATAATGGAGTTTTGAAATCACCTTAGCCCATCTAGGTATCCTTAATAAACTACCTAATTATTATATTTCCCTCAATTTTGCTAGTAGAGACCTTGTTAGGGCATAGAGGGGTGCTACCTCTTTGGAAGTACCTTCTCAATAGGTAACCTGATCCCCAAACTTAACTCGAGTTTTTTGAAGACAACTTTTCCAAAAGTCAGGAGTCATTTCAAGGGTTACTTGATTTTCCCTTTAAAAATAAATAAAAGTAAGTGGCGACTCCAATTTTTTATAAAATACATTTTTTCACCTTAATCAAAAGTGAGTGTTGCCATCAAGTGGTAACACATGTGAAAATTATGGGTCAATACCCAGGTTAAATAGAGCATTAGGGATTCCACCTATTAAGCTATTGAAACTCAAATCCCTACAAAAGTAAATAAAGAAAGGAAAATGAAAAACAAATGAAATGAAAGAAAAATTGGTAAATATGTAGGCATTTTTAGGTTTAATGTGCATTAGAATTTACTATATTTGGAAACTTTAAATTTCTCCTATGTAAGATGAAATACTTCAAGTGATGAAAGCATTCCTCAAAACTCTATGAAAAAGTGGATTAGTTGAAGTCAATTAACGAATATAAGAGATTTAAAAAACAAAAAAAAATGTAGAAAAGTTTATAAAGAAATGGAGGATTTCGATTAAGTTCTTCAAATCCTTTATGAAATCAAGACATGAGCACACAATGAATAAATCACTTATTTGCATACATACTTATTCACGAACTTCATTGGAATCTCTATACATATAGCTAGATAGATAGAAACAAATAAATTTTTTGAAATGATGATATAAGAAAAACTTGCAAAGAGCTTAATGAGGTTAATTTATAAAAATTGGAAGGTATTAGACCTTCAAAAGAGTTACCTCTAAATGTAGGGCTTATCCACTCAATTAAGAAAAAAACCATATAAACATTAGGCCTTTCATTGGATTTCTTTATTTGTTTCCATGTAGACTATGTACTAGTTGAATCAAACCTAGTTGAAAATTCTAAATTACAATATAGGAGAGAAAAATAAAAAAACACATAAGTTTGATGGGATTAGATTATAGATTTCATTTCAACAAGACCATCTCATTGCTCAATTCATGCAAACAGGACAATAAAAAATTACTAATTAATAATGCATTGCCCTATCTTCAAATTTACTCCTAGCTCTTTGTCTATGCATGAAATATAGCTAAGTTCATACTCTGTTTTTATATTTTTGCTCTTCTCTATTTATTGCTCTGTTTCTTGTTGACAGTGGGATGATATCATTATTGGCCAAGTTGTTGGGACTGGAGGAGTGAGGTTGTGAAGAGAAATGAACTCAATGGAAGATTTATGTGATTGTATCTATGCTCCAATACATTGGTTCAAAATGTTGGCCACGGGACTACATTGGAGATTTGGTATTTGGGATCACTTTGCCATCTGAGTTGAATAAGCTATATAGTGACAATAAAGATACATTAGTGTTATTAATTTTTTGTGGAGAAATTGGTTGAATGATCAATGAAGGCTCGGGTTGTGTTTTAAGGGAAGTAAATCCTGCATTCCATTAAGAACCGCATGTGCAACGAGAGTTCTAGATGGTATTGTAAGCAATTGCTAGATCAAATCAATTGACGGGTTGGATAGCAGTTCAAAAATCTTTAATCAAGCAGTTGGAGAAAAATAAGAGTGAAGTTGAGAAAGAAAAGAAAAGGATGGAACATTATGATAAATGGGAATTTTAGAAATGGGTGCATCAAGGAGGCATTAACAGTTGCTTTTCAAGACTGCTCCAAATTTGTTGGTTGAATCTGCCCCTATTATCATACTAAGTATCTCGAAATTTTTATTTTAGTTTAAATAGAGGAAATTTTGAAATTTTGAGAAATTTTATCAAAAAAATTACTTGCCAATTCAAAATCATTCTATTCATTTTTGTTCTTTGTGTCTTTTTAATTAATTTTTCTAAATTTTTGTTTAATAAACATCTAACAATAATAAAGTTCTTAGTTAATTGAAACATTTTCTGTACTTATTTTCAATTCTTGAACTTTTGCTTTCCATTTTATATAAGTTTTATTATTATTATTATTATTATTATTATTTAGAACTTCTATTTGTTGCTTTTTTTTTGTTATTTTTGGAAAGATTTTTCACATTTTAAATAGACCATCTCATTACTCAATTCATGCAAATAGGACAATGAAAAATTACTAATTAATAATGCATTGGCCTATCTTCAAATTTATAATTGAAATGAAATTAGCTTTGGTTGAGGTTAGAGGAAACTAGTTAGCACCCATGTAGGGACTTCTATTTCCATTTTATCAAAGGATCAATTTTTGCAAAAGAAGTTAGGAAAATAAGATTAATTTAATCATCAAAAACATTTCTAGGATGAAGATGATTATTTTTTTATTTTTTTATTTTTTTAGTTCTAACCATTCAAGAGGAATACAAAATAAAAAAATCTAAATGGGGTTTTGAGTTATTTACCAAGAAAAAAAAAATTGTTTTTTATTTTATTTTCCTAATCTTCTCTCATATTTTCCAATTGACTTTAGTACCAAAATTTTTCTCTATGATTTTTCCAAGCAGTCAAACAAAGAAAAATTCAATGAAAATTCACGAAAACCAAACACCTATTTCACATAAAAGAAACCTAAGAAAGAAAAAGCTATAAGAAAACACATATTGGCTAAATTCTTACCTTGTGAGAACGTTGAATCTTTGAATTGCAGACAAAACCCGAACAAGATGCTGTAGAGATTATCGTAGCAGAGGCTAGGGCAACACAAGCGACAAAGAATCCTAAATTTTCATTAAGAATAAAAATAAAGAGAAAGAAAAGGAAACTTTAAAAATCAAAGCAACCTTCCACCAAAAGAAAATCCTTAGGAGGAGAAGCTTCATGCAGGAGCTCGAACAACATAGAAGGGCAATCCCTTACTCTATTCCCTTCTCCTTGAGTTGATACGAGAATCACCTTAGCAACAGTTAAGAAAATTCATAGAGAAAAAATGAAATTGAATTGAACATCATGAAGTTGAACTTAATGAATATAAAAATAATAATTTCAATAACAAAAATTAATTTCTTTTTTTTTTTAGGAAAAAATTAAGTTAACAATGCTAAACCCTAAATAAAACATGAGACAACAAATTAATTTTTTTTTTCGAGAAAAAAATTAAGGTAACAATGCTAAACCCTAAATAAAACATGAAACAAAATAATAATTTCTTTTTTAGGGGTAAAATTAAGCTAATAATGTTAAACCCTAAATAAAATATGAGACCAATAGAAAGATTTACCAGTTAAGAGGGGTTGTTATGGATTTTTCCAAATATCATCACCTTATCCGTCGGGATCCCTCTAAAAAAACTCTACTATTTCTTATACTTGATAATGATTTTATGGGTTATAAGGAGGTTAAGGCTCATTGAAGGTGGTCACCAATACTAATATGCTAGAGTCTTCAATTTTATGCTCACTCACTAGGAGATCGTTGGTGGCTTCTTAAAATGAGAGAGTGAAGTGGTGTTTCCATACGTATGAGATTACTAGTAGCTTCTTGGAGTGACCAAGTAGAGACATGTGTCTACACAGGTATGAAAGAGAGAAAATCAACAATAGATCACTTTTAGCATGGATGTCGACAACTTGTCAAGGTGTGAAGAGTGGAGAGAACTCTATTTGGTGGGTGTGCAACAATGTGAGGTTGAAATTTTAGAAAGGGAGTTTATAAAGCTAGTAAGATGATGCTTTAAAAAAGTTCCAAGGAAAGCAAAAGTAAATTATTCAAGGATGATTATATAAAAACACCAATGATTCAATGGATAAAATGTTATTTTTAGTCTCTTCTCAACCAAGCACCAACTTATGCTAAAAATTCTACTAACTATTGACGTTTTTTTTAAAGCGCCATTGAATGAAGCATTGTTGTATGTAATTTTTGTAGTAGCAATTTGTGGTAGATAGATTCCAAGCCCATTGTCTATAAGTCCTTATAGGAGATTTAACAAGTGAGAAGGTTAAATGATGGGATTATACTTACCTTAGCTTCAAATGTAAGGTTAGTTATGCAGATTTGTGGAAGGGAATGTCTTCTTCTTTTATATGTATTCCATTATCACTTTGTCATCAAGTGATGAGAATAGTCAAATCTTAGGATTAAACCTAACACTAATTAAATATTTGGTATCTAGACCTAGGTCATATTAATCTAAATAGGAACCAAAGACTGGTAGAGTTTGGACTCTTTGATTCCAGAAGATCTTCCAGTCTAAAAATCCTATATAGATGGTAAAATGACCTAGATGACCAGAACCAAGAAATGTTTGGAGTTAGTGCATACTGACATGTATGGACCTTTTAGTGTCTATGCATGGGGAAGGTATGAGTATTTCATCACTTTTAGTAATGATTACTCTAGGTTTGGATATGTACATAGGAAATCTAATGCCTTGGATACATTCATTGAATTTAAGGCAGGATCATATAACCTATTTGGCATACACACTAAGTCACTTCGATTAAATCGAAGTGATATGTCTAGCGTTGGGATTAAGCATTGGAAATCATGACAAAGTGATAGATTGAGATTCATTTATAAATTTATTTATTTATTTTTCTTGGTTCCCTTAATTATCTCTTTGTATTAATTGGTTATTTGAGCATACATGCCCCATATCACTTGTATTGTACATGACTTAGGTCCATTAGGAGTTGCACAAAAGATCTAAGTTATGGGTTCCTTGTAAAGTGATGAGTTGTTCATAGTCAATTCATGGATTTGGGCAATCCATCTAAGATTGTAGTACACTACTTCTTAATTGAAGGGATAACTTGTCTTAGCCATCAGGATGGTTTTCCCATGGTGAGTGCACTAGTGCATGTTATATGCATTGGATAAGATCTATTATGAATCATGATGTAAGGCTATCATTTGTCATTATTCATCAAACTATTATATTGCATGGACTCTTAACCTTGAGAGGATATCGAGCATATGCCAAAGTCAATAAGAGGCTTTGACTTATAAGTGAAACCCTTAAGTGGTCATATATCCTTATTGATTGGGTCACTATTGATGGAGGCTGATGACAATAGGAATTCTCAATGGAAACACCATGATATCTCATGCATTGAGGCAGTGTGTTCCATTGGGTGATTCAAAGAACATGTGATCTAGAAGACTATGGTCACAACATTTCCTTTAATGGAAATTAGACATATGCTTCTTAGAGCTAGAGTTTGTCAATTAATCACATAATAAGTAAGATCTATAACCTAAGAATTGAAGAGGTAATCTTGATAGGTGATAACACTACCTTGTTAGATTATGAACATCGGTTCATCAGGAGTCTACATGTAGTGGATAGTAGGTCACGAACCAGAGCTTCGTTTCATTATTATTTACATAGGATACTAGAGTGTAGTTTATTCTCTTTAGTAGAATGCGGAATCAACTTCAGAATTGGATTATGAGGGAGCCAATATTCCTATGGGTTCTAGTGGTCCCCAATCTGAGCTTATATACCACGATGGCATAGTTTATGAAAGTTAGATTTGTTCTTGTGTATAAGGATGCTTTGGTAATTACGCAAGGTTGCATAGGGGATAGTGAACAAGTTATTTGGATTTGGATAATTGATTAATTAAATGGCCCTATATGGTTAATCAATCAATTATGATTTGTTTTGGGCTAGATTAAGTGACCCAAGCCTTGGTAAGCTCAAGTCACTTAAGCACAATAGGGGAACCCTATAAATACCCTTTTTAGGGCTAGGGTTTCCATGCTTTGTCTTCTACCTCTAGAGAAAGAAAGAAAAAGTGAGAGCCAAGAGATTTTCTTTTCCAAAGCCCACACTTTGGAGTACAAAGATTGTGGTTTGATTCATCGGGCAAAAGATCTTAGGTGTACTAGACTTCGAGATTCGTTGTTTTTCATTTTCACTGAGCAAAATTGATTAAAGAACATTCAAATCAAAGGTAAAGTTCTTTAATAACTGTCATCTTGATCCTAGAATGTTAAAAATCTTATTTTTACTTCCAATTGCATAGGATCTAGAGGCCTAGGGTAGTTTTGCATGCACTTATATGATCCAAGGTAAGGGAATGAACAAATCTAGGGTTCCCAGTAGCTGGTATTAGAGCCTTATGATAGGATTTTGTGTGTTTGATCTACTTTAGGGTGTGCTAACTTTGTTTTGTAGGGTATGTTTTTCATCCCACGGTCCCAGGGATGAATGCATGATGGTTAATGTTGAATGTGTGAGGATTATAATTGTGATTGTATTGTTTGTTTTCTCTAGATTAGGTTGTACACCTCATAAGAGGTATAAGATTTTTATTTGATTGTGAAATTTTTTTTTTTCAATAGATGGGTTGTAAGCTCCATTATAGGAGCATAGGATTTTATTATTATTATTATTATTATTATTGTAAAAATTTCAGTTTTTTTATCCATCTATGTTGAACCAAAATAAAAGAAGACTTTTGAAGTTTCTTTCATTAGTTCCTATGATGATTTAAGGAAAAAGAACGATTTTAAAAAGTTCTTGTTTTATCCATGACACCATAGTTATGTCAAATTTAACTCAAAATTGGGATGGCATTCTATGAGTTTCTTATAGAAAACCACAAATGGTTTTGAAGCTTATGAAGTCAAGAATCTAATGTTTTAAATTGATCGCAATTTGGAGTCGAAACGAGGGAGATATGGTCGATTGATACAAGACTGCACAAAGAGCATGACAACACAGTGACATTGAATTTAACTCAAAATTGGGGCCATCTCCCATGAGTCTTTTTACGGAAAATCACATATGGTTTCAAATCTTAGGAAGTTAGAAATCCAATGTCTAGAAAGGTTCACAATTCGGAGTTGAAAGAAGGGAGGTATGGTTGATTGAAGCAAGGTTATGCAAAGGACATGGAATAACAAGATTGAGTTTAGGTCAAATTGTTTTTTATTGTTTAGGATCAATTTTTGGACTCTTTCTTTTTTTGTGGCAACTGGGCTCTTTGGGTTTTAAAACTTTCACTAACTCTATTTTTGGTTATAGGGCCTTCTTGGTAATTTTGATTTTATCCAAATTTTAATTATCAAATTTGCAATAGGATCCCTAAAGCCATGGGAATTATTTATTAAATATCTTTTTATGTATTTTATGTTTTTTTTTATTTTTGGCATTCTTATATAAATGAATTTCCATATGTTTTTCCTTGTTTTAGATAATTTATTAAATTGGAATGTGCTAAGTATTAGGAAATTTTTTATTTAAAAAAAAAGACTAGCTGGAAAGAAATAAGGAACCTACTTCATTTTCAAAATCAAACTCTTAGAGATTTTTCTCAAAATAAATATTTTAATATTTTAGATCTCTAATAATCTTTTTATTTTAAGGAAGAATTTTCATTTTTTTCAAATCTTTATAAAATAAAATATTTCCTATTTAGCACAAAATTTTAATTCAAGGAAATAAATTATTTTTGGAAAAATATGTGATGGATAATTCATGATTAAGATAACTTACCAAGATATTGTTTCAAATAAAATAAATTAAAGTCATTTTTTGAATTTTTTTTTTCTTAAGAAAATAAATTTTCATGGGAAGTTTTTTCCAATGTCATAACTGGTTGTTGTTAAAATCTATTGTTATTTCTTTATAACTACCTGTTTATCAAACTTTTGGAGGTTTTCCTATTCTTTTCGATAATACAAGGAAAACTATACCTATAGTTAGTCCTCCAGGCTCTCTTCCCCAAAGTGAAAGAGGAAATCGTTTTGTTTGGATAGTTCAATGATAAGAAATAAGATAGCAATTCTTTTAGCATAGGAGTCCCAGTTTAAGAAGTAAATGATAGATTTGGAAAATCTCACGATAGAGAATTTATTTTAAGAAAGGTTAACACAATTACTAAAACTCTCACTTTTCAAAAGATTAAGTGGGTGAGTGCCTTAACAAAGCCTATGTCCTCCATTGTCAAGCCTATCTTGATTTAGGATCATCACCACCCCACTAATGGGTTAGGTCCTAAGAATCAAGGGATATGGACTCTTCTTTAGGACAAGACTAGACATGTCTATAGTGGGAGCAACCACCCCATTGGTGAGGTTCCTTACTTGGTGACATTGATAGTTAAAGGACAATGATTATACACTTAATATGTGATATGGAGTGGTCAAATTACCCACCGTGATCTTGCTTGCATAGTCCATGGGCTAAATTAAAAATGTATGTTAATCTTGTCTTATAGATACCTTTATGGTTAAGGTAAGGAGATCAATTTAAGAGGATCTCTAACTAGTAATAAGATAATGACTTCACTACCGTAGGCTTGACTCTTATGATAATATGATACCTTATAAAATAATATGTGGTTTGAGAGCACTACATTTTTGCTGAATTAATTAACAACTTGTTGTGTATGCTCAATTAATTAATGCATTTTTGGACCCGCATTTTTCACGTGCACCCCCACTCGATCGGCGAGACTCGCTTTTTATTTGTGAAAAATTAATTTTAGAAAAGTTGGAGTCGCCACCTATTTTATTTTTATTTTGAAGGGAAAATAAAACAAGAAAGAAAAACCCTAAAAAGTGACTCCATAGTTTTGGAAAAAGCATGTCTTTGAGAAACCCGAGTCTAGGTCCGGGGATTAGGTTACTTATTGGGAAGGTACCTCTAGGAGGTAGCACCCCTCTAAGCCCTATAAAGGTCTCTACTGACTAAATTGAGGGAAATATGGCAATTAATTGATTAATTATAGATACCTAGGTAGGTTAGGTGATTCCGAAAATATAGCATGCCAATCACAATCAAATCACAATAAAGGAGAGTTAGGGTGCATACCTGAACCGCTCTTCAAGCACTATCATAAAACATAAAAGTTAGTGTAGAAATGTAGCACACAACATTTGTTTTATTTAAGCAAATCAAGCATATATCAAGACATCCAAGAATCACGTCAAATATGGATATGGTCATCAATGACATACAAGTCCATAGAGTTCTTAAAAAATAGATGAGAAGAGAGCGTACCTGGATAGCAAGCTAGTACTCCTCTATGGGAAACAAGAGTATTTCGACAATAAATACAAAACAAATTCATGTATATCATCAAGAAGAATCAAGAATCAACACATCAAACAAACAATATCGAAGAGAAAATCATGAATGTAGGGCCCCCACCAAAGCCCTAATTAATTTTGCATGAGTTGGTTCCATAAATTCCATGATTTGGAATTATGAAGTTTATTCATGCTTGTTGAAAATCGAGAAAACCATGAAAATAGTTGAAAATAAAAGAAAATAGTGAAAATGCATGCCTGAAGGAAAGTGGCAGCAAAAGATTATTGAAATCTAAATTTTATGCCTAGAAATCCCTAAGGATGGAATTTGAAGAAAACTAAAATTGTTTTAATGAAAAAAGATTTTGAAATCCAAATTTAAAATGTATAAGATCACAAAAAGAAGAAAAAAGAAACATTGGGAGTATGATGTGTGGCAAGGTGGCCGAGAGGGAGTGGAGCCTCAGAATTCGGGATAGAAGGACCCAATTCCTCGTCAGGATATTCAGTGGTCAGAAGCATTTCCATGTATAAGGTAACTTGATCCGTGAGCTCAAATGGATTCTCCCCAACATTGATCAAACACTGAACATAAAATTCAAAATCCCCAATTTTTTTTGTATTGACAGATTTCCTGCATTCTGTGTTAATTTCCCACCACCAAGATTTGATTTAATGGTTCTACTAGAATATGTACCCTTGTCGTTGCCATCACCAAGCAGACTCCTCATTGTTATTTTTCATCCATAATCGGACCGAATTTGTAAATGAATGATTTCCTTCACTTTGCGAAATTCCTTCGCGCTGTCGCTGCTCTGTTCCTGCTGCATCCATAAGTCCTTGTTGGCTGTTTCTATTCCGACTATTCTCTCCAATCTCTATAGCCAATGGTGCAATCCACTGGTCGTCAGATATTCCGTTTGAAGCTGGGGATTTTTCTTGTTCAAACCATCAGACTTGAGAACTGGATCACTTAAGAATGCTAGCTAGGCGCCAAGCCATTCCTCCATCTATCATGCCTTTTTGCCTTTTTTATATAGCAATAAAAAAAAATGCTCTTCGAAAGATTGCACTCCAGGTTCGAAAATGAAGATAATGTTTTAACGAGTTTACTGATTACTCGCATGTGCCTTTCAGTAGAACAGCTGCATAGAACAATCAGAAACCATGATTGAATTGAAGGGTGGAATCTGAATATTACCTTTATCCTCCGTATTTTGAACCTCAACTTGACATATCCTGATTCTTTATGATTCTTGGGTTGGAAACATTTCTAGGATCTGACCTGACAAAGAGTTGTCTGATAGGTCCAGTACCATCAATCTCTCCGTCTTTTCCAAGGTAAGAAGCTGACTATCAAGATAATTATATGATAAATTCAGGTATTCCAAACTCAACAGTCCAGAAAATCCTGTAGGTATCTCTCTATGTAGCAGATTTCTGGATAAATCAATTCCTATTGTTGAAGATAGATCAAAATTGAAGCTTAGTTCATTACTAACAGTAATAGTCGCGAAGCTTTGATCTATAAATATAGACTTCAAGGTTCCCATTGGATTAATAGATTTCTCTGTTGAAAATGCTGAACTTTCATGGCAATTTCAAGTACCAGGTCATATGCCACTGTTTCGGCTATAGAGCTGCATTTAAGGTTACTTTCATACAAACTTGTTGAATGATTTACGTAGAGTTGTATCTTTCCCAGCAAGTTCGTGCTCTGACTCATGATAAATAGACCACCAAGTCATTTGTCACCTGATTCTTCAATAATAATGGCCATCTGGGCAAGGGCACGACCGAAATGATTCCCCTTGGAGTTTGTCATATCTCCAATTCCATAGCGGTTTGAAGTGTCTGCAGATCTTCAAGAAGATGCTCCATTTTCAGGGAACTCCAAGGTTAGAGGATGTGCTTTTATTAGGCGAACACAGTTGTAGAACAGCCTGCATGACCACTACAGTAACTTGCTGTTTTAACAATTCGTAGGTAACTAATAATACCCTACGACTCTTCAAACATCAAGTAACCAGTAGATTTGTCTAATATTTTCTCAAGAGTGGAATCAGGTCCCTTCTTCATGGGCATCAAAATTTTCGATCTTTTTCCACTTTTTCTTCAGAGAGTCCTCTACTTCTTTTCTGACTGCAAATTTTAAATCTGGGAGTCTCTTCCCCATGCATCAACAACTATATTCCTAATTTCAAAAAAAAGGAAACTTCTTAGAAACAGATTCAATTAGCTTTGATGAAGATAGGATATCATCCTTGCTGCCAGAGTGTTTCTTGAAGCTGCTGTAGCTGAATTTTCTCTCCAACTGATCAGGATTACCATTGTGTTGACCTGGACAGCTTTGGTTGCAATGGCTCGGCTTCTGGCTATCTTTCCTCTTCCTTCTGAAGACAATTCCCAGATAAAAATCCTCTTTTGCTTGTTCTTTCTTCCTCCTCCTCCCTCTCTAGACTCCAATACGTGCTGCTCCAATGTGTCCTCTCACCAAAAAGAATCTCCTCCCACAATAAAAAAAAGCTCCCTTTTCTTCCCTCTCCTCACGTATATATATCCGTCTTTCCCTAAAACCTAAATCTCCCTAAAAAAAGGCGAAATCTCCTATTTTCTCTCTTCTTTTCTCCTTATCCTTTTTTAAATCTTCCAATTCAAAAGCAATCTTCCCAACTTCGAATTCCCCTCCAAAACCTTCCAAGGAGAGTACCACTTTCCTTAAACTCCAATGGTAAGTTTCCTTGCAAAAGCATGAAATTTTAGAAGTTAAATAATTGAATGAATAGATAAGTAAGTAAATAAATTAGGAAACGGTAAAAAATAAATAAATAAATAAATAAATAAGTTAAGAAAAATAATATAAAGAGGAAGATAACCAATAAAAAGTGAATGATAATCATAAAACTAAAACTAAAAAAAAGTAAAAATAAAAATAAAAATAAACCAATAAACAAAAGCCGAGCCCAAAAGCCATGTAACCATGCAAGTCATACAAGTCAAGCTAAAAGTGTCTTAATAGGCCAAGTGTGCCTAAACGGGCCTATGATGAGACTAAGTGGGCCTAGGGTGGTGCCTAATGGGCCAAGTGTATCTAAAAGCTATCCTAAAAAAAACAAGAAAAGCCTAAGTCTAAATTAGGGCTGCCAAGGGTCACAATAAGGGGGTGGATAATCCCTTAACCAAAGTCTCCGAGGTGACTCAGAAAATGGTAAGTCGTACGAGTAGTAAAGGGCCACCAAGGAACTACCGTGGAGCGTTGGAAGTGAATTTAAAGACATGTGCTAAAGGGACAAAATTGAGGGTCTACAATGTGGACCCGCATTTTTCACGTGCGCCCCCACTCGATCGGCGAGACTCGCTTTTTATTTGTGAAAAAATTAATTTTTAGAAAAGTTGGAGTCGCCACTTATTTTATTTTTATTTTAAAGGGAAAATAAAACAAGAAAGAAAAACCCTAAAAAAAAGTGACTCCATAATTTTTGGAAAAGCATGTCTTTGAAAACCCAAGTCTTGGTCCGGGGATCAGGTTACTTATTGGGAAGGTACCTTTAGGAGGTAGCACCCTTCTAAGCCCTATAAAGGTCTCTACTGACAAAGTTAAGGGAAGTGTGGCCATTAATCAGTTAATTATAGGTACCTAAGTAGGCTAGGTGATTTCAAATATTGCATGCCTAACAAGAAAACCAACCATAAGAGAGAGTCGAAGTGCGTACCTGAACGGCTTCTCAAGCGCTATCATGAAACATAAGAGGTTAGTTTGGAAATGTAACACATCATATGTATTTTATCAAAGATGATCAAACAAGCATCAAGACAATCAATTATGGCATCAAACATGGTCATGGTTCATGATAACATACATATTCATAGAATTTTAGAGTTGAAGGGTAGAAAGAGCGTACCTGATTAGCGAGCATCCACACGTCTATGGGAACAAGGGTATCTCAACAATAAATATAAAACGAATTCATGTATGTCATCAAGGAGAATAAAAAATCAGCATATCAAGCAAACAATATTGAAGATAGTATCATAAATGTCGGGCCCCCGCCAAAGCCCTAATTGATTTCGCATGAGTTTGTTCTATAAATTCCATTGTGTGGAATCATAAAATTTATTCATGCTTAGAAAAAATCGAGAAAATTAGTTGAAAATCAAATAAAATAGTGAAAATGTGTGCCGGAAGGAAAATGGCAGCAAGAGGGTGTTGAAATCTGGATTTTATTGCCTAGAGAAGGTCTAAAGATGAATTTTTCAAAGTTGAGAATGTTTAGTTGAACAATGGTTTTGAAATTCAATTTAAAACAGTAAATTCCCAATCAAAGAGGCAAGTAGGGGAGAAGATGCTTGTAGCAAGGTTGCTATGATGGAGTGGAGCTTGTGAATGAGATTTGAGACTGTCTTGCTGGTGTGTTCTGTAGAACTGAATAAAATTATGTTGACCCTCAAATCTGAATTTTGCAACTTGGATTCAGAATCGGCAGCAACATTAGAGTTACTGACAATGGCAAGCTCTGATTCTTCATTACTCCATATACATCAATGACCTTGTTTTGGTTGCATCTTCATTCTGATATCTACAGGCTGTATCTTGTGGCTTACATTCTGTTTTAGCTCCGGCTAGAGACTAATACAGTGTGCTCCATAGTGTAACCCAACACCTTTGTCTAGTTAAGATCCATGATATCAAACGTCAACTGCCAATCTAAACTTCTAGACTGTTAATTGGATGCATAAGAAGTATATCAAGGTCTTTAGATACCACTTTTACACTCATAAGTTGATGAAAGCGAGTTCCCTTAGGCTGGGCAGACTTTGCAGAAATTGTTTTAGATGTTCATTGAATTGTCCCTGGTTTGGTGAGCAAAAAAGCTATGACTGTCTAAACTAGAAGAAACTATTTTCTGATTTGAGGGGTGAGTTCCTTTCTAGAAAATCCAGACATCTTCTCAGAAATAAACATGATGTGCCCATTTTTAAGCCATATTTTGCTACTCATCATCATCCTCTTCTTCAGACAATGGCTCATTTGAATCTGGTTGCTCATGATCTATGTTTAAGAAACTTACAAGATTGTTTACTGCCAGATTACTAAGAGATTGAACTTCGGAAACTCTATCACCAATAAGATGCGCTGTTGAGATTATTGAGTTTTCCTTACCTTGGGGTTTTTCCTTATTTCTTTGGTCTGAATACAAAAAAAATCATAACTTGTAGTTTTCTCCTTGAGTTCAATGATCTAAGGAAGAGAATCCCCTGAATGCTTCCTGGACTCTATTGCTGAAGGACTTCTAGTTCTTACTCTTTCCAGGGATTCAATTGCATTGAAATGAAAAGAAAGAATCAGTGCCTTCTTTCTTTAATTCATTTTCCCCTTTGTCAGGGTTGCCATCCACCCTGTGTGAATCTAGAGAGAATTCCATCTTGGCTTGGCAGGTGACTCCTTGCTAGGTCTATTCTCTTATCATTATCATCTGCTGCTTCTGAATTTGACTTCTGAACCCACACTTACTTCTCATGAGTTTCTAGACATGCTGAATAATCTTCATAACCTCATCTCATCTGTCTACTTTGTTCGAGGGAGTAACGGAGAAGCACTGAGGTGGTCATACATGTGAAGAAGAGAACCAACAGCAAGTTAATCTTGAACTTGACCAAAAGAGGGATAGTCATAGGGTTGTCCACATGTAGGTTCAGAAGGATGGCTAACTTGTGGAGGAATTGGCTGTTCTGCATGTGGCATCTGCTGAGTAGGATGTATTGTCGTTGCTGGTTGAGCGAGGGACTACCAGTCATCCAAATTAAATGAGATCTTCTCATAAGCAATGGCAGCATCCAGAGAGTATATGCAGAGGGCAAGGGAAGAAACGATAGAAGTCTTGGCAGCAGCAGAGAGTGATGACCAATACCACCATCCGTTCATCAAGTATTCAATCTTAATCATGTCCTCGAGCATGATTGTTGCTTGAACCATCTCAAAGATTGTCTCTGCAGATTTAACAAAAGCGCGCCATGCCAATTTCTTTTCTAAGTCAGGCCTTGATGGCCTTAGAGCCTCCTCAGGGAGTGCAGCATCCATATCAAGTAAGTTAATCTTGAATTGCCTCAAAATCTGGTGAACTTTGCCAACTAATGGTCTTAGTGAAGACTAAAGGACTACACAACAGCGACCAATCTCCACTTCTGGACCATTATTATTTAAAGAGTACTTTTTATCTCTTTGCTCCAAAGCTGGTTTGTCAGTTCTAGATGCTGCATTGGTTTCGTTTGCAACAGAATCTCTGGAAGAATTATCAGAAAGGCTTCCACTACCTCCAGCAGAAATCCTATTCCCCTCCAAGCACAAACCAGAAGGCCAAACCTTCAGTTCTCTCCTTAACATCGCTTTCAGTTCTGCAAGATGGTGTCTTGAATCGAATGCTTTCATGTGAATCATCAACGAACTGCGTAAAACCAGGTTTGTTTGCTCATTTACCATAAAAATTTTCCTTATGTTCTTATCTTCTAGATGTGAGTGACCGGGAGCCATGGTGACAACATGCATGTATGCCTTAGGTTCAGATTTTAGTGAGGGGAAAAATGAGATGGCAAAGGTCTTTAGTTGCTGTCAACCTTCCAGCTCATAGCGATTGGATTGGTTCAGATAATGGAAACTTCCTGCATTTCCCAATCTGGACCTTTGAACATTCTCTGCTGATGCATCACAAAGCATGTAGAAGCAATGATAATTTCTCAGGATTAGGCACTTGACAAACACAGGATCTTTCCGGCAAATAAGTCCTGATAGTTGCTCTTGAAATCCTTCTCCTCTGATCAAATTGAATCTCCACAAACTTACCAAACCGACTTGAATTATTGTTTCTGACAGTCTTTGCATCATCAAATTCTTCTAGAACTAGATTGGACTCAAGAATTTATTGCTCAATAGTCCTTCCCTTAGGTACAGATCTCCCTCCCATGTAGGCAAGATAACGCATAAGCAATTTTTTTTACTTTCTGTTTTACCTGTCCTACTTTCACCACTAACCAGAATTGACCGACTGATTTTCTCATTCATCGTAAGTTTCTATGCAACATCAACAACGACGAAAGGGTGTGGATTCGGCTCGCCAAAAACTGCCCCTTTATATTGTACCCTCATGTGGTTATCATATAGATGAGGTAATCTTGTGAAAGGGTCCACAGCAAGAATTAATGAATTTTTGAGACACCAAATTCTATACTGAAGATGACGAACTCTCTTGTAATGAAAACTCACCAATTTCGTCTTTCAATCTAGAATGATCAGATAAAAAAATTCTCCAGAACTTTCATGAAAAGAATTACCCTCCAGAAGCAAACTGTTCAATGTCTTCGGTGCTGATTTGATCTCCTTCAATCTTGATTTAGCATAGAATTTTAATTCGAAGAGTCCTCATGGTAATGGAGTTGACAGAAGGTTACTGTCATAGGATTGCTTGTCCTCTAATGGAGCATCTCGAGAGATTCTTCAATAAAATCGATTAAGCATAGAAGTTAATTTCAGCTTTAGATGCAATCATGACGAATTATAGTTGATTGCTAGCTTCTACTGAAACAGTATTCTGACTCCCAGCTTCTGGCACTACCCGTGATCCTTTAATTTTATTGTCTTCTCTAATTGCCATAGTTTCTCTTCAGACAACAGCAATGAGGATTTTAAATTCCATGGTTGACTAGAATTGACACATGCAACAAAAGAGGCAAGATCAAGATGTTCTATGCAAGATACCTCATCTGATTGATTACTATATAGAGAAGACTCTCCCAATCGAAGTATTTGAGACTTACTTATCCACAGAAGCTACATCAGTTTCCTTCTTTCTGCTGTTGACTACTTCTCAAATCAAGTGTGATATGACATGGAAACGAGCACCATCATTTAGCATTCCATACTGTGACTTGACAGTCACCAAAGCCCAGATGAAAAGCTGAGATCTGCTCCTGCTAATTATTCATCATCCAACAATCTCTTAAATAAAAGAAAAACACCAAGTTCTACAACTATGCTGCTATCAGATTGTATCAACGATAATAAGGAGTTCTATGCATTCAGAGGCCATCAGCAATGCTCGAATTTTGGAATTTTAAGCAAAGCAAAGCAGAGTTGTGTAGCATTTCCCTTTAGTTCCAGAATTCTGCATCAATTAGTTTCCTAGCTGGACAAACGGGCAAAGTCTGTACGTGATTCTCATTTATTCATCAAGAGCGAACTGAAAATATCCTTGATGTCATATTCAAAACCTCATCCCATCCAAATCCTGCTTTTGTGTGTTGAAAAGTATCTCAATATCAATCTCTTCAGCTTTGAAACCAGAAAATGCACCCGCCTCCAAGAGGGAGTGAATATTTGCAATAGAGTGGCCTAAAATGAAAGGATAATGCGTGTTCCCATTGTTTTCTATATCAGTCCTAACAGTCGATGACCTTCTTCTAAGCTCTGATTTCAACACTTTCACCTTAATCACAACTTCACACTGACATCCGAGTATCACGATCTGCATCCATAAACTGGTAGGCACTCTACCACACAACTGGACCCAGCAAACCTCAGTTAAGACATCAACACTGCATCTTGACATTCTAATTTAGACAGACTAAAGTCTCTCATTCCAAGAATCCCAAAATTTATCGCCTGGAAGAAAAGGAAGAAACGAATACAAGGAAAAGAAAAGGAACTCCAGAAAACAGAGTAGAGATGAGAAAAGAGATAAAATGCCAAGTCACATTCCATTGTTTTGTCAATGGGCTTAAAAAAACAGGTGGGGATATCAAAGAGTAAGAGAACGATTCTTGGATATCAATATCAATGACAATCCCCTTCATCAGCCATTAACAATAGAAATTAAAAAGACTAAAAATAGAAGCCAAAACAGAGCATACTCATGCTTAAATATATTCAGCAAAAGAAAGATCGGTCCCAAATCTCCACAACAATCAATAAGATAACACCGGGACTTGTAGAATAATATTTAGGATCATATAGAGATGAGTGAATGCAAATTTCACATGACCATACCTGGAAGAACCAATCTTTGAGAAGAATTGTTCGGCTTCAAATGAGATGAGGATGCGTGCTGCCAGTTCTTCTCTCTGTGCTTCTCCTCAAGACAATCCCGGAATCCCCCCCCCCCCCCCCCCCCCCCCCCCCCCCCCCCCCCCAAAAAGAATACTCCTTTTTCCCTCTCCTCAGAACTTCAGCATGCCATCTGGTTACTTGTTCTGTTTCCACACACTCCTCGCATGATTGGCCTAGATTCATAAAATAAGCTCCAGTTATGGAATGTCAGCGGGACCTAAAGCTGAAGAAATTCAGACCACATATTCACCACTTTTCTAGTAATCCGTGTCTCAATCAGTGTAAGGCATTCTGGGCTTTGATATCAAAGTTTCAGCAGGCATTATCATTTGGTGGAGCACATGCGATTATGCAGCCAGAATCCCTCATGAAGAACAGAGGGATGCAACCGAGAAAACAGAGTATAAAGAACGAAAAAAAAATAAAAATAAATAAATAAATAAATAAACCAATAAACAAAAGCCGAGCCCAAAAGCCATGTAACCATGCAAGTCATACAAGTCACGCTAAAAATGTCCAAATGGGCCAAGTGTGCCTAAACGGGCCTAAAATGAGATTAAGTGGGCGTATGGTGGTGCCTAATGGGCCAAGTGTATCTAAAAGCTATCCTAAATAAAACAAGAAAAGCCTAAGTCTAAGTTAGGGCTGCCAAGGGTCACAATAAGGGGTCAGATAAATCTCTCAACCAAAGTCTCCGAGGTGACTCAGAAAAAACTAAGTTGTACGAGTAGTAATGGGCCACGAAGGAGTTACTGTGGAGCACTGAAAACAAATTCAAAGACATGTGCTAAAGGGACAAAATTGAGGGTCTACAGCATTGTTTTATTTATGTTACAAATATCATGTCTTATAATCTAATTAATCTTATTCTCACTACTAATAAGTTGACCAGACCAAACTAAGTGGATTAAAAAAAGAATCTAGACATAGTACTCACTTTAGAGGACTTAAGGTGGGTAACTCAATAAATTGCTCCTTCTACCCCTAATCAACATTCAACTCAAAAGGAGAAGGAAAATTATCATAGTTGGTAGAAGGTGGTCAGAAGACCAAGTGTGTCAAACTTGGGTATTTTGATAACATTCTACAACATCAACAAATGTCTATGCCAATAGCTTATGATATTCCTGTCAATCTCCATGAGATGTTTGGTGGCAAGGGCAGACCAACTAGGCAAGTTGTTTTTAAGGCTATTATGGATGCTAAGATGTCAAAAGAAACTCCTATTAGAGATCATATGATTCGTATGATCGCACTTTTTAACAAGATGGAGATCTTTGGAGTTGATATTGATAGAGAAACCTAGGTTGACATGGTTCTAGAGACCTTATCGAATTCTTTCAAGTAGTTCAAGCTCAATTATAATATGAACAAAATGGTAATGAGATTATCTGAACTGATGACAGAACTTTAGACGACTAAAGGGATTCTCAAGGATTAAAAGGTATTCATATGGCAATGAAGGTTCTTCAAGTTGTTCTAGCTAGAAAAAAAAAAAAAGAATACTATGAAATCTACTAAGCAAAAGAGAAAGTTCAAGGGTAATAGGAAAAAGAAGAAGAGCAAAGGTCAAGACAAGTGTTTCCTTTGAGATAAAAAAAAAAGGTCACTAGAATAAGGAATGCCCTAAATTCTTAAAGAAATAGTCAGGTATGCATCATTCTCTTCTAGTTGAATCATGTTTAGTGATAGATTCCACTCATTCTTAGTGGATTAGATTCCAAAGCCACTAATCATTTCTTGTAATTCATTACAAGGGTTTCAACTAAGGAGAATGTTGAATGATGGGGATCTGTACTGGACATTAGCTTTTGATGAGAGTTGTTATGCACGTAGTGGGAGATGTTACCCTTATTTTTATAATAGTCTTCTTGTTTTAAAAGATTGTCTCTTTATGTTCCTAAGTCTAGGAAGAGTTTGATTTCGGTTTGCAGCCTATGTAAACTAAATTATTTATTTCTTATTAATAATAAACAGGTTTTTATTAAGTTGAATAATTCATTTATATGCTCAGGATCATTGATAGATGGTTATTATCATGTTCCTCCATTATCTGTTTTTTCCAAGTAAAGAGAATCATCATATCTCACATAAAAGGAAAGAACCTAGCACTAATCAAACACAACTTTGGCACTTGCGCTTAGGTCATATTAATTTAAATAGGATCCAAAGACTGGTTAAGTTTGAAAATTTACCTCATTTGATTCTAGAGGATGTTCCAACCTATGATCCTGTATAGAAGGTAAAATGACCATGGAGTGTTTGGAGTTACTACATACTGACGTGTGTGAGACTTTTAATGTCCGTGCACGTAGAAGGTATGAGTACTTCATCACATTTACGGATGATTACTTTAGGTTCAGATATGTTTACTTGATGCGTAGGAGTTCTGATGCCTTGGACAAATTCATTGAATTTAAGGCAAAAACAAAAAACCAATTGGATAAATGTATCAAGGCACTTTGATCTGATTGGATGGAAAGTACATGTCTACTCAATTCGATTCTTTTCTCAAGGGCATGAGAGTATATCTAGTTGAGTGCACCTAGAACTCTACAACAAATTGGAGTAGCAAAAAAAAAAAAAAAAAAAAAAAACAAGAAATCGAATGGTGAGATCTATGATGAGTTTCTCTTCACTTCCTATATTCTTTTGGGGATATGTCTGGGAAACTATAGCATACATTCTTAACCTAGTGCCTTCCAAGTTAGTACCTTTAACTCTTAGAGAGATGTGGAAAGGTCGCAAACCCAATATGTAATACATTCACATTTTGGGGTGCCCAAAACATGTGCTAAAACTAAAGGTAGACAAGTTGGAACAAGGTCTAAGGTATGTCAATTTGTATGCTATCCAAAAGGAATGAGAGAGCATTACTTTTCCAGTTAGGTTGACCAGAAGGTATTTGTTAGTTCAAATGTCAGATTTCTGAAAGAGAACTTTATGATAAGTAATATGGTAACTCGTGATATAGATAAGAAGAACTTGAAGATATTCCCACATTAGCACATAGGACTATGAGTTTAGAGATTCCTACACCTACCACTCCATTCAATTATAATACACTAATGACTCATCATAGTGGGAGGTTTGTTATACAACCAAAAAGGTTCATGTATTTGGGAGAGTTTTTTTTGAGGCAATTCCAAAGGAACATGAAACTAATTTCACGAATTACGATGAAACAATGTGCAATGATGATGATATTCTTTGGCAAGGAGTTATGGAGGTAGAGTTAGCTATGTATTCTAGCTAATGGAGTCTAGGTTCTTGTAGAAGAACCTGAAATGATAAAACCCATAAGGTGTTAGTGGGTTTATAAGAGGAAAAAAATGTAGATGGAAAGGTTGAGATGTATAAGGCTAGACTGATAGTAGATGGTTGTAGTTAGAAACCTTGTTTTGACTATGAGGAGACCTTCGCACCAGTAGCCATGCTCAAGTCCATCAGAATACTCTTGTCTATTGTGACATATCTTGATTATGAGATATGACAAATGAATGTGAAGACAACGTTCTTGAACGGTGATCTTGAAGAGAACATCTATATGATACAACCAAATGAATTCATAGAAAATGGCCAAGAACACCTTGTGTGCAAGTTGTATAAATCCATTTTTGGATTAAAGCAAGTATCCCACTCATGAAATAAGCATTTTAATCAGGCAATCAAGACTCCTCATTTTAATCACAATGAGGATGAGCTTTATGTACACAAGAAAATGCAAAGAAGCATGGTGGTCTTTTTGGTCTTGTATATTGATGACATTTTACTCATTAAGAATTATGTAGGGTTATTGTCATAAAACAAGATCTGGTTATCTACTCAGTTTCAAATGAAAGAATTTGGGTAGGCACAATATATTCTTGGGATCAAGGTTCTTCAGTATCATAAGATTTGGAAGATTATGTTGTCTCAGGGCACCTACATTGATAAGTTTTTGGTCAAGTATGTGACATAGGACTCTAAGAAGGGTTTGTTGCCCTTAAAGCATGGAGTGCCTGTTTCTTAAGATCAGTGTCCTAAGAAAATTGAGGAGAAAGATCCCACGAAGTCAATACCCTATGCTTCTATGATGGGTAACCTTATATATGTGATGCTATGTACTAGACCGGATATTTGCTTTGTTGTAGGGATAGTGAGTAGATGCCAATCCATTCCAGGCATGTAGCATTGAACGATGGTCAACCATATACTCAAGTATCTTCGAAGAATGAAGGAATATATGTTGGCGTATCATTATGATGAGTTGTTACCACTTTGATCGTCATACAAATAACTTAGGTGTCAAATGTGTTCCCAGTATGCTTTAGGGATAGTGAGAGTTTGTTAGGATTGAGCCCTAGAAAGCATGTTTCTTAGTTTTCCTTAATTGTCTCATTTATATTAATTGGTTACTTGAGCATACACGACCCACATCACTTATATTGTACATGGCTAGAGTGCATCAGGAGTTGCATAGAAGATTTAAGTTATGAGTTCCTTATAGAGTGATGAGTTGTCCATGGTCGGTTCATGGATTTGGGCAATCCATCTGAGACTGTAGTGTACTACCTCTTCATTGAAAGGATGGTTTATCTTGGCCATTAAGATGGGTTTTCCATGGTGAGTGCACTAGTGCATGTGATACGCATTGGATAGGACCTATAGAGAATCATGACATAAGGCTATGAATTGTCATGATTCACCAATCTGCTATACTGCATGGACTCTTAACTTTGAGAGGATATTGAGTCGATGCCAAAGTCAATAGGAGGCTTTAACTTATGGGTGAGACCCTTAAGTGGTCATATATCCTTATGGATTGGGTCACTATTGATGTAGGCTAGTGACAATAGCTATTCTCAATATAGGCACTATGATATCTCATGCATTTAGACAATATGTCTCCCTAGGTGATCCAAAGGACATGTGATCTAGAAGACTACAGTCATAACATTTTCTTTAGTGAAAATTTGACATATTCTCCTTGGAGCTAGAGTATGTCAATTAATCATATAATAAGTGGGATCTATAACTCAAGGATTAAAGAGGTAATCATGATAGGTGATAGTATTACCTTGTTAGATTATGGACACTAATTTAAAGGGAGTCTGCATGCAGTGGGATAGTAGGTCATGGACTTGAGCTTTATCTCATTGTTATTTACATAGGATACTAGTGTGTAATTGATTCTCTTTAGTGGAATGTTGCATCAACTTCAGAATTGGATTATGAGGGAGGTAATACTCCTATGGGTCCCAATGGTTCCTGCTTTGAGCTCATATACCATGATGGCATGGTCTATAAGAGTTGGATTGACTCTTGGTTCACTCTTGTGCATAAGGGTATTTTGGTAATTACACAAGGTTGCACATGAGATAGTGAACAAATTCTCCAGATTGGGTTAAATGATTAATTAGATGTCCCTATGTGTTAATTAATCAATTAGGATATGTTTTTAGGCTAGATTAAGTGACCTAAGCTTTGGTAGGCTTAAGTTACTTAAGCCCAATATGGGAACCTTATAAATATCCCTTTTGAGGCTAAGGTTTCCATGACTTTGCCTTCCACTTCCAAAAAAAAAAAGAGAAAGTGAGAGCTAAGAGATCCTCCATTCCAAAACCTATACTTCCGAAGTGTCAAGATGATTGTTTGAGTCATAGGGTAGAAGATCTTAGGTGTACGAGACTTCCAAATTCATTGCTTTTTATCTTCATTGAGCGGAATTGATTTAAGAATGTCCAAATCAAAGGTAAGTTCTTTAATAACTTTCCTCTTGATCCTAAAATGTTAAAATTTTGATTTTTGTTTCGTTGCATACGATCTAAAGGCCTATGGTAGTTTTGCATTCACCTATATGATCCAGGGTTCCCAACATCTAGTAAGTTTGATTCTTTCCATTGGAGCACGAGATTATTTCTTAGGTATGTGCACCAAGGTTTCTATTGCAAAATGGAGAAGTAGAAAGAAGATATCAAACTTGGATGGACATAGTGGGATTGTGGATAGGTTTCTCATTTGTCCTAGATTCTTTTGGGAATGTGTCTTATAGACTATGTAATACCTTTTCATCTGGACAAAGGCAAAGGAAAAAAATGAGGGAGTAAGGATTCTGGTTTTTTTTTCTTCATGAGGGGATTTTTTTTTTTGGGAACATTTTTGGTTTGGGGGGCGGTGACACAGACAAAAGAAAAGCTTGAGAGGGAGAGCAAAGAAGAAGGGGAGAAACTTGGTGGTTTTTGGTTGGTTTTGGTTGAGAAGAGATAACTAGAAGCCAAGCCATACGGCATGAGAGGAGTCTTCCAGGTATGGGTATTACGGGTCTCTTCTTCAGTTTGTTTATGATATTGCTCTTTTTTCTTTCCCATTGATTCTGGGTATTATTAACTTGCTTGAGAATGGATGGTGAACACCACTTATTTTAGAATCTTATTTTGATATTTTATTTTGTTAGGAAGTGTCCCAAATTCCTAATTAGTATAGATTCCCTTTTTTGTAAAAAAAAAAAATATTATATAGAATATTTCTAGGTTGATATATTATTATAATATTAACTTCCTTATAGAATAAGGAAGGTTGTTGGAAATATCTTTATAAATATTCTAGGTCATAAGGGGAAAAAGTTATGAGATGGAGATAGACCTGTAGAGACTATACAAGGTGGATAGAGATGTGAGGAAAAATGGGAGGTACTCGGTGGAGTGAGAGAGCTCGTAGTAGGGTATGGATACAAGGAGTGGGGAAACATGGGATGTTTCGGAAACCTAATAGTTGTATCTGGTTCTGTCCTCTGTAATATTCTCTATTGTATAGTGGAATCATTTTCTCTCATCCGTGGACGTAAGCATGGTTGGTCGAACCACGTTAAAACCTTGTGTACCGTATGTGTGATTGTTTTATCTTTGTGTTCTTGAACTAACATCGTTGACATCAAAGCTTTCGCTGGCACAACATATTTGCCATTGTTATGACCGCTTTGTTTTTCTGCAACTTTGCCCAGAAAATGATTTGAACGAGGTTTTATCCTGGTTGCTTGATATTTGGAATTTATGCCCTTCCTTGGCTTTGAACTCCATTTTGGTTCTCTCTTTCGTTCATTAAGCCCATTGATAACTCATGAAACAAGGCTTCGCACAATAAACTTTGGATTCACTTATTCTTGTTCTGTTTTTGTAAATGTTCTGTTTTTTAATACTTCTCCGCTCTTGGTGTCTGTCTGTGATATGATTTGGTTGGTGCATTTTTGTTTGAGAATGCAAACCCAGGGATAGAAAGCCGTGATTACAGAGGCTTAGCCTTTAACAAGTCCCCGAGGAGATTTTGCAACTTCAGCCTGGATTAGTATCTCATGTCAGGGTTGGATACAATAACTAGGTAACTATGCTTCAGAATATCACAGAACCCTTAAGGTGTGGTCCACAGAGTATTTCGAAAGATATATCATGTCAGCTTCATCCGTTTTTTGTGTCACTCATTCACCATCTACTGTACCATTACTCCCCTGTGCTGGCCATTCCTGGACACAATGATGAAGTAGAAAATGGTGCTGAAATCTACCATAAGGGACATCCAGTTGGCCTCTTGGCAGGGAATGCTATGGTCTCTCGCTATGCTCAGAATGGAGATTATTATGAAGGGTTGAGAAATTTCCAAAGGATGCAGGATGAAATGTGTGAGCCTAATGAAATTGCTTTGGCCACTGTACTCTCTATTTGTGCTACTCAGACAGAGAAGCACAATCTCGATCTGCCAGTGTTTATTTGTTGCAGCATAAATAGCCAGTGCAGCCCTAACCAAAGAGGCAGAAGCTTGATGATTCACTGCTTACTTTTGAAGGCCAGTTTTTTGGCCCAACATCCAGGATCAGTTCGGAGCACTGTATTAGTTCCTAATGTTGATAAAGGGAACTTTGAGGGGTAACTTCTGGAGGTAACTTTACAGTCCTTATCTGAAAATTGTTGGTAGCTTAAAGGAGAAAATTTCTGAAAATTGTTGGTAGCTTAAAGGAGAAAATTGCAGGAGAAGTTAGTGGACAGTTTGAGCGGGAAAGAGAGTATGCACGTGGAACATAGATGCATCGACTGAATTCACCAAATACTAGTGTACACATTCTGAGCGGTGCTTACGTGAATGGAAGTTTGCAGACCATTTTGTTGCCAGCTAGCAGTAGCAATGGTCTGGCCCGTGTCCCACTTGCCTCCCACTTTTGCTCAAGCTCCTGCGGAGAAATATGCAACCACTTTTATGATTGATTTCTTCATAAGAGAAGTTTCTGCCACGGTCCCCAAGATAGTTGCCGCACCAATTGACTGAGTTAATTAAGCTCCTGTTTTAGAATCAGGAAGAGAAGATTGAGACTGGCAGGTTGACTGAACCATATAAGGGAGCCAGAGGAATCTTCAAGATATGCTCAAGGGTCCTTTCTTTCTTGAGCCAGTATCCAAAAAGCATTTGAGCTGGATTTAGGCGGTAAGATGCTACAGTGAATAATAACAAGAAAAAAAAAGATGTGTTGGAAGACCCACCTCCAGCTTGTAGATCCTCCCAGAAGCAAGATAATGGTCCCTGTTTCTATTTACTCCCAGCAAATGGATCATGCTATCAGTAGCACTGTTTATGAAAATGTTCCTGTAAGGACACATTTTTTAGGGAAAATACTGCGAAATGAAAGGATATGGCAAAGAACTCTTAAAGAAATATGCTCATTATTATAAACGTTGGGCGATTAAAGTATCTCCTCTACCATCATCCCTTCTGGCGAATAATCTGGTAGATTCCTGAACTTTATGGCCAGTTCCATCAAGTTTCAGAGAGTGATGGCACTCAGCTTTCTGGATTATTTCAAGCATGCATCGAGGTCTTCAGGGTTCTTGAACTGTCTGCATAAATCTCAGAAACACTCTGACAATGCAGTGGCCTCATCAAGGTTTGTGGTTTCCAGGTTACCAAATATTTGCTTTGGGGATGCATCAGCCTATTGATATTCTTACAGAAGATCCGGGACACTGTCACAAATATGAATGAGAAGGGTGGGATTCTTGTAAGTTTAAAGGAGGATGGTACTGTTGATTTGGACTCTAAACTTGGTGCTATCATAGAATGGTTGTCCACGAAGATGATGATCCATACCTGGCTGGGAGAGGCAATCGTGTACGAACTCTAGGTATGCTCTGATGGAAGTTCTGCTAAGAAGATCTATTTTTCTGATCTCCTATGGCCAATAGGAATGATTTTACACTTCAAACAAACCGATGCTGTGCAACAGCTACTTAAGATAACAAAAGACAATGCAGAATGGGGGTAGGATGAATACATGCATTCTGTGTCATCTTTGACAGTGAACAAGGAAAGATTGTATGAGGGCATTCTCTAAACTGGTGGCAGCATTCCAATGGTATCCAGGTTAGGCTCTCCAAGCTCTATGGAATAATTGGAAGGTGGGAAGGTCATTCTTCTGGACAAAGTGAGAAAGATAGTGATCCTCAGCCTGATAGGGGACTCAGATTCTGGAAGGAGTTTTTTGATCAAAACCAAGCATACCACTTCTCAACAGAAGTTCCTCCCGGTTCTGCAAGCGATGCTCCAGGATCTGCCCATCCTCTCCTCTCATGCTTCTCATTTTCATAATAAGTGGAATGTTGGCAATAGAGAATTCTTTTGATCTGGTTAAAATTATTTGTTTTTGCATTCCAGCTGTTAATAGAGCACAGAATTGACAATACTTGCTTGCACGATCACAACTCAGCAGCCCCAACGCAAAACCCGAAGACTCTTGATTCATCACGTGAGGAGCTTGGTCTGAATTTCAAGCAGGCAATCACTGAGATTCATTATTCTATGGACGGTTCCATAGGGTTGAAAAACATAAGCAGTGACACAATTGCCCAGCAGGCTGCCATCCGATAGAGTTCACTAACACTTCACCTGGCATCGATCCTTTTTCAGATCCCATTTTGGAGCCAAAAGCGCAGTCCGGTAATTCTAAAGGTATGATTTCAACTCCAATCCTGCCTAAAGACATTAGCAACACATTGTAGACCCACTATTTTGTCCTTAGCACACATATTTTTATTATTATTTTTTACTTACCCCGCTCTTTTTTAGCATGTGTTTGGGATCCATTTTTGCTCAGTTTTTCACTGTCCCTTAGTGGTCCATGTCCACTCAATTCATTATTGATTTTTGAGCTACATTTTGAAGATTATTAGGGGATTATTTTTGGTCCGAGCATCGTTATTGGAGGCCTCAGGATTGTTTATTTAGAGTGTATTTTTAGAGCTTTAGAGCTCTTTTGGGCAGCCTGGTTGCGATGAGGACACGTGTCCTCATCTTAGCCGTCCTTTTCTCTTCTAAATGGTTGTTTTGGCCTTTTACAAGGGCTTTTTCCCCATCTTTTTGGGATCATCTTTTTTATGTTGTGGGAAGAGCGAGGAGAGTGGGGAGACAATTTCTGCAGGGAGTAAGAGGTTAGTTAGGACAGAGGAGGGATATCCTCTATAGTGGTGACACGTAGCACAAAGGCTGGAGGCTACTTTTTGGTTGGTTTTAGAGAGAGATTGTTGGCAACAGGCGGGAAGAAACCTGCAGAGGGTGGTCAATGGTGAGCTGAATAAGATACGTTTGTGGGGAGGAATACTTAGTGAAAGGGAGTTGGAGCGGATTCAGAGAAGAAACTGGGGGAAGATCTTGCTGATTTGTGGGAAGGAAGGTAGAGCTTGAAGCCAAGCAACTCTTTGCTTGAGGGGAGCTTTCCAGGTATGACTACTGTGAGCTTCTGGTTTCTTATTTTCACACTATTTTATTCTCATTTTCTGCTGATTTTCTGGGCATTAACATGTTGATTGGTGTGGATATGAAGAGTTATTTGATTGTTTTGGCTGAATCTGATCCTTTGTATACATGCTCTGTTTTGGGTTTTCTTTGGTTTCCCTTGTACAAGACTAATGCATGGATTTATTTCTAAACTTGATATCTGAGAATCATGGCTCTTGTTCTCCAATAATTCCACCTACGCCTAGCTCTTTGTCAATTCATGAAATATAGCTAAGTTCATACTCTGTTTTTATGTTTTTGTTCTTCTCTATTTATTGCTCTGTTTCTTGTCGATGGTGGGATGATATCATTAATGGTCAAGTTGTTGGGACTGGAGGAGTGAGGTTGTGGAGGGAAATGATCTCAATGGAAAATTTCTGTGATTGTATCTGTGCTCCAATCCATTGGTTCAAAATGTTGGCCACGGGACTGCATTGGAGACTTGGTATATGGGATCACTTTGCCATCTGAGTTGAATAAGCTATACAGTGACAATAAAGATGCATTGGTGTTATTAATTTTTTGTGGAGAAATTGGTTGAATGATCAGTGAAGGCTCGGGTTGTGTTTTGAGGGAAGTAGATCCTGCATTCCATTAAGAACCGCATGTGCAACGAGAGTTCTAGATGGGTAAAGGGATTTGAGCCGGATTGCGCAACTGAGGTTTCAATGTTACCAGTTTACAGTTTCTCGAAGGAGTTGGAGGTAGGAAGAAGCGTTCATGCATTACTGGAAATGGTGAATATTCTGCTATGGAAACTTGTGTTACACAGCCACAAGAAAATGGTGCTTGCTGTGAGAGTCAAGGTGGGACCCTAACACTACCAATTTTCCCCACCCGCTTCCCAGTTGCTCCATCTCTCATCTCCCCATCCTTCATACCCACCGAACTCATCACCATGCTTACTACCATCAGTTTGTCCCCCATTATCATGCCCACCAATCACCCATCATGCCTACCCAACCTAGCTCCAACCAATCTAGACCTTTTCTACAACCAACTCCTTGTCATTCACACCTAACGTGTATGAATTCCTATGTGCATGGCCACCCTCTTCTCCATCCAGTTCACCCAAAGGAAACCCAAATAGCAATTTTGGTCTAAGCCCCCTCCTCCACCACTCATTTCCCACGAGCTTCCATTCTACCCACTCCCTACGTGCATGCAGCTTTTGCACTACGTGGCCATCTTCGATGAACTCCATGCAGCCATCCACCTGCACCCAAACCTCTACCAGATTACCTTTGTTGGCCCCATGTGCAGACTGAGCAAGTCCATGGTCTTAGTTTCAGGGAGATTTTTTCTGAATTTGATGATTCCCATTCAGAGGAAGGTCTCCCAAGTAATACTTTAGAAAATGGAAAACCTGAGCCAAAGGTTGAGCAAGCAAAGGTTGTGTCAACCAATGCAAATGTTGCCAAAGCAAAGGTGAAAGATGAAGAAGTGGCAAAGATACAACTTTGTGGAATTGAAATTGGGTTTCCTGCCTTGTACAGTACACCACCCATGTAATGCCCCAAACCTGATTTAGCGGTAAAATCATAATTTATAGGATTGAATTTTTTTAATAAAATTTTTTAAATTATTTTTTCTTAATAAAAATTGTAAAAGACATTTTCTTATAAATAAAAAGCAATTCAAAATACTCTTTTTTCTGGTTAGTTTAATAAATCAATTTGTACAATTCTTTTGTCCATTATTTTTGTATATTTTTGTAATGTGTTGTTATCATACCATTGCATATATTTTTCTTTGTGCTTTGTTAATTTCTTTTGTATCCATTGATTAATTAATTGAATGTTCAAATTATTTCCACTTATATATTAAAATAGTAGATTTTCAAGTTTAAAGGGGTGCTATAACTATTATTATCGTACCTTTTCAATAGTTAACTTGGCTTTCAAATCAATTTTTATTTGATAAACTTATTATTTACCAAATTAAAACACTAAATTTTCTTTCTCATTTTTTTTTCATTTAAAAATAAATAAAATAAGTAATTACTCTAAATACCTCAAAGCAAATTTCAAAATATCTTTTTTCATATAGTTCAAAGTGTTATCATTGAGTGGGGACATATCAATTCACATGTGTGGATAAAATGTGGGTCCATAATTTGGTTTGTAGAAAATACTAAAAGAGGGAATGAAAAAAAATGCAAAAAAGATAATTGTCTCTTGATCTATCATAAAATTTTATATATGTAATTAAATTTAATTAAAATTTTGTATATTTTTTTAATCTTTATATACAAAAATAAAAGAGAAAGTGAGTTTTAACTCACTAATATAAAAACATATGAAAAAAAGAACCCCAAAATTTTAAAATCAATATTAACTTCATTTATATAAAAATAATTTGAAATATATGTACCTTTTAATGAGTCTTATAATTATTCTCTAAAATGCCTATTTTACTCGCTATATAATCAACAATAGTTCACAACTAGACTTCTCTATATAAATGTTTTCTATCATTTTAGATATGTTTATTATTATTGTTATTATTATTATTAGATATGTTTATTATTATTATTATTTGAGACTTTTTTTCTCGAAGAACAAACACCCAATAAGCATTTTTTTTGTTTCCTTCTCTCCATCAACAAACATTCTATAGGTAACTTAAACGCATCTACCTTTTAGAAGCAACAATATACTACTTGAAGGTGAAACAAAAAACAAAAATAATTTTCTAAACAACCAGAGTACTTGAAATTAACTTCAATTTGCCCTAATAAAAAAAAAAATCCAAAAGAGAAAATTATAAAAACCACAAATCTTATTATTAGCAAAACTCAAACTTATCTACAATCCACGAGTGTTTTCACTACTTCTAATGTCCATACTCTTCAAACTACCTCACATTTACTATAGGATGTTTGTTTATAGAGAAAAAAAATCTGAAATAATAATAATAATAATAATAATAATAATAATAATAATAAAAATAAATAACATATATAAAAGAAGGGAAACATTTACGTGAAAAAATTTAGTTGTCAATTGTTGTTAATGACAAGACAAGTAAAATGGGCATTTTAGGAAATAATTATATGACTCGTTAAAAAGTACATATATTTTAAATTATTTTTAAAATAAGAAAGATAATACTGATTTAAAAAAATTGAGGTTTGTTATTTCACATATTTTCATATCAGTTAGTACTCAAACCCACTTTTCCCAAAATAAAATGAGTGAAAAACTTTAAACACTACTACAAAAATTGAAATTAATGACGCTTTATTTTATGACGTTTTCTAAAAGCGTCATTATTGAGGTTATACAATGACACTTATAAGAAGTGTCATAGTTGTATTATTTATCTTGATACTTATTATAAGTGTCATTATTTGATGTCATCTTTTTCCTTATAACTGTGTATATAATGACGCTTATAAGAAGCATCATAGTTTTATTATTTACCTTGATACTTATTATAAGCATCATTATTTGATGGGTATGTAATGACGCTCTTGATAAGTGTCATAGTTGTATTGACTTTTAAAATTTTTGTTTTTAAGTTAACTTATACAAATTTTGATATTAGAATTTTATTCTATAAATTAATTATGGTAAATTGACATTAATATTAATGACATAAAGTTGCTACATTAAGGTTTTTTAAAAAAAATTGGATATAAATAAAATAAAATCCTAATAAATTATTTTTTTATTATTTGATATTAATTTTTTAAAATATCAATATTCAAATTAAACCAACATCAACCTAAAATATCAAATAATTAAACAATATAAATTCATTATGAGTTCAATATATAAAAATTATTATTGGAAGATGAAATAAAGAATACTATTTTTAATTTATTGAAAAAGGACATGCATGGTATTTTAAAATTTGTTATAAAGTCTCCATTAAAAACCCTAACTTTTGGAAGACAAGAACGAAGGGAGAGAGCCACCGTTTTTAGTGAGAAAGAAGAGAAGAGAGAAAAACGCAAGTTTTTCTCATCATGCCCAGATTTCATCAAAGGTCCGATCCCACTTCGTCCGTGGTCCGATTGAGCTGAAATTTGGAGGAGAGTTTCGTGACTCATTTATTTTCAATCTGAACGGTGAAGATCGGATTTGGAGTTTCGGAAAGTCATTATAAAGAAAGAGGAGAAGAGAGAAAAACGCAGGTTTTTCTCATCATGCCCAGATTTCATCAAATGTCCGATCCCGCTTTGTCCGTGGTCCGATCGAGTTGAAATTTGAAGGAGAGGTTCGTGGCTCATGTATCTTCAATATTAACGGTGAAGATCGGATTTTGAGTTTCGGACAGTCATTAGAGAGAAAGAGGAGAAGAGAGAAAAACAGCGGTTTTTTACATCATGCCCAGATTTCATCAAAGGTCCGATGCCGCTTTGTTCATGGTCTGATTGAGCTGAAATTTGGAGGAGAGGTTCATAAGTCATTAATCTTAAATTTGAACGGTGAAGATCGGATTTAGAGTTTTGGAAAGTCATCTTTCATCCAAAAACAAAACCTTTATTTTGGATGGCGCTTCCTGAAAGTGTCATTGTTGCCTAAGACATACAATGACAGAGGCGAAGAGGACGCTTTAGAGAAGCGTCATCTGTTACCTTTCTTGACGCTTAAAAAACGTCATTGTTTCCCATTTTTCTTGTAGTGAAAGGATGATATAAAAAAATAAAAAAGAAACTCAAATTTAATTAAATAAATTTTCATATATTTTTAAATTATTTAATCTTATAATAGGCAAAGAAAATGAGTAAAAATATTTAAATTATGGAAAGAATTTATTAATTTTAAATCTATTTCTTTTATTATTCCCAACTATTTTTTTTCTTCTAGTTTTTTTCTCCGTCTAATTCTTCCTCAAGTTTTCCGGTCCAGTTATTATTAATCTGTTTTTTTCGTTTTCTTTGTTTCAAACATTCATCACTATGAAACATATTATTATAGACGCAGTCAAAGAAAGAACTGACGGAATCAAAATAATTTTCAACGCGCGCGACCTCTTAAAATTTGACTCTCGTCTTTGACGACGATTTGAAAATTCTTTGGCAAAGGACCAAGTACGAGTTTGGAAGACTAGTGCAAAGGATATGTTTAAGTAGAAGGGAATGGGCAGGACTCTGTACTCAACCATGGGTGGTTGCAACACTCATATGGAATCTCACTAACTTCTCTCCTTTCATCTCTGCTTCTTGATTTCCATTTTCTTCTTGCCCTGTGCGACTTCAATTCCAATGTCCTTCAACATCACCAGCTTTCATCAAAACGCAGATCTGCTACGCTTAGAAGGAGACGCTCTGTATTCTTCGGGTGCTATCGAACCGACTACCAACGCGGGACAAAACATCTGACAGAAGTTGGGGTCGAGCCATATATAAGAAACAGTTGCATCTATGGGATAAGACCTCCGGAAATCTAACTGATTTTTCTGATAACCACAACATTCAAACCACCGAGATTTCCTTGGCTTCTCACTTATCTTATCCACCAGATCAGTTGCGATTAAATGAAACAAATAAACACTTATCTACTTTAAGAGATAACCCTTGACTATATTTAAATTTCTGTTATGTATTTTTAAATTTTTGTTATTGTGTATTTCAAAACTTCTTCTGTAATTGTATATAAATGAGAATAGCCACCCGGTTTTTGGCATTGAAGCCAATACCATTTTGCTGATTTCTCAGAGTTTTACATGGTATCAGAGCAATTGGCATACGCCTAATTTCAATCGATCCTTTCCTTCTCAACTATGGCCTTCTCTTCTTCCGCTTCCTCCAATGTTATCTTTGCTCCTCCAAACATTGGTCATCTGGTGTCGATCAAGCTGAGTGACATAAACTATCTTATATGGTCATCTCAGATTGTGCCAGTACTGAAAAGTCATGACTTGATGGGCTTCGTGGATGGTTCTGAGCCGTGTCCATCAAAATCTCTTGATGGTTCTCTTAATCCAGCATATATTCTCTAGAATAAGAAAGATCAGTGTGTGTTAAGTTGGATCAATGCCACTTTGTCTGACAAGGTGCTAGCTTCTGTCTATGGCATCACATCTGCTCGAGAGGTGTGGAGTTCTCTAGCAAACAAGTTTGCCTCTCAATCCAGAACCCGTGTACACCACCTAAAGCGAAAGTTGCAGACTCTTCATCAAGGGTCAATGAAGTGCACTGATTTTCTTGAAAAAGCGAAGTTGGTGTCTGATGAATTAGCTGCAGTTGGTAAGCTACTTGAGGATGATGACTTAATGTCTTATATTGTGAGTGGTCTCAACCTATCCTTTAATCCCTTTATAACCTCTCTGTCCTTTGCCACTAGAGACAAGAATGTTTCTTTTGAAGATTTTCAAGCCGAGCTCTTGTCATATGAACTGTTATTGGAAAACCAGAATATTGCTATACCACATGAGACAAATAATTTTGCTTTCTTCACTCCCAAATCCAACCAACAGCAGTACAATCGCAAACCCAAAAACCCAAGTAAACCATATTCACGTCCTTCATTTTCACAAAATCCTCATCCTCAATATTCACCACAACCCTCTGGTTTACCTTCCTCACCTCAGCCAAATCAAAAGCAGCACTCATTTTCCACTCCTAAGTCACCTTGTCAAATCTGTGGAAAGCTAAGTCATAAGGCATTATATTGCTTTCATAGAATGGATTATGCATATCAGGGTCATCATCCACCAACCCAGTTAGCTGCTATGGTGGCACATAGCAATGCTGAGCAAGAGGAAGAGACATGGTTTGCTGACAGTGGAGCTAATCAACACATTACTGCCAATCTGGAGCATCTTACTTTGCAACAACCATACACAGGACAAGAAAATGTAGCTGTTGGTAATGGCCAAGGTTTAAGTATTGCACATACTGGTACTACTATTTTTCATACTCCTGAAGCTAAATTAAACCTCAAATGTGTCCTCCATTGTCCTCAAGCTTCTGCCAATTTGCCTTCCATAAATCAATTATGTCTTGATAATAATTGCTTCTTTATTCTAACTGGTACTCGTTATTTTGTCAAGGACATACAAACGGGGGCGACACTACTGGAAGGCAGGAGTGAAGGGGGTCTCTATCCAATCCAGTTGCGGTCAATGTCTATCAATAAATCACATGCTTTGGCAGCCGTTGTAGGAATTAAAGCACCAGTTTCAGTTTGGCATTCTAGATTAGGACATGCATCTCTTCCCATTGTGTCTCAGTTATTAAATAAACATTCCTTACCTGTTGAAGGATCAGTGAATAAAAGGCATTTTTGTGAACCTTGCCAACTTGGCAAAGGTAAGCAACTTCCTTTCAAACCTTTCACTCGTGTTTCTTCCTTTCCTTTGCAATTAATTCATACGATGTATGGTCTTGTTCTACCAAATCTCTCAGTGGATGCAAGTATTATGTTATCTTCATTGATGACTTTTCACGATTCTCATGGCTTTATCCTCTCCAAAATAAATCTAATGTATATGCTTGCTTTGTTAAATTCAAAACACTAGTTGAAAACCAATTTTCTTGCAAAATTAAGCAATTACAATCGGATGGAGGTGGAGAATACATGTCCAACCAATTTCAATTGTTTCTTTCCTCTAATGGAATCCAACATCGCCGCACTTGTCCTCATACACCCCAACAAAATGGGGTTGCTGAGCGTAAACACCGTCATGTGGTGGAAATGGGACTGTCTCTGTTAGCTCAGTCACTTTTGCCCACTAAATTCTGGGTTGATGCCTTTTTAACATCCATTTTTCTCATCAATAGACTGCCAACATCTACTCTTGATAACCAAACACCATATCTTAAATTATTTGGCAAACATCCTGATTATACCTCCTTGCGCACCTTTGGTTGTGCTTGTTTTCCATTGTTGCGACCATATGCAACTCACAAATTAATGTTCAGATCCAAACGTTGCATATTTCTAGGTTATAGTTCCCATCAAAATGGATATAGATGCTTGGATCCTGTCACTCAAAAAGTTCTAATCTCACGACATGTTTTGTTTAATGAGAATACATTTCCTGCTAAGGATGGATTGCAGTCTTCTGAACTTCTTCCAGGTGGTCTCCTCTCCAGTACGACTTTACCTTCTCCTTCATTTTCTTTATCTACTTCTAATTTACTGACATTCCTCTCCAATTATTTCAGATTCACCTGATTCTCCTCTAGAATCTTTACCTATCCCCACTTCTCCTCATATCTCCACTCTACCTTCTCCCATACCTGGTCCAGCTCCTATCCTTTCTATACCTGAAGTTTCCTCTTCTTCCAATCACTCTCATCACCCCATGACAACTCGCTCCCAAACAGGCAACCTCAAACCTCGCACATTTTCAGATTTTAAACCCTATTCCACCCAATATCCTCTCCAAGCATTATCCAGTACTGTGACTCCCCTTGCACCAACCTCTTACCGACAAGCTGCTTTATTACCTGACTGGTGTGTTGCTATGAGAGAGGAATATGATGCTTTATTGGCTAATGAGACATGGAACCTATGTCCTAGACCTGTTGATCACAATGTGATGGGAAATAAGTGGGTGTATAAAGTTAAACAAACATCCACAGGTGAGGTTGACAGATTCAAAGCAAGATTAGTGGCTTTGGGATTTGCTCAAGAAGAAGGTATTGACTTTACTGAGACTTTTAGTCCAGTAATTAAGCCTTCTACTGTACAGGTGCTTCTTACACTTTCTGTTCAATTTGATTGGGAAATCAGACAGCTTGATGTATCTAACGCTTTTCTTCATGGGATCTTGCTAGAGGATGTATATATGGAGCAACCTAAGGGGTTTGTTAATTCAGATTTTCCAGATTATGTTTGCAAACTGAACAAGTCACTTTTTGGCCTCAAACAAGCACCTCGTGCTTGGTTTATGCGTCTATCTCAAACTCTACTTGAATTCGGTTTCCTATCCTCACCAGTGGATGCCTCCTTATTTGTCTATCATAAGGGCCATATTCATCTATTTATCCTCATCTACGTAGATGATATCCTTGTTACAGGTACAGATCCTTCTCTCATTCAGTCTCTAATCCAAAAGCTACAGACCAAGTTCAAGATGAAAGACCTTGGTCCTTTAGGCTATTTTCTCGGCATCCAAGCAAGTCGTGACTCTTCTGGCCTACATCTTCGACAATCCAAGTACATTGGGGATCTTCTTCATCGTACCAAGATGGCTGGGGCCAAACCTGCTTCCTCTCCTTGTACCACAGGCCTTAAATTATCCACTCATGTTGGTGAGCCACTCACAGCTTCTCAAATTACAGAATATCGACAAACTGTGGGAGCTCTTCAATATTGCACCTTGACTAGACCTGATATAGCATTTTCTGTCAACCAACTATGTCAACATATGCACTGTCCTAATTCTGTTCATTGGACAGCAGCAAAACGTGTCTTACGTTACTTAAAAGGCACCATTGATCTGGGATTATGGTACACTAAGGGCGAGCAAACTCTTCAAGCCTTTTATGATTTAGATTGGGCCGGTAATCCCGATGATTGAAGATCAACTACTGGGTATGGCGTTTTCTTTGGCTCTTGCTTAATCTCATGGACTGCCAAGAAACAATCTATGGTAGCTCATACTAGCACTGAAGCCGAATATAGGGCATTAGCTTTTACTACTGCTGAGTTGTATTGGATTCGTATGCTCATCAAAGAACTTCATATTTCTTTGCCCACAGCTTCTACTATTTGGTGTGATAACAGTGGCGCTCTTGCTCTTGCTTCTAATCCTGTGTTTCATGCCCGCACCAAACATATTGAAGTTGATTTTCACTTCATCTGCGAGAAAGTTGCTAATCGAGATATTTCCCTTCAGTTCATTGGTTCTTATGATCAGCCTGCTGATATCTTTACAAAGGGACTAAGTTTAGCTCGGTTTTGTCTGCTTCGTGACAAGCTAATGGTGGTTTCTCTCCCCATTAGCTTGAGGGGGGATGATAACCACAACATTCAAACCACCGAGATTTCCTTGGCTTCTCACTTATCTTATCCACTAGATCAGTTACGATTGAATGAAACAAATAAACACTTATCTACTTTAAGAGATAACCCTTGACTATATTTAAATTTCTGTTATGTATTTTTAAATTTTTGTTATTGTGTATTTCAAAACTTCTTCTGTAATTGTATATAAATGAGAATAGCCACCCGGTTTTTGGCATTGAAGCCAATACCATTTTACAGATTTCTACAGAGTTTTACATTTTCTACCAATTTCTCCTTTGTAATTAATTCTCTTCTGGACAATAGTTATGGGGATGGGCTTACCTTCTTCCTTAACGGTACCCAGCTGCCTTCAGATGTGTCCGGAAGTAGCCTTGGTCTGGTGAATTCAAGCGCAACTTCGGCGACAAACTCAACCACAATTCGTTTTGTTGCAGTGGAGTTTGATACATATCCAAACTCAGCCACATTAGGAGATCCGGGAAAAGATCATGTTGGTATCAATATTAATTCCATGATATCTGTTAAGACTATGAATTGGTCGAACAATATTACCAATGGAAAGGTAAATCATGTTTCCATCAGTTATGATTCTAATTCGCAAAATCTGAGTGTAGTGGTAATTACTGATTCCACGGCTAATACAAGTACCCTGCCGCAAAGCCTGTATTACGAAGTTGATCTGAGAATCCTACCAGAATTTGTTGATATTGGCTTTTCAGCCTCAACAGGAGATTCCATCCAGCTAAATAAAATCTCCTCATGGAATTTTAGTTCAACTTTGGAATTTCCCGGTTGTGTACAACCAGGAGAGCGAAAGAAGACAGAACTTGTGGTGGGATTGAGTGTTTGTGCATTTGCTGTGGTGGGTGGGTTGGCATTGGTTTGGTTTTACTTGAGGAAGAAGAGGAATACTGGGGGATATCAAGAAGACGATGGTGACAGTGATCAAGACATGGACGAAGATTTTGAGAAGGGTACTGGACCGAGGAAGTTTTCCTTTAATGAATTGGCTCTTGCGACCAGTAACTTTTCAGAGGGAGAGAAGCTTGGAGAGGGAGGGTTTGGTGGGATCTATAGAGGTTTCTTGCGAGAACTGAACTCTTATGTTGCAGTTAAGAGGGTAACAAGGAACTCCCAACAGGGGATGAAGGAGTACGCATCTGAAGTGAAGATCTTCTGTCGATTGAGGCACCGGAACTTGGTGCAGCTCATGGGCTGGTGCCATAAAAAAGGAGAGCTCCTATTGGTTTACGAGTTGTTGCCAAATGGAAGCTTGAGCACCTGTCTTTTTGAAGAAAAAACCTTGTTAACATGGGCTATGAGGTATAGAATTGCTCTAGGCTTGGCCTCTTCGCTTCTGTACCTACATGAAGAATGGGAGCAGTGTGTGGTACACAGGGACATCAAGTCCAGTAATGTGATGCTGGACTCAGATTTTAATGCTAAGCTTGGAGATTTTGGGCTAGCCAGGCTTGTTGATCATGGTAAAGGGTCACAAACCACTGTTTTAGCGGGGACCATGGGCTACATGGCTCCTGAATGTTTCATGACAGGCAAGGCTAGTAAGGAATCTGACGTGTACAGTTTTGGAATTGTTGCATTGGAAATTTGCTGTGGAAGAAGAGCCGTGGAAACAAAGGCCGAAGAAAATCAGATCAGATTGGTGGAGTGGGTTTGGGACCTCTATGGCGTAGGAAAACTTCTTGAAGCAGCTGATCCAAGACTGTCTGTAGATTATGATGATCAACAAATGGAACGATTGATGATTGTTGGTCTTTGGTGTGCTCACCCGGATTGCAATGCTCGTCCTTCAATGAGGGAAGCAATGAGTGTCCTTAATTCTGAAGCTTTATTGCCTCTTCTTCCTATAAAAATGCCTGTGCCAATGTATTACGCTCCTCCGGCGCTGCAGACATCCTATAGCACTAGCGTTTCTGAGAGAAACCACACCCAGTTTTCAAACTCCACGGACTCATCAAAGTTCTCGGAATCTTCTTCAACCTTGTCTCAATCCGCATCCCTATTCCACACACGCTAATTCGGTCGGAAATAGCCCTATGATTCAGGGTTTGTTATTTCATTTGAATTTGTCTAATTTCATTGCTGTTCATGAGATTCATATTATTTGTCCTTGGATCATAGTAACCTCCGATTTCATATATACGGTGTTCTGGTCGATCAATTCTTTCTTCAGTTAATATTAATAATAGTCATTATATAGTAATCGGAAATAATTCCTTTGTAAATATAAATTAAAACTTTTTTCTAAGTAAACTGGAACCATTGCTTTAAATAAAAATTGATTTCATTTCTTAATAAAAATATAAAAAATCATATTTAATTGAAACTTTTCTTAATAAAATTGAATTTGTAAACATTTTTTTACAAAGATTAAAAATCATTTTTTCTAAATAAAAATTGTAAAAGACATTTTCTTATAAATAAATAGCAATTTAGAATACTTTTTATAAATATAATTTTCTCATATTTAATCTATTATAAAAAAATAAAAAGAAAAACTACATATTATTAAAATTAATTAAAAAGTTATATATTTTCAAATTATTCAATTTTTATATAGAAAAGAAAATGCGAGAAACTTTAAAGGTGGTGTGGACCCCGTATTTCGGCTCATGCGCTTCCATTCGATGATAGGCTCGATTTTATTTTGAGAATGATTTTATTTATTCAAAAATGACTTGGAGTCGCCACTTATTTTTGTTTTATTTTTAAAAGGGTAAACAAAATAAGAAAGAAAACTCTAAGTGTGACTCTTTGTTTTGGAAAATGTGGTCTGTGAAAAATCAGATCGGACTTGGAGGTCAGGTTACTTATCGGAAAGGTACGGTAAAGACCGTAACATCCCTCTAAGTCACTAAAAACAGGTCTCTACTAATAAAATGAAGCAATCATGACAATTGATTAATCGAGTATGAATACCAAATGAATGTCACTCAAAACAGAATACCCGAATGAATATGAGAGGCAAAGAGTGTACCTGAGTGATGAGCAGATTTGTTTCATTGGGAATCAAAGGGTAGTGAACAAACTCAAAGTAATCATGTGCATATCATATAACAGAAAGAATCAATCATATATAACAATCAAATCAATCAATCAATCAATCAAACTGATTTTGAAAATCACGTATGTAGCACAAATTAATTGCATGAATTCCATTATTTAAAATTATGAAATTTATTCATGTTTATTTTCAAAATGTGAAAATTAGGAAATTATTAAAAATCGAGGAGGATTTATAAAAGATGTTTGCCAGAAATAAATGTGGTAGCCAAATTTATTAAGGAATGGAAAATATTTAAAACCAATGAAAGAAAATACAGTAAATAAATAAAAAAATGAAAATAAAATAAATAGAATAAAATAAAAGATAAAAATGAAAATGAAAATGAAAATAATAATAATAACAATAATATCAAATAAACAAATAAACAAAATGGAAGAGGCATGCCTGGTTGAAAATGGCAAGAGTTGATTTGTTAAAATTGGATTTGTTTAAAACCGAAAAAGAAAATTGAAGAATTAAAAAAAAAAACATTTGAAAACAAGATTTTCGAAAATGAGTTTTGGAGGCATACGTGAAAATATAAGGGGTAAGACACATAGGTTTTAAGTGTGACCCACCAAAGGTGGCCATGCAAGGGATCTTGGATCTCCTGCAACTTCTCGATAGAGAGAACGAGGCCCCCATCAATGTGGTCTGAGTTCACTTCTTCTTCTTCCTCCGACTGCCTCAATTTCTTGCCTTTGTCTACCACATCTTCACTGCTGACACTCCAGTTGACTAAGAGCCCCGAAAACCGGTATCCGCAATGTAGATTCAGCATCTGGCTTCTGAAGTCGATCCAGAAGTGCACAAGCAGCAAGTGGAGGCTCCGAGTGCTCAACCAATTTGGGTACCAAAGCAACTAGGTCTGGTTGCAGGTGCTTGGGGGCTTTATCCAATACAAGAGCAATCTTTCGTGCAGATTGGGGACGTCGCCTTGGCTCGGGACAATCTTGTGGAGCCGCGCCATCTAGGACTCTCAGTGAATTCACGATCAATCCCAATAGTTCCCCAGACTGCTCTGGCCATTTGAGACCAGTGATCTCTTTGGACTGTAAATCAAGGAGAGGGACATCGCCGTAGTTGGAAGCGAAGAAGTCGGGAATGTCGTCTATGGAAAGTCCAGAGACAGAGGCAGGGGCGGCGGAGGCTACTTCTTGGCAAAGGCGCTGCTTTTCAAATTTGGCGGCCTCTTTCTTGGCGTCAATAATGACCAAGGCCACGATCAAGGCATACCCGGTGATGGTGCCCGTCGACGGCGCCACGGCAAGGCATTGAGAGATAGACATTATGACTGAGTTTGACATCCAGCGCCGGAAAACAGTCTTCGATGAGAGCTCCGTCCGTGCCTCCGACAGTACCGGAAATTGCAGAATTTCTTCCTAGGCAAGGGCTCTCTCAAGCTCACTTCCTTTCATGTACTCTCAAAGCTCCAGTCAACATAGATAGCTCTGCGATGCCCAGAGCAAGTCCACCAGCAGAGAATGCTCCCAAAGCACGATTAAATCCCTTACTAAGAGTTGTTCATTGAATTCGAAAACCACAACAACTATAAGAATTGCCCTGATTGAATGCTGGCTAACAGCCTTAAGGGGTTCTTAAGGAATATAAATAGTGAAACAATCGCTAGCGACAACCCCATCTTGGCTGCAAAATCGACCTTTTGAGGATCTGATCGAGCCATTTCAAAAAGCCTACCCACTGTGTCTTTTAAACCATTCCAAAAATTAATAATTGCATCAGTCCTCCAACGAAAACACAACATTTAACTGATTCATCGCTTCCATCTGAGCTATTCAGCCCAAACTCGGAGTAACCCTTCCTAGACAGCAGCCTCTCCTTACTCCTCTCCACAAAACTATGCCGAAATGATCCTACTTTAGCTGCCATTTTTCTAAGAAATGCTCCTTGGATGATGGAATCCACAGGTTTGAGCCACCGGTATCAAAGATTACTGTGAACGCTTGAGAGAGGGAGGAGGGTACAAATACCATTTTCATCAGAGTATTGAACACCCATGTAGCTTTTCAATCACATAATATCTATATCATGAGAGTCCCCAAGATTACTGCTGAAATACATTATTGGAAATTCCTTGCTCCTTCAGGCAGAGGTGAGAAAACAGATGCTCACCCAGGACAAGTATCAGAAACAGGGGAAGATAGCTAAAACAGAGCACAAATGGTAGAAACAAAAAGGAACTCATACAAGCCACGTTCCATGTTTTTATCAACGGGCCTTGATGATGGTGAGTGAAGTATAATGCATCCCATGGAAATGAAGCAAAACAAGACTCCCACATGATGTATAGTAAAGATAAAACAGAGCTGTGTTACCCTCAAATTATTCCAAAGAAAATAAACGAGATAGCAACAATAAACCCATAAAAGCTAAACACAAGTCAAGCAATCCACATAAAATATTGAGAAAAGAGAAAGAGACTATTTACCAATAGAAGAAAAACAAAGGATTAATGGCAGTCATACCTTTACCTTCTTCTCCCTCAAGCTGCCTGCAACTCTCAGCTAACAGATCTCTCCTCCAAAGTCTATCCGAAACCCAGCAAAAACCCACCCCTCCTCTCTCTGGTTCTTTCCTTTCTAGCCTCCTGCCCAAGTAAACCAATACCCTCAAAATATCTCCAGCCAACCCCCAAAAAAGCATCACCTCTGCCAACCTAACGGCCTCAATGCCAAACGAACGCTCCTCTTAATATTCCGCGACAGGTGTCAAATTCCCACTGCAACTTCAAAAATCAAGGTTGATTCTCTTACAGCCATCCATGAAGTGACACGTGGCTGCTGGAATAATCCTCCACCTGTCAAAAAGTATGACCTGCAGAAAATAAAAAAAGGAGCCCCATATGGGGGTCTACAGGTGGATATAAAAAATAAAAAAGAAAAATCAAATTTAATTAAAATTATATATATTTAAATTATTTAATTTTTATATAAAAAAAGAAAATGAGTAAAACTTCAAAGGAGGATATAAAAAAAAAATCAAATTTAATTAAAATTAATTAAATTTGTATATATATTGAAATTATTTAATTTTTATATAAAAAAAAGAAAATGAGTGAAAATCTTTAAATATGATTATATATATATATATATATATATATATATATATATTTGTTCTTCACTTCTTTTTACTTCTTTTTTTCTATATGTAATTTTTCCTCATGTTTTCCCGACCAGTTATTATTAATCTGTCTTTTTTGCCCCCCCTTTTTGTCAAAAATTCATCATTATGAAGCATATTATTATAGACGCGGTCAAAGCAAGAACTGACGGGATCAAAATAATTTTCAAGCGATCACTTAAAATATTACATTGCGGTCTTTGGCGACGATTTGAAAATTCTTTGGCAAAGGAGGACGCAACTGCAAGGGCATTTTTATTAGAAGAGAATGGGCAGGACTCTGTACTCAACCATTGGTGCTTGCAACACTCATATGGAATCTCACAAACTTCTCTCCTTTCATCTCTTTATGATTTCCATTTTCTTCTTCCTAATATTCTTCCCTTCTGCAACTTCGTTGTCCTTCAACTTCTCCGGCTTTGGTTCAAATAACCATAATATATCCTTCGACGAAGCAGGAGACGCATATTCTTCGGACCGATGCATCCAACTGACCAGAAACTTGAACGACAAGCAATCGAATGATAGTTGGGGTCGAGCCATGTATAGCGAGCGATTGTATCTCTGGGATCAGACCTCCAGAAATCTAACTGATTTCACTAGCAATTTCTCCTTTGTCATCAATTCACAAGGCAAGAGTCCGCATGCCGATGGACTTACGTTCTTCCTTAATGGTACCCAATTGCATAATGATACGTTGGGAGAAACTCTTGGTCTCGCCAAAGAAAAGAATGAGACAAACAAAAGTGCAGTTACTTTTATTGCAGTGGAGTTTGATACATTTACAAACGCAGGAAAGAGGGATCCAGAAGGTGAGCATATTGGTATTGATATTAACTCCATGATATCTGTTAAAACTGTGAACTGGTCCAGTAATATCAAGAAAGGAAAGCTAAATCATGTTTCCATCAGTTATACTTCTAGTTCACATAATCTGAGTGTTGTCCTAATTACTGAGGTTACGGACAGTACCAATACTACGCAAAGCCTCTCTTACGAAGTTGATCTGAGGGACTACTTGCCGCAATACGTTACTATGGGCTTCTCAGGCGCAACAGGAACCTATTACCAGATAAACAAAATTTGCTCATGGAATTTTAGTTCAACTTTGGAACCTCCCAGTTCTGTAGAACCTCCCAGTTCTGTAGAACCTCCCAATTCTGTAGAACCTCCCAGTTCTGTAGAACCAGGAGAGCGAAAGAAGACAGAACTTGTGGTGGGATTGAGTGTTTGTGCATTTGTTGTGGTGGGTGGGTTGGCATTGGTTTGGTTTTACTTGAGGAAGAAGAGGAATACTGGGGGATATCAAGAAGACGGTGGTGACAGTGATCAAGACATGGACGAAGATTTTGAGAAGGGTACTGGACCGAGGAAGTTTTCCTTTAATGAATTGGCTCTTGCGACCAGTAACTTTTCAGAGGGAGAGAAGCTTGGAGAGGGAGGGTTTGGTGGGGTCTATAGAGGTTTCTTGCGAGAACTGAACTCTTATGTTGCAGTTAAGAGGGTAACAAAGAACTCCCAACAGGGGATGAAGGAGTACGCATCTGAAGTGAAGATCTTCTGTCGATTGAGGCACCGGAACTTGGTGCAGCTCATGGGCTGGTGCCATAAAAAAGGAGAGCTCCTATTGGTTTACGAGTTGTTGCCAAATGGAAGCTTGAGCACCTGTCTTTTTGAAGAAAAAACCTTGTTAACATGGGCTATGAGGTATAGAATTGCTCTAGGCTTGGCCTCTTCGCTTCTGTACCTACATGAAGAATGGGAGCAGTGTGTGGTACACAGGGACATCAAGTCCAGTAATGTGATGCTGGACTCAGATTTTAATGCTAAGCTTGGAGATTTTGGGCTAGCCAGGCTTGTTGATCATGGTAAAGGGTCACAAACCACTGTTTTAGCAGGGACCATGGGCTACATGGCTCCTGAATGTTTCATGACAGGCAAGGCTAGTAAGGAATCTGACGTGTACAGTTTTGGAATTGTTGCATTGGAAATTTGCTGTGGAAGAAAAGCCGTGGAAACAACGGCCGAAGAAAATCAGATCAGATTGGTGGAGTGGGTTTGGGACCTCTATGGCGTAGGAAAACTTCTTGAAGCAGCTGATCCAAGACTGTCTGTAGATTATGATGATCAACAAATGGAACGATTGATGATTGTTGGTCTTTGGTGTGCTCACCCGGATTGCAATGCTCGTCCTTCAATGAGGGAAGCAATGAGTGTCCTTAATTCTGAAGCTTTATTGCCTCTTCTTCCTATAAGAATGCCTGTGCCAATGTATTATGCTCCTCCAGCGCTGCAAACATCCTATAGCACTAGCGTTTCTGAGAGAAACTACACCCAGTTTTCAAACTCCACGCACTCATCAAAGTTATCGGAATCTTCTTCAACCTTGTCTCAATCCGCATCCCTATTGCACACACGCTAATTCGGTTGGGAATAGCCCTATGCTTCAGGGTTTGTTATCTATTTTGAATTTGTTTAATTCCATTGTTCTTCATGAGAATCAATATATATATATATATATGTTCTGGTCGATCACTCTTTTTCAGTTAATATATAATAATCAATGATAATCATTTAGTAAATTTGGACTTGATCATGATCTAAAGCTATATCAGTATACAAGTTATACTAATTCCTTTTATGTAAAGAAAAAATAAAAAAGAAAAGAAGAGAAAAACACCCGTTTGGACTCTTTTGGGGATACGAAAGCTAGCTTATATCAGTGTTTGAGCATGGTTGCCAATGCAAGGATGTTTACCTTACCTGTATTTAATGAAATTGAGAAGACTTCAGCATGATTGCATAAGACTTTTCCAAAAACCTTAAATGGGTTTGGTAGGAGATATGTAAGAACAAAGCATAAATGCATATATAGACTTTTCCAAAGACTATATATCATATTGAATCATAGAGATATCAAGTGTGAACAGAACAACTATCTAGCTTTTGTTGTATATGTTAAGTTTCATATTGAATCTTCTTTTGATAGTGATTTTCATCAAGATGTTTGTGTATTTGATAATATTACCCTAAAATATCAAAAGCTCTTGTATGAATGCATAAAATTGTAAATGATAAATATGTTGAAATATTTGTGTTGCTTGAATCATTCGAAGATGAGAAATCTACCTTAATGAATGATAAAGAAACAACATTTTTTCCCTATAAATTGAACAACAAAGGAAAAATATATATATATGAATTCTTTTTTTAGTTAATATATAGTAATCAATGACAATCATTCAATAAATTTAGACTAAATCATAATCTAAAGATATAATAGTATACAAGTTATACCAATCCCTTTCATGTAAAGAAAAAATAAAAAGCAAAATAAAAGAAAACACCTATTTGGACTCTTTTGGGATATGAAAGCCCTGATTACATAATAGACTTTTCCAAAGACGTTATATGGGTGTAATAGGAAATAGGTTGGAACCATCAATGCATATATAGACTTTTCCAAAGACATTGAGTAGGAAATAGGTAGGAATCATCTATGCATATATGCATTGATGCTTAGCTCCTACCTATTTCCCATCAAGTCCATTTAAAGTTTTTAGAAAATTCTATATATGCATTGATGCTTAGGAATATATATATATATATCCATTGTTTTACCCAATCCTTTGAAGGAATTGCTCACCATATGACCAAAAAACAGTAAAAATTCCCATCACTTGCAATGGCAATACAAGAAAATAATAACAAGAAGCTTGTTTGAAGGTCTTTTTTTTTTTGTTTTCGTTTTTTTTTTCCGAGGAATTGCTCACTGTGTGCCAGAAATAAATAAACTACCCTCACCCTTTGCAATTTCAAAATATCACTACTAATAAAATGTTATACCATTCATTAAGGCACTTAAAAGATCCATTTCTCATGTTGAATTGAGATTCATATGCAGCAAAGTAAAATATCCTCAAAAATAAAATATACTCCCAAGTATCTCACACAAGTCAACTGAGGAAGTCAAGCTTGGTTCTTTCCTATGCATTTTTTCTTGTGCCTCCTCATCACCCTAATTGAGCACCCCAACTGGGACCACAGGACGAATAGCGAGTTCATACTGATGACTTTGATGTATGCCTAATCATTTGATTGACCAACTATTTGTTTGAGATCTTCAGAAATTAATTGGAAATTCCGCCCAACTATAGGAGTTAATAATAGATGAGAGCATCGATAATCAAATAATTGAATGAAAATTTGTTTTTATATTGAGTTTACTGAACCGCATGTTACTTAGAATCTCGAATAATCAAATTTAAGGGCCCACTAAAGGTTTTGTCGTCCGTAAGGAAGAAGGCAATTCGAATTTTGGTTTGGAAGTTCTTCTGGCCCAGAAGAAGACTTTGCAACGCCATCACATGGTTGTGAAGTCTTGTCTCATCCCCCACTTGTGATCTACTAATTCTTCTTTTTGTTGAATATAAAATTGAAAAATAAAAAAGACGTGGTGAGAAACTAATGCCCTCATCTATCATGAATTTGAAATTTAAATCAAATTAAAGATGAATGAAAATTATAAATAATAGGGAAAAGAAGGTATTTGATAAAATTTTGAATTAATGATAATCAAGAGTGTGTTTGGTAATGTTTTTATATTTTCTAATATTTGAAAGATAAAAATTTTTAAGGATTGAAAATATTATGAACATTTTCTAAAATTACTATTAAATGAATTTTAAATACGTTTAGCTTAAAATCGAAGAAAATTTTCATTTTATTACTATAAAATAGTACTAGTTTATATAATCATAATTATGGTATTTTTAAAATTTTTCTCTTGTGAACATAATGTCACGAATTATTTGTTTGGTGTCGTGACTGTAGCAAAATGCCACAGGTAAACTTGGGAAGAACCTAAGTCCGTTACAATAAGCTAATTTAATTTTTTAATTTTTTAATGTATAAAGTAATGATGTTTCATGAATATTAATTTGTTATTTGATGGTTTTGCAGAATGTAGATTATTAATGTTGTGAGAGAGACTCAATTATTTTATATGTTTTAATATAGATTTGTTGTATGGTCAATTTATTTTCAAATAGTTATTACGTGGAAAAGAGAATGTTAGTGAGTTAATTAATCAAATAACCCAATGTTAATTGCATGTGGTCCATGAGGAAGAAGCAAATTAAAATTTCGCTTTCAGAGTTGCCCAGAAGAAGTCTTGTCTCATCCCCCCACATGTGATTCCTAATTGGAAAGCCAAAAACATGTGGTCGAAGACTCTCGGAACCATGACTTAATCAAAGGAAATGAATGGTTGTTGACTAATTGGCTAAACCAAATCACACGCAGACTGACTTAGTCACAGGAAATGATTTGATGGTTGTTGCTAAACTAAATAACACTCAGACTGACTGAATCAAAGGAAATGAATGGTTGTTGACTAATTGGCTAAACTAAATCACACTCAGACTGACTTAGTCAAAGTAAATGATTTGATGGTTGTTGCTAAACCAAATAACACTCAGACTGACTTAATCAAAGGAAATGATTTGATGGTTGTTGACTAATTGGCTAAACTAAATCACACTCGGGCTCTCAAAAAATTTAGTTTAAGCTTTATTTAATTTTAAGATAAATTTCATTCACTAGGAGTCTTGTGGTATGTATTCTTCCATAAGAATGCCTTTTGGGTTATGGAATGCTTCGACCACTTTCTGAAGGTGTATGATGAGTATATTTTCAGAATTGGTGGAAAAGGTGATGAAGGTTTTCATGGATGATATTCTGCATATAGAGCTAATTTTGAAGAATATTAAAAAATTTAGAAGTAGTTTTGTTGAGATGTATAGAGAAAGGACTTGTTCTAAATTGGTAAAAGTGTCGCTTTATGTTCTAAAGTTGATCTCACTTTGAAGCTTCCTAAGCCTTCCACACTAACGGAGCTTATCCAATTTATGGGGGCATGTTGGTTTTTACAGAAAGACTTTTCAAAAATCCTTGTTAAAGGATGCAGTGTTTTGTTGGAATGATGATTGCCAAAAAGGTTTTGATGTTTTGAAGGAGAATCTTACTTCAACACCAATCATGACGCCCATCTAATTAGAGATTGCCATTTGAGTTCATGTTTGATGCAAATGGAAACCCGTTACTTGTTGTTATTGGAAAAAGAGAAGAAGGAAGACCTTATGTAGTACATCATGCAAGTAATGTTGAATGATGCTAAAAAATACTACACAACTATTCAGGAGTTACTTGCTGTTGTGTTTGCATTTGATAAATTCAAAGCTAGCTTGTTGGGGATTTCCATAATAGTTTTCACTTATCACTCAACTTTAAAATATTTTCCTAGAAAGAAAGATGCTAAGGATAGGTTGATAAGGTGAATCTCACCCCTTCAAGAGTTTATTAATGGCAATTTTATTAATCATAAAAAGATGTAGTCTAAAGAAAATGGTAGTAGTTGGTTTGATTTTGGCTTCAATGAACTATTTTACACTTGGTCTTAGTAAACCAAGGTCGAAGACTAGTGTTCTCCAAAACAAAAAAAAAAAAAAAAAAAAAAAAAAAAAAAAACAAAAAAAGCCAAGTATTGATATAGTGACTCCATTGCGATGCAAGGATTTCAGATTGTTGATTTAATTTCCATGAAATTTAATTTAACCTATTGAATTAAATCTCAAGGAAAATAGGATCCAATATGATCTTTTGATGGTCACACTCTTTCATATTCACTTCTCAACATATTAAGCCTTATACTAGTTGCAAATACTAACCGTAAGGTGTTGCCTATAATGTCAGATTTTGAAATATATGAACTTTTGTTCAAGTCTTTCATTGATCAAAGCAAGCTTATAAATACAACAAAGGAGTAAGAAAAAATTGTTATAGAGATCCTATAAATTAAAGTTGTTGAAACAAACTCTTAACTCTGTTATGTACAACTAAGAAACCTCTTTGAATACAACAAAGATAAAACGAATAAATTAAAAGTAAGTTGCTAAAACCAAGGAGATAAGTTAATCCGTTTGTATGCCCCCTCAAGATGGAGTTGGGGAAAGAAGTCCAATCTTGAACTTGAGATGAAGAAACCGTTGGCAAGGAAAGGGCTTTGTGAGGGCATCAATGATTTGATCGGTCAAAGAAATATGAGCAGCACGATGAGCATCATTTTGAACTTGATCGCTAATAAAATCAAAATCAATGGCAATATGCTTCATTCTTGAATGAAAAATTGGATTTGAACATAATTGATTGGCCACAATGTTATCACAATAGATGACTGGACAGTAGGGAAGCTTAATGCTAAGATAAAAAAGTAGATAGTAGATCCATTTGATTTCAGTAGCAGCATTAGCAACTAATTGATACTTTGCCTTAGTGGAAGATCTAGCAACAACCCACTGCTTTTTAGAACTCTAAGACATAGAAGTTTTACCGAGATAAACAACACAAGCACCTATGGATGAAAAAGTTTCTTTGTCCCCTGCCCAATCAGCATAAGAAAAAGCATGCAAACTAAGAGAGGAATCATGAAAAATTTGTAGGCCATCATTAATGGTTCCAACCAAATAATGTAAAAGGCATTTGACAAAAGACCAATGCTCATTTGTGGGACAATGCATGTACTGGGATCACTTTTTTAATGACAAAGGCAATGTTTGGCCTTGTAATAAGTAAATATTGTAGGTTGCCAATCCTTGTTCTATACTAAGAAGGATCTGATAAAGAAGAACCTAAGTGTAATGTAAGAGAAGGACTGGTTGGCCTTGGAGTGAGAATAGGTTTGGCTTCATGCATTTGAGTTTGTGTTAAGAGGTCTTGAATATAAGGTCTTTGAGAAAATAACACATCATTCTTGTTGGGAACAACTTCTACAACCAGAAAATAAGTTAACAACCCAAGGTCCTTAAAAGAAAACCGCTAAGCAAGAGTAATCACAAATTGATCCACCATGGAAGTACTATTACCTGTAATGAGTATTTCATCAACGTAAATAAGAATATAAAGAATATGACCATCAACATTGAAGACAAATATAGAAGCATCAACATAGGAATTCTTAAAACCAGAGTAAAGAAAAAAACTTCTAAGTTCTTGATACCATGCCTAAGGAGCTTGTTTCAGGCCATATATGGTTTTTCTAAGCTTGCATATATGTGTTGGGTTGTCGTCATCAACAAAACCTGGTGGTTGGGACATGGAGACTTTTTCATAAAGATTACCTTGAAGGAAAGCATTGTTGACATCAAGTTGCCTTAAGGACCAACCATGATTGATAGTGATACTAAGCATAACGCGAATTTAATTAGTTTAACCATAGGGTTGAACATGTCAGTGTAACCTATTCCATATTGTTAGTGAAAACCCTTCGTGACTAGATTAGCCTTAAACTTGTCAACAGAACCATCAAACTTGCGTTTAGTTCTAAAAGTCCATTTACAACCAATGAGGTTGTGATAGCTTGGGTCATTATGGTAGGTTCAAGGCCATTAGATTTGGTTAATTGAATATGTAGGTTCATTTTATGGAGGGGTTTGTGAATGTTGTTCTTGGCTTAGGTGGTCATTTGGTGAGTAGCTTGTGGATTATTTGGTGGTGGAGCCTATTGTGAAGTGTGTTGAGTGATAGGTTCAAGTAAGTAGTAGGTAAGTAAGAGGTCTGGCAAGGGAGTTGGTGAAAGGGCGTCATTAGGTGACTGCTAAGGAGCAACTACTATAGATGGTGAATTGAGTGGTGGTAAGGGAGATGGTGAGGTAACATGGATTGGTGGGGGAAACCAAGTGGCAATAGTAGTGGATTGGGGATGAGGTAAATGTTGTGAGAGATGGCTGAAAGGAAACAAAGATTCAACAAACTGGACATGGTGAGAGACATAAATTTTAGAAGTGGAGGGATCAAGACAATGGTAGGCACTTTGAGTTAGAGAATATCCTAGAAAGACACAAGCTTTGGAATGAGATTCTAGTTTGTGAGTTGTATAGGGTTGAAGCAAAGGGTAATAGAGACAACCAAATATTTTTAGTTTGGAATAATGAGGTGTAGTCCTAAAAATATTTTCATACGAAGAGGAAAGATTAAGGGTTGGGGTTGGCATATGATTAATGAGGTAAACTACTATGGAAAAAACATGAGGCCAGTAAGTGAGAGGAATAGAGGCATGAGAGAGTTATGCTAAACTTGTTTCAATAATGTGAAGTTGTCTTCTTTCATAAAAGCCATTGTGTGCAAGGGTGTGAGGTGGAGTAGTGAGATGAGAAACTCCATTAGTTGCTAAGAAACTGGCAAGGGCTATATATTCTCCACCATTATCATATTAGGGTGTTTTTATTTATTTTTTTATCAAAATACTTTTCAACAATGGTTTTAAATATAATAAAAACAGGTTTGACTTTAGATTTTTGCTTAATAGGGTAGCACTAGGTATATCTAGTAAAGTGGTTAACAAAGATTACATAGTATTTAAAACCATCATTTGAAATTATTGGTGAAGTCCATAGGTTGGAAAAAATAGTTTCAAGAGTTTGAGTTGAGACAAGTGTGGATTTGGAGAATGATAATTTATGGCTTTTATTGTAGTAACAAGCATTACGAGAAAATCATGTGACATAGAAGAATTGAGGCCTAGTTTATTACAAGAAACAATGTGTTTCAGGATAGAAAATTGTATAAGATGAGTGCATAATAAAGGAATGTGTGGCATGAGAGTGTACAATCCTTTGATGACAAGAAAAAAAAGTGGTTTAGAATCGATTGAAATTCTGCATAAAGGACAAGCTTGTACGCCTTTTGTACAATTAGTACATTTACCTTGTATAATTAGTATAACATTATTGTACAGTGGTGCAAATTCCATACACATACCCTTGGCAACCTTGTGCAACCCTTATCCAATTAGTTCAAATGTTTTGTATAGTTAGTACAAATGTCTTATACATTAATGAAAATATAAATAAGTACTATATGAAATGTTTGTTAATATGTGTAAACAATATTTCATGTGATTTGGTGTGAGAAAAAAAGATAAGAAAAATGAAAACAACCACGAAAACCATTAAAAATATTTTGTGACTTATGTGCACACATGTTAATTTCATTTCTTTTACATTTGCTCATAATATACAAGGAATTTGAACTAAGTGCACAAGATATGTATAAGGCACCATATATTGAACTATTTTATTTTTTTCTTCATTTATATTGTTTGTATTTCATCCAAACCCACTTCAAGTAAATATGATGAAAATTAATTTGATATGTGTGCAAGTGTGTAAACAATGTTACAACTAGTTTGATATATAAATAAATAAACAAGAAAAATGAAGATAAAGTAAGATAATACATTATTTATAATATTTTTTATTCAATTTTAAACTTCTTTTATAAAAAAAATATTTTTTATTATCGAATGAATTTTGTAATAAAATTTAATTTAAAAAAAAATATCAAAACACTTCTTTTGAATTAAATCCTTTTATTGTTAAATCATTGATACAATAAAATCAAATTTATAAAATATCTATTTTAATTGATTTATAAAATTCACATTTAATAAATTTATTTTAATAATTTTATAACTTTTATTTCATATTTATCCATTTTATAAAATAAATATTTTTGTTATTAAATAATTTTATTGTGAAATTTATCTTTTTAAAATTAAATTGTTTATCCTTAGTTCTTTCATGTAATAAATAAATATTTTAAATAAAAAATATTTTAATTTATGTATGAGAATTACACTAAATCAAAATAATTTTTAAATTGAGTTATATTGAAATTATTATTCTTTTATTTTTAGTTATCTAATATAATAAAATTAAAATTCAAAATAAACTCAACTTTCTTAGCTCATAAGAATTATTTTTTTATTAAATGATTGATAAAAAACTAAAAATTATTATTCTATATTTTTTTTAATAATTTGATATAAATAAAAGAGAAGATGAAATTAAATAATACACTATTTTTATTTATTGTAAATTATATATTTTAAAAATATAAAATATCATTACTTAATCTCCCATTACTAAATTGTTATCCTCCAAAATTTAATATAAATACAATTTTATTTAGTTGTTGATGGAAAAAAAGGCCTCCAACAAGAAACTTACAACAAGTTTTTATCCTCTTTGTACACTCTAAATTAAATATCACAATTAAATATATAAATCCAAGGTTAAAAAATCTAACTTTGGTACACCACATGGGATCATAAAATTCTCCCTGCAACCACTCTATTTTATGTATTAAGTGACATGACAACTCGGAAGGTTATTTTGTTCTCTTTATAGTTTACATCCTTTCTATCAATTATAGGACTCAAAATGGACGTTGGGCCAATTAACAAGAAGTGGATTCTCTTCAGCACAATTCGCCCTTTTTTCTGCCCATCTCTCTTTTGAGTTTGGTAAGGCCCAAATGGGTGACACCACACCTACTCCCACCATGATGCCAGCGACAGACTCTCGCTTTTAGAGATGCCAATGCAACCTTTAACTCCATTGGAGCCAATCACCACACTATCCCGTGACAAGCTTCCATATTAGCTTCCACAACTCTCATCATCTACTTCTTTCTCTTTAGTACCCACTATCAAGAGGGACTCCGCAAATAGCTACCACCCACCTCCCCTCTCTCTTCTCTTCTTCTTCCTTCTTTTTCTTTGTTCTTTTTTATTCTCTCCTCCTCTTCCTCATCTCCTCGACAGTCCTCTCATAATCACACTCTTTTTCTCTTTTCCTTTTCCTTTTCTTTCTTCTTCCTCCGTCTCCAACAGCATTCACCACCACCTTTATCACTATTATTGTCGCCGTCGATGACATCACTATTATCACTATTATTGTCGCCACTGTCCCCTCCTCCATGTGACTACCATCACTAAGACCCACACTTCCATTACCGCTACTTCCACACAACTCCACAATCACCCATTCGTCGGGCTACTCTTGTCCGGATTCGTCGTCGTCCACACACTGTTGCACCACTCCATTACCACCGTCAGTCACCACTGACATCCACAACATTGCCATCACCACTCTCGTTGGCACCTACCTTTCCTCTCCATGACATTTCAAGAGACGTAGGTAAATTTCCTTACAGTGCATGTTTTCTTATATGGCCTTAAGACTTATTTGCATATTGTGGCCTGGTTTTTATCATTGATGCGGATTCTAGGCTTCATTAGAATTGGATTTCAATTATTCAATTGATTTATTGATTTGGGTTTGCTCAAAAATTGCATTATTTTGGGCTTGGACTTAGAGTTGGGCTTTGAGCTTGATTTGTTTTGCGCTTTTCATTTGGCTTAGGGGCATGACTTCATTTTAATTGGGTTTTGAATTATTGTTTTTTGAGTTGGGCTTAATATTGGAGTTTGTTTATGGGCTATTTGACTTTGTGGCCTTCAATAGTTCAACTCTACATAGGCTTTGTGCTTGATTTCCATTATTATTTGGGCTTTTCATAATGATATAAATGTATATATAAACTTAAACCATTTTTTACAAAATCGATTTTTTTTCCTAAAATTGAAACCATTTTTTCTTAAAAATAAAACCTAAATCATTTTTCTAAAAGAATAAAATTGAAATAATGTTTCTTAATAAAAATAATAAAACTAAAACTGCTATTCTTAGTAATAAAACTGAATTCATTTTCCTTAATAATAAATCTAAGAACTTTTTTCTAACAATAATAAATTGGAATCATTTTTTTGTAAATATAAATTAAACCTTTTTGTTTTAAGTAAATTGGAACCGTTGATTTCAATAAAAATCGATTTCATTACTTAATAAAAATATATAAAAATCATTTTTAATTGAAAAGTTTCTTAATAAAACTGAATTTTGAAACTTTTTTTACAAACCAAATCAAACTTTTAAAATAAAATTGTAAAAATTATTTTTCTAAATAAAAATTGTAAAAGATATTTTCTTGTAAATAAAATCGATTTGGAATACTTTTTCTTAAATAAAATTATAAAAATCAAAATTTTAATTAGTTTAATAAACTAATTTGTACATTTCTCTTGTTCATTATTTTATATATTTTGTAATTTGTTGTTATTATATCATTGCATATATTTTTCTTTTCGTTTGGTCATTTCTTCCATATTCATTAATTAATTAATTGAATATCCAAGTTCAATCTACTTGAATATTAGAGATTATAGGTTTACAAGGTTAAGGGAATGCTATAGCTATTATTCTCGTTCCTTCTTGATAGTTAATCTGACTTTGAATCCGTTTTTATCTCATAAAACATGTTTTCTCGAATGAGGAGTCACACTAATTCTTTCTTATTAATTTATTTTCCCATTCAAGAATAAATAAAATAAGTGGCAAATGCAAAAACACGACCAATTTTTAAAATAAAATAATTTTTTTTCCATAGAGTTCAAAGTGTTGTCTTTGAGCCGCGATGTATCAATTCACATTGTGAAGAAAATGTAGGTCCACATATTGGTCTTATTTTTAAAATTATTTAATATTTTATATCAAAAAGAAAACGATTAAATTAAAAACTTAAAATGAGGATATAAAAAAATTAAATTTAACTAAAATTAATTAAAAACTTACATATTTTTAAATTATTTAATCTATATATAGAAAAAGAAAATGAGTGAAAAAACTTTAAACGTGGATATCAAAAGATTACATTAATTTTAAATCTTTATTTTTATTGTTATTCACATTTTTTTCTTCTATCTAATTTTTCCTCAAGTTTTCCCTGGCCAGTTCTCATAAGCCTTTTTATTTTTAAAGCATCTATCACTATGTAAAATATTACTGATTATTCTGAATGAAATGAGCCACAGTCTAACCAGTGAACTGACCGGATCAAACTAATTTTTGACGCGACATTTTAAAATATGACTTTGTCGTCTTTGCCGACGATTTGACAATCATTTGGCAAACGAGGACTGAGTAAGGATTTGGAAAACTACAGCAACTGCAAGCGTATATTTAATTAGAAGACAATGGGTAGGACTCCGTACTCAACCATGGATGCCTGCAACCATGGTTTTAAAAATCGGATCGGACCGATCGGTCTGACCGATTCGACCGCCGACCGATCATGGTTCCAGTCGGTCTAGTCAATTGGACCGGAAATATGTTAAACCGGAATCAGATTGGTGGAACCGGGGTTCGATCGGCGAACCGGACGGTTCAATTATTATTATTATTTTTAAAATTTTTACAGTGATCTACACCGAGGGTGAAGAAGCTACCGCCCCCAACGCGCCACGACACCGACGCTAGCTCCCACTAGCAGTTTCCCCCCCGGCCGTTACACCGCTGCAACCATCCCCCCTCTTCTTCCCCATCGTTGCAACCATCGCCCATCGCCCCCCCCTACAAAACCCCCTCCCGACACCGCAAACCCTCAATGAATGAAAGCCCAGTTCAGAGCGACCTAAACACAAGTAAAAGAAAAGCAAGAATTTTTCTGCTTGTTTTTGGCAGATACCTCTATGATTTGCGTTATTTGCCAGTAATGTTCATGAGAGAGAGAGAGAGAGAGAGAGAGAGAGAGAGGGAGAGGGAGGGAGAAGGGGGGGGGGGGGGTTGGGGAGGTGGGTGGTTTATAATAATAATAATCCTTGTGTTTGTTCGTTAACTACAAGAAATTTGACCTTCAGCCACAAATTTTTTGGCCATGAATATAATTTCATCTCTAAAGATGATATTAGGAGACGAAATTTGAGTTTGTTACGAAAATTTGTGTGTAAAGTTTTAATTGAATATAAAATGAGGCCAAATTATTTGTGACGACATCATAATTTTTAACAACAAAATAGTTCATGGTGCAAAATATATTGGGAGACAAAAAGCTAGTATCGTCCCAAAAGGTAAATAATGGGTAACAAAATTATGTTGTTGCAAAATAATTTTGGAGAGAAAAATCCTAATAATGGGAGACAAAAATATTGTCCTAATACCACTAGATGAATGAACAAAGAGAATTATTGGAGAAGAAATTGTTTTATTGTAAAAACTCAATATTGGAGACAAAACTATTTCATCCCCATTAAAATGCATTTTCCATTTTCAAAATAAATTTATCACTTTTAAATTTATTTATACTATTGAATACTTAACATGATTTATTTGTTTTTTGAGAAAGTTTCATGATACTTTAATATTCATGAAACAACACAATTATTATTAAAGAAAGTAAATATTATTTAGAAATAATGTGATAATGTTATTATTATAATATAAATATATATATATATATATATATTAGAATCAAGAATGAAATTATTGGTAATTACAGATATAGCGGTACTTCCATTTCACGGATATATTGGAAATATCAGAGAAATATTGGCGGAGCAAAAATTATTTAAAATTTATAGGAATGCTTGGAAAAACTCCAAAAAATGATAAAATTAATAAGCAAGAATACACATTTTATAGTTATTTTGTAAGTGTAATTGACATAGATATGATCAAGAAGAAAAACATTGGTAGATTGAGATATATCGATAGATTCGATATTTGAATTTTAAGAATAATAAATATGAATTTTGAAAGTGTATAAAGTTAGAATTGAATTAAGAAATATTTGATTTATTGAATAAAAACAATTTATACATAAATATAATACATATGACATTGTAATAGTCTTTGATATGAAAATGAAGATTAATGTGGTTTTATCATATTTTTAGATGAACGGAACCCAGAAGACAATATTTATTTTAAAAATTTTAAAATACTTTTATTAAAATATGTTTTATTACATTTTAAATGAAAAATTAAATTAATTTATATAAAGTATTTTATTTGAGATTTAATTTCTAAAATTTTATTAAAAATATGTAGTAACAACTTTTTCCATTAACATTAATTAATTTAAATAATTAAAATATTTAATAATTTATTTTATTAAATTAATTTTAATTTATAAAATATTTTCTAAAAAAACCGAAATTTGAATGGTAGTTATTTAATCAAAATAAAGATGATAATTAATAATTATTTATATTTGTTCTCATGATTTTTCTTTCTTTTTTTTTTCTTTCTACAAAATTTAAAAATCAAAAGGGCCACCCAACCACTTTTTTCACTCGGGCATCAAAAACCCCTTTTTAAAAGTTGCCCTCCATACCAGAGAATCCCTAAAAAGGCCATATTTTCCTCTTCCACTCTCAATCCTCGCGCAGTTCCGATTGTTTCCTCTGTTTCTCTTCTCCTAATTACCGTTCAAATCCTCTCGATATAGCAAGCAATCACGGACCCGCTAGACACCGAACGTTCTCGCTTTGGGTGGCCATGTTGCTCATCGATCGCGAGAGCCACCGGTTGGTCGTCATTGTGGCCGTCGCCGGAGAGGACGTCGAATCCGAATTGCTCGCAAGTGGAGGAAGCTCCCACCGGCGTATTGACTCTCGCTGCCACAAAATTGCGTTGTTGAGCCACGTCGAGGCCGTGGCCATGCCTCCTCCTCCTCCTCCCAGATGCTGGTGACTAGGCGGTTTAAATTAATTTTATTACTTTCTTTTTTTGCAACCTCCGTTTGATTCCAAGAAAATCCATCCCTCATTCGATTTCCGGGAAAATTCATTCGCGTTTTTTTTTGCTTCCTGTGTATTCTGGATCTGTTCTAGGGATTGCTTTGATTTTGTACCATTGGATTTAAATTTCACGACCCTTGCCTGCAAATCATGATCTGAAAAACACAACCTTATGTTTTACATCCACGATCTTGAAGCCCTTGAGTCTTGGGAGGTTGCTGATTTGGACGAGAGCATGAGCAGATTGATGCTCTCCTCTTCATCATCCAAGAAAGATTCCTCTTCCTCTTCCTTTCTCGATGCCTCGGTACTCAGCCTTGACTTTTTGCTTCGCTCCGGCTTTGTCGTCTTTGTTGGTTCCGGTTGGTTCCGGGATGATTTCGAGGACTCTATCAACCAAATGGATCTGGTTTCTTCGGGAGGCTCTGCAGAATCCGTGTGGTGAGCGGCTGTCAAGTGAGTTGCCACGCTCTAGGTATTGTTTTTCTCGGGTTTAACTAAAAAAAATTGTGTTGAAGGCTTTTTTTTCTTGGTAATATGTCGTTTTTTTTTTTTTTTTGGTAGTATGTTGCTCTCTGGTGATAATTTAGGTTTTTGGTTTGGTTTTATTGTGTGTTTGTTGGGTATAATAGAGCAATTTGGTTTGCTATGTTCTCGTTGGTTATAAAAAACTATCCAAAAATACTTTACTTCAAAATTGGAAAATATTTAAAGAATTGGTAAGTAATATTGTAAAATATTATATTGCCTATCAAAAAAAAAATTGTAAAATATTAAATGGAAACAAAAATAAAAAAAAGAAATCAGAATAAAAAGCTTTCCTAAACTCTCCACAAAAATCCTCCATCCTGCTTCTCCTTAAATAACATCTCCATTATTTCAAACCCATCACCCTCATTGTCCATCACCACGGACTGCCATCAACTACTTCTGTTGCTCATCATAGGCTGCTGCTATTGCTGATCTTGGTGTTCTACAACATTGAAAAAAAAGCAAATCAGGTATGTTATCAGTACTTTATATTTTTAGGTATGTTATTAGTTACATAAATAGTCTTTTTATTAATTAAATTTTCATCTCTTTTAATAGTTCTAATAAAATGCTATTAATCTGATTTTATTTACTATAGACATTCAATTAATCACTTAAATATCTATATTTGTATTATTTTTGTTATTAAGGTTAATATAGCTTTAATATTATATTTTATATGCTTTTACAATTTAAAAAACAATTGAATAAGATTAAATATCTATATTTGTATTATTGTTGTTATTAAGGTTAATATTGCTTTAATATTATATTTTATATGCTTTTACAATTTTAAAAAAAATTGAATATGATTAAATATCTATATTTGTATTATTGTTGTTATTAAGGTTAATATTGCTTTAATATTATATTTTATACACTTTTACAATTTAAAAAATAATTGAATAAGATTAAATATCTATATTTGTATTATTGTTGTTATTAAGGTTAATATTGCTTTAATATTATATTTTATATGCTTTTACAATTTTAAAAATAATTGAATAAGATTAAATATCCATATTTGTATTATTGTTGTTATTAAGGTTAATATTGCTTTAATCTTATATTTTATATGCTTTTACAATTTAAAAAATAATTGAATAAGATTTAATATCTATATTTGTATTATTGTTGTTATTAAGGTTAATATTGCTTTAATATTATATTTTATATGCTTTTACAATTTAAAAAATAATTGAATAAGAGTTGCATCATACGAGGTTTGACTAATGGATAAAAGTTGGATGAATCTTTGCGATAGATTGTCAGATGAATATGCAACTGGTGTTAAAACATTTCTTCAAGTTGCAAAAAATCATGTGGATCAAAATGGAAAGACTCGTTGTCCATGTAAACATTGTCAGAATGCATTTTGGAAATCCATATATGACATTGAAACCCACTTATATAAATACGGAATAGCCACAACATATCAAAGATGGATTTTTCATGGAGAAAAAGTTAGTGTTGATTACAATGAAAGAAATGATATGAGTGGTCCTAATAGGTTAGATCATCATGAAACTTTTACTGTTAATGATGATGTTGACGACGATGATGAAATGATTGAACTTTTGAGTGATGTTTGTGGCCCAATACCAAATAGAGATGCTACATCCGAGACAACTAATGTAGAGACCAAACATTTTGATGAGTTGTTAGGTGAAGCTGGAAAAAAAGTTGTTTACGGGGTCTAAATTTTCATCTTTGACATTCATTGTTAAATTGATGCATCTAAAGGTTCTTAACCATTGGAGTAATAAATCATTTGATATGTTACTTGAATTGTTAAGTGAGATATTTCCTGAAGGTACAAATCTTCCATCATGTACGTATGATGCTAAGAAGATGTTACGGGATTTGGGTTTAGGGTATGAAAAAATTCATGCTTGCAAGTTTGATTGTGCATTGTTTTGGAAAGAAAATGAATTTTTAGATAAATGTCCTATATGTGATGAGGATCGATATAAGATTAATGATGGAAAGGGCAAGAAAATCCCACATAAAAGCTTGCGATTTTTTCCTCTTAAACCAAGATTACAAAGACTATTTATGTCAAGGCATACAAAGCAAGTGATATGAGGTGGCATAAAGAAAAGCGAGTAGATGATGGTGTGCTAAGGCATCCGGCTGATGCTGAAGCATGGAAGTCGTTTGATAGAATGTACCCCTCTTTTAGTAGTGAATCAAGAAATGTGAGGTTAGGTCTTTCATCAGATGGTTTTAATCCATTTGGTAACATGAGTCACTCATATAGTATGTGGCCTGTTATACTAGTGCCATATAACTTGCCTCCTTGGAAATGCATGAAAGAACCATTCTTAATGATGTCACTTTTGATTCCGGGTCCACATTCTCCTGGAAAAGAAATTGATGTTTACTTACGCCCATTAATTGATGAACTCAAAGAGTTATGGCATGATGGCATAGAGACTTATGATGTCTCTATTGGTCAATATTTTAAAATGCATGCAGCAATTTTATGGACAATAAATGATTTTCCTGCGTATGGCATGTTATCCGGTTGGAGTACCAAAGGTTACATGGCTTGCCCCTGTTTGCAATGTTGACACATCATCTCAATCATTGAGAAGCAAAATATGTTATATGGACCATCGTCGTTATATGCCGACTAATCATCCTTGGCGTAAAAGTAGATTGCATGATGGTAAGTTGGAAATGAATCCAAGCACCCCAAAGTTTTTTTCTGGTGATGACATATTGAAGCAATTAGAAAATGTTGATCATGTTATTTTGGGTAAGAATCCAAACAAAAAAAGATAAGAAAAGGAAGCGAACACCTAGTGAATTAAATTGGACCAAGAGAAGTATATTTTTTGAATTGGAATATTGGTCAAAATTAAGTATAAGACATATTCTTGATGTTATGCATATTGAGAAAAATGTATGTGACAATGTGATGGGACACTGTTGAATATTGAAGGGAAGACAAAGGACACATATAAAGCTCGATTAGATTTACAAGACATGAAAATAAGAAAGGAGTTGCATTTAGTGTTGCATGGTAACAAATACTTGAAGCCTCATGCATGCTACACATTAACATCAATGGAAAGAAGAGAATTTTGTGCTTTTTTGAAATCAATCAAGTTTCCTGATGGATATGCCGCAAATATTTCAAAGCGTGTGAACATAGAAGATGGAAAAATATTAGGTCTCAAAAGTCATGATTGCCATGTGTTGCTCCAACGACTTCTCCCAATTGGAATCCGTAAATTTCTAAGGAAGGATATTAGTACAACACTTACAGAACTCTCATGTTTTTTCCAAAAGTTATGTGCAAAATCATTGAGGATACAAGATTTGGAAATATTAGAACATGATATTGTGTTGATTCTTTGTAAGCTTGAGAGGATCTTTCCACCTGCTTTTTTGATGTTATGGTACATTTACTTGTACATTTACCACATGAGGCAAAACTTGTTTGGACTCGTTGGACTTAGATGGATGTATCCTATTGAAAGGTAATATTTATAAACTTTATATTCAATTTTAAAAATTAATTTCTTTAACAATTTGAAGAATGTTTCAATGACCTTTGTTTTTATACAGGATTTTATCGACTTATAAGAGTTATGTAAGAAATAAGGCTTACCCCAGAAGGTTCAATAGCAGAGGCTTATATTGTGAATGAATCATTAACATTTTGTTCTCAATATCTTCTTGGAATTGAGACTAAATTTAATCGACCAGATCGAAATGTTGATGATTTGAATGATCAGTCAAATGGGTTTTCTGTTTTTTCTCAAAGAGCTCGCCCATTTGGAAGTTACCAACAGCTTGAGTTCTCTCGTGCCGAAATAGAGAAAGCTCACTGGTATATCTTGAACAACTGTAAAGAACTACAATCATATTTATGGTAAGACATAAAATTATTTTTGCAACCATTTATAATTATTTATGACTCAATAGCTAATTAATGCGGTGTACTAACAAAAGTGTGTACAACTAGTGAACACATGGAGCAATTGGAAAAGGAAACCAATGATAATTTATTTCAAAGGCAAAAACAACTATTCCCAAAGTGGTTTGCGAATCATGTATGTATATCTAAAGACATTTTTTCTCTTAAACAAATTTAATTAGAATGATATTCTTAATTACATATCTTCTCAATTATGCAGATGAAAATATTACGCCATCAAGGATCACCAGAAGCTACTGATGAGTTGTATTCATTAGCCTCTGGACCTGATCGTAGAGTATCTTTATATCATAGTTGTGTGGTAAATGGAATTCGATTTCACACTAAAGATCGAGATGATCGACACACAACTCAAAATAGTGGTGTTCTTGTATTGGGTGACCATTATGAGGATATGATTGATTTCTATGGTGTGTTGCTGAATGTTGTTGTGTTAGATTATATCTTCAACAACCAAGTTGTTCTATTCAAGTGTGAATGGTTTGATACTGATCCCAATAAAAAGAGATTGCAAGATGATGGTGTCCTTAGGTGCATTAATGTGGATAATAAGTGGTATGAAGAAGATCCTTATGTTCTTGCAAGCCAAGCACAACAAATCTTTTACGTAAATGATCCAAAGTTAGGATCAAGTTGGAAAGTGGTGCAAAAAGTACTTCATAGACACATATTTGATGTCCCCAGAGCAAACTACAACAAATGATAGTGAAAATGATAATGAAGATCCAACAATAGAAGAAGCATATCAAGAAAATGATTCAACTGATATTGTTTGGTCAATAAACCAAGATTGTAATGTTCTACAATATCAAAAGGGCAGATGGTGATCCAAGCTATATTGATATTGAAAATGTGGTTGATCATGGGAGAAGATTTGAAAATGATGATTTAATCGCTTTCATAAATGACCAAGATGAAGAAGATGAAACACTTGTAGACTATTGTAGTGAGGATAATGAAAATAGTGATGAAGAAGATCATGATAGTGATAGTGATAGTGATAGTTAGTTTTATTATTTTAATGTCAATTTCAGTTAGACTTTTCTTGTTTATCATCTTATTGTTTTTATTTCATTACAATTTGAGTTATTTATTTAATGCATATACATGATGTATCCCCTAAACTAAATTTTTTTAATATCTCATTAATCACATCTTATGTGGAATTGAAGAATATAAATGAAAATATTTTATGTAACTATGTATTTGTCTAATTGAATTTAGTGCAGGAAGTATTATCATAGATGGAGCGTGGAAATCGACGTCGCCTTAAATATACTTCTAACACTAAGTCTCGAGCTCCCCCCAAGAATATGAATAATCATACTAAAACCACTATTAGGGTTGTCTCTCCTCCTCCTCCTCCTCCACCACCACCACCACCACCACCACCACCACCACCACCTCTTCCTTCTCCTCCAATTTATTCAACTCCTACTCCTACTAATAGTAATATGCCATCATCAATGCAGACAATAGTTAGGAATAGCACTGGTAAGAATACATTTTTTAAGTTTTTGTTTTTATTTTTATCATTAACTATGCATTCTAACTTTGTTTTTAAATTGTAGATTCATATCCACCATTAAAGAAGGGTCGTGGACCTACAAGAGGTAAGGGCACAGATACTATTGTACAAATGTCAGGGAAAATCAAGTTAGATTTCAACACAGAGAGTGGAAGACCAAAAGATAGTGATAAATCTGCAAAGTTTTCTAATGAGTGTGGCTATCTCATTAGAAAATTTGCTCCACTACAATTCGAGAAATGGTCAGCTATTCCAGCTATGGATACACAACCATTAGTTGATCGCCTTTTAGTAAGAGTTCTTATTAGTTAAAAATGTTTTAATTAATTAGTTAATCTATAATTATACTAACACATTATAATGCTTTTTATTTTATTTTTATTTTAAATTTCAGTCAAAATTTGATCTAGATATGTCAAAAACATACATTACAAAGTATGTGCATGAGATTATGGGACAACGTTATCGAACATATAGATATGATCTTCACCAGCATTTTAAGCAGTTTGAGACAGTGGAGGAGGCACGTTTGCACCCGCCAGATGATGTCACACAAGAAGATTGGGATTACTTGTGCAATCTTTTTTCTCTTGAAAAATTTAAGGTATTGTGCATATTTAACATAATTACATATGAAATAGTAAACATATTTGATGTTGTGTGGGTATACTAGAGCATCTTGATCATTGGTATTTGGTATATTTTGAAGTAAAAAAGTAGGAATTTGTCACTTGAAACAAGTTGAAAATTGAAATGTTGTGTTGGATTGTTGGTTCCTTATGAATAATTAAAATATTATATTAGAATGTTTGTTTACCATGAATTATTGAAATGTTATATGTATTGGAATGTTGGTTTATTACCAAAAATTAACATTTTGTATATGAGAATATATATATAGTATAAATAATGGAGAAGATTTTACTAAAATCGTGGTAGAAAGACTACATTTTATTACATGTTTCATTGTTTGTAAAGTTTTTATTTAACATATTTTCTTAATTCTTAGGTTACTATAATTTGTTTCATTTTCTTTTACTTACTCTTTTAGTAATATTATTGTGTAGAAAAGGGCTACTATAAATAGTGAAAATCGTGAAAAGCTTCAATTTAATCATCGTGGTGGATCTAAACCATTTGCATTTCATCGTCAGCATAACTCAATGGTATGACATATTTTTCTAAATTATATCTTTAAAATAATAGTTTTATTTTATACTATTTATTTAAAAGACATGTTCCACCTAGAAAGTTGAAAAGGGAGTTTATTACTTATCTTTAAAAATAACTAAATTATTTTTTTATGTGCATGTAAAAGAGTGTTGCCACTGGAGAGTTGCAAGGGGAAGTGGAGTTATTTCGTGCCACTCATTACAATGAAAGTAAGGGATGGATCAATGACATAGCTAAATCTCGATATGTAAGAGTCATGTTACTTGTAGTTGCAAAAATTAAAATTTTCTTTTCATTATATGCTATGTAACATGTTCACTAATTGAAAACTATATTTCTTAGGAAGAGATGCGTAAGCTTCAAGAGCAGAGTACCCAAGATGGAGATACTCCTATCTCTGACTTGGAGATAACTCAAAGAGTACTAGGGAAGCGATCAGGTTATATCCGAGGTTTGGGATATGGGTCACGACTTAAGCGTTCGACTACAACTGAATTTCCTGATGAAGAAACAGAGAGGTTACGACAACAAATCACAAAGTTAGAGGAGTTTAAAACAACAGCTACCACTCAATTGGAGGAATTAAAGGCAATGATCCAGACTTTGATGCCACAACAAACCAACACTTCTAACCAACCACCACCTCATTCTAGCTCAACTTCCCAACCACCACCATCACCATCGAGTTGATATTATTATGTGGTTTGCTATTATTTATTGGTCACTTTTATTTTAGACAATATTCGAATGGTACTTGGACAATGTTATTTGCACGTATGTTTTGCATTGATGAAACAAATGTTTTAATGTTTACTTATTTTCTATATATTATTCTATTTTTACATTATTAAATGTTTTATTTATATAATATCATTGTATATTTGAAATCGTTCAATATCATATAGGTTTATGTAGGTTTCAATAGGATTATTTAAAATTTTAAAAATTAACAATAATATTATATTTAGAGAGGAAATTATTTCATCCGAAAATAATACAAAGAGGAACTTCGTTTCATTATTTCATCTCCTATATGAATTCGAGATAAAATTATTTTATTGCCTAAACATCATTAGTTTTTCAAGATGAAATCATTTTGTCTCCAATTGTAATTGAAACATTTAGAGACAAAATTTGTTTGTTACCCAAACTAATTGTCAACAATTTGAGACGAAAATATTTCCTCCCCAAATGTAAGTGGAAATATATGGAGATAAAATTATTTCGTTGTAGAAACCATGTGTCAACATAATGGAGATGAAAATAGTTTGTCTCCTAATGTGCAAAGTAACATGTAGTGACAAAATTTTTTTGTTGCCAAATGAAATATTTTGTTACCAAATAGTTTACTCGATATTTGAAAATCTAATTCCAAATGAAACATTTTATCTTAGGCCACAAAAAAAACTCGTTTCCAAATAGTGTCGGCCACAAAATTTTGTTTTGTCATAAATATATTTTCGTAACAAACGTTAATTATTCGTCTCCAAAAACATAGGGTGACACAAATATCGAGACAATGAACGAGACGAAACTTTTCGTTAAGAAAGCCTTTTGGCTACAAAAGGCATATTGTTGGAGACAAAACATTTCATCCATGATCATGTACTTGTGCCCAAAAAGGAAGATAAAAAACAGACACTGAGTACCATCTCTGTGAACTTTGTATAATAAATTATTAATAATGAACCAACGCCCAAATTTAGATTTCTTATTGCACCACTTCTTGATTCTAAGTATTTTTTTTTTTTTGGACTTGTTCCTAGCTGCTTCAAATAGTCATTCAAACGAAGACCAAGAAATAAATATGATTTAATGGTAAAATAAATATTAAAATTTTAAATTTTAAATTAAAATTATGATTTTAATTTAAATTTCTAATTTAAAACTAATTTTCTAATTTTTAAATAAAATTTTAATTTTTGAATAATATGTAAATTTTTATTTTTATTTTTATAATTATTTTAAATTTTAATAATTTATAAATTGTATATTTATGACGTCATCGGTTCGACCGCGGTTCGACTGTCGGTCCGACCAATAAACTGTGAATCGATAACTTTTTCGATTTAATGATCGGTCCGATTCTAAAAACATTGCTTGCAACGCTGGGATTGTGCATATGGGATCTCACAAACTTCTCTCCTTTCATCTCTTCATGATTTCCATTTCCTTCTTCCTAATATTCCCTTCTACGACTTCATTGTCCTTCAACTTCACCACCTTTGATGTAAATAGTCATGAAATATTCTTTACACGACACGCTCGATGTTCTTCGGACGGACGCATCCAACTCACCAGAAGCGAGAAGGACCAAGCAATGGATGGTAGTTGGGGTCGAGCCATGTATATCGAGCAGTTGTATCTCTGGGATCCGACCTCCAGAAATCTAACTGATTTCACTACCAATTTCTCCTTTGTCATTAACTCACAAAACAACTATACTTATGCCGATGGACTTACGTTCTTCCTTAATGGTACCCAATTGGCTTCTGTACCTACATGAAGAATGGGAGCAGTGTGTGGTACACAGGGACATCAAGTCCAGTAATGTGATGCTGGACTCAGATTTTAATGCTAAGCTTGGAGATTTTGGGCTAGCCAGGCTTGTTGATCATGGTAAAGGGTCACAAACCACTGTTTTAGCAGGGACCATGGGCTACATGGCTCCTGAATGTTTCATGACAGGCAAGGCTAGTAAGGAATCTGACGTGTACAGTTTTGGAATTGTTGCATTGGAAATTTGCTGTGGAAGAAAAGCCGTGGAAACAACGGCCGAAGAAAATCAGATCAGATTGGTGGAGTGGGTTTGGGACCTCTATGGCGTAGGAAAACTTCTTGAAGCAGCTGATCCAAGACTGTCTGTAGATTATGATGATCAACAAATGGAACGATTGATGATTGTTGGTCTTTGGTGTGCTCACCCGGATTGCAATGCTCCTCCTTCAATGAGGGAAGCAATGAGTGTCCTTAATTCTGAAGCTTTATTGCCTCTTCTTCCTATAAGAATGCCTGTGCCAATGTATTATGCTCCTCCAGCGCTGCAAACATCCTATAGCACTAGCGTTTCTGAGAGAAACTACACCCAGTTTTCAAACTCCACGCACTCATCAAAGTTATCGGAATCTTCTTCAACCTTGTCTCAATCCGCATCCCTATTGCACACACGCTAATTCGGTTGGGAATAGCCCTATGCTTCAGGGTTTGTTATCTATTTTGAATTTGTTTAATTCCATTGTTCTTCATGAGAATCAATATATATATATATATATGTTCTGGTCGATCACTCTTTTTCAGTTAATATATAATAATCAATGATAATCATTTAGTAAATTTGGACTTGATCATGATCTAAAGCTATATCAGTATACAAGTTATACTAATTCCTTTTATGTAAAGAAAAAATAAAAAAGAAAAGAAGAGAAAAACACCCGTTTGGACTCTTTTGGGGATACGAAAGCTAGCTTATATCAGTGTTTGAGCATGGTTGCCAATGCAAGGATGTTTACCTTACCTGTATTTAATGAAATTGAGAAGACTTCAGCATGATTGCATAAGACTTTTCCAAAAACCTTAAATGGGTTTGGTAGGAGATATGTAAGAACAAAGCATAAATGCATATATAGACTTTTCCAAAGACTATATATCATATTGAATCATAGAGATATCAAGTGTGAACAGAACAACTATCTAGCTTTTTGTTGTATATGTTAAGTTTCATATTGAATCTTCTTTTGATAGTGATTTTCATCAAGATGTTTGTGTATTTGATAATATTACCCTAAAATATCAAAAGCTCTTGTATGAATGCATAAAATTGTAAATGATAAATATGTTGAAATATTTGTGTTGCTTGAATCATTCGAAGATGAGAAATCTACCTTAATGAATGATAAAGAAACAACATTTTTTCCCTATAAATTGAACAACAAAGGAAAAATATATATATATGAATTCTTTTTTTAGTTAATATATAGTAATCAATGACAATCATTCAATAAATTTAGACTAAATCATAATCTAAAGATATAATAGTATACAAGTTATACCAATCCCTTTCATGTAAAGAAAAAATAAAAAGCAAAATAAAAGAAAACACCTATTTGGACTCTTTTGGGATATGAAAGCCCTGATTACATAATAGACTTTTCCAAAGACGTTATATGGGTGTAATAGGAAATAGGTTGGAACCATCAATGCATATATAGACTTTTCCAAAGACATTGAGTAGGAAATAGGTAGGAATCATCTATGCATATATGCATTGATGCTTAGCTCCTACCTATTTCCCATCAAGTCCATTTAAAGTTTTTAGAAAATTCTATATATGCATTGATGCTTAGGAATATATATATATATATCCATTGTTTTACCCAATCCTTTGAAGGAATTGCTCACCATATGACCAAAAAACAGTAAAAATTCCCATCACTTGCAATGGCAATACAAGAAAATAATAACAAGAAGCTTGTTTGAAGGTCTTTTTTTTTTTTGTTTTTTTTTTTTTTTTCCGAGGAATTGCTCACTGTGTGCCAGAAATAAATAAACTACCCTCACCCTTTGCAATTTCAAAATATCACTACTAATAAAATGTTATACCATTCATTAAGGCACTTAAAAGATCCATTTCTCATGTTGAATTGAGATTCATATGCAGCAAAGTAAAATATCCTCAAAAATAAAATATACTCCCAAGTATCTCACACAAGTCAACTGAGGAAGTCAAGCTTGGTTCTTTCCTATGCATTTTTTCTTGTGCCTCCTCATCACCCTAATTGAGCACCCCAACTGGGACCACAGGACGAATAGCGAGTTCATACTGATGACTTTGATGTATGCCTAATCATTTGATTGACCAACTATTTGTTTGAGATCTTCAGAAATTAATTGGAAATTCCGCCCAACTATAGGAGTTAATAATAGATGAGAGCATCGATAATCAAATAATTGAATGAAAATTTGTTTTTATATTGAGTTTACTGAACCGCATGTTACTTAGAATCTCGAATAATCAAATTTAAGGGCCCACTAAAGGTTTTGTCGTCCGTAAGGAAGAAGGCAATTCGAATTTTGGTTTGGAAGTTCTTCTGGCCCAGAAGAAGACTTTGCAACGCCATCACATGGTTGTGAAGTCTTGTCTCATCCCCCCACTTGTGATCTACTAATTCTTCTTTTTGTTGAATATAAAATTGAAAAATAAAAAAAGACGTGGTGAGAAACTAATGCCCTCATCTATCATGAATTTGAAATTTAAATCAAATTAAAGATGAATGAAAATTATAAATAATAGGGAAAAGAAGGTATTTGATAAAATTTTGAATTAATGATAATCAAGAGTGTGTTTGGTAATGTTTTTATATTTTCTAATATTTGAAAGATAAAAATTTTTAAGGATTGAAAATATTATGAACATTTTCTAAAATTACTATTAAATGAATTTTAAATACGTTTAGCTTAAAATCGAAGAAAATTTTCATTTTATTACTATAAAATAGTACTAGTTTATATAATCATAATTATGGTATTTTTAAAATTTTTCTCTTGTGAACATAATGTCACGAATTATTTGTTTGGTGTCGTGACTGTAGCAAAATGCCACAGGTAAACTTGGGAAGAACCTAAGTCCGTTACAATAAGCTAATTTAATTTTTTAATTTTTTAATGTATAAAGTAATGATGTTTCATGAATATTAATTTGTTATTTGATGGTTTTGCAGAATGTAGATTATTAATGTTGTGAGAGAGACTCAATTATTTTATATGTTTTAATATAGATTTGTTGTATGGTCAATTTATTTTCAAATAGTTATTACGTGGAAAAGAGAATGTTAGTGAGTTAATTAATCAAATAACCCAATGTTAATTGCATGTGGTCCATGAGGAAGAAGCAAATTAAAATTTCGCTTTCAGAGTTCTTCTGGCCCAGAAGAAGTCTTGTCTCATCCCCCCACATGTGATTCCTAATTGGAAAGCCAAAAACATGTGGTCGAAGACTCTCGGAACCATGACTTAATCAAAGGAAATGAATGGTTGTTGACTAATTGGCTAAACCAAATCACACGCAGACTGACTTAGTCACAGGAAATGATTTGATGGTTGTTGCTAAACTAAATAACACTCAGACTGACTGAATCAAAGGAAATGAATGGTTGTTGACTAATTGGCTAAACTAAATCACACTCAGACTGACTTAGTCAAAGTAAATGATTTGATGGTTGTTGCTAAACCAAATAACACTCAGACTGACTTAATCAAAGGAAATGATTTGATGGTTGTTGACTAATTGGCTAAACTAAATCACACTCGGGCTCTCAAAAAATTTAGTTTAAGCTTTATTTAATTTTAAGATAAATTTCATTCACTAGGAGTCTTGTGGTATGTATTCTTCCATAAGAATGCCTTTTGGGTTATGGAATGCTTCGACCACTTTCTGAAGGTGTATGATGAGTATATTTTCAGAATTGGTGGAAAAGGTGATGAAGGTTTTCATGGATGATATTCTGCATATAGAGCTAATTTTGAAGAATATTAAAAAATTTAGAAGTAGTTTTGTTGAGATGTATAGAGAAAGGACTTGTTCTAAATTGGTAAAAGTGTCGCTTTATGTTCTAAAGTTGATCTCACTTTGAAGCTTCCTAAGCCTTCCACACTAACGGAGCTTATCCAATTTATGGGGGCATGTTGGTTTTTACAGAAAGACTTTTCAAAAATCCTTGTTAAAGGATGCAGTGTTTTGTTGGAATGATGATTGCCAAAAAGGTTTTGATGTTTTGAAGGAGAATCTTACTTCAACACCAATCATGACGCCCATCTAATTAGAGATTGCCATTTGAGTTCATGTTTGATGCAAATGGAAACCCGTTACTTGTTGTTATTGGAAAAAGAGAAGAAGGAAGACCTTATGTAGTACATCATGCAAGTAATGTTGAATGATGCTAAAAAATACTACACAACTATTCAGGAGTTACTTGCTGTTGTGTTTGCATTTGATAAATTCAAAGCTAGCTTGTTGGGGATTTCCATAATAGTTTTCACTTATCACTCAACTTTAAAATATTTTCCTAGAAAGAAAGATGCTAAGGATAGGTTGATAAGGTGAATCTCACCCCTTCAAGAGTTTATTAATGGCAATTTTATTAATCATAAAAAGATGTAGTCTAAAGAAAATGGTAGTAGTTGGTTTGATTTTGGCTTCAATGAACTATTTTACACTTGGTCTTAGTAAACCAAGGTCGAAGACTAGTGTTCTCCAAAACAAAAAAAAAAAAAAAGGAAAAAAAGAAAAAAAAAACAAAAAAAGCCAAGTATTGATATAGTGACTCCATTGCGATGCAAGGATTTCAGATTGTTGATTTAATTTCCATGAAATTTAATTTAACCTATTGAATTAAATCTCAAGGAAAATAGGATCCAATATGATCTTTTGATGGTCACACTCTTTCATATTCACTTCTCAACATATTAAGCCTTATACTAGTTGCAAATACTAACCGTAAGGTGTTGCCTATAATGTCAGATTTTGAAATATATGAACTTTTGTTCAAGTCTTTCATTGATCAAAGCAAGCTTATAAATACAACAAAGGAGTAAGAAAAAATTGTTATAGAGATCCTATAAATTAAAGTTGTTGAAACAAACTCTTAACTCTGTTATGTACAACTAAGAAACCTCTTTGAATACAACAAAGATAAAACGAATAAATTAAAAGTAAGTTGCTAAAACCAAGGAGATAAGTTAATCCGTTTGTATGCCCCCTCAAGATGGAGTTGGGGAAAGAAGTCTAATCTTGAACTTGAGATGAAGAAACCGTTGGCAAGGAAAGGGCTTTGTGAGGGCATCAACGATTTGATCGGTCAAAGAAATATGAGCAGCACGATGAGCATCATTTTGAACTTGATCTCTAATAAAATCAAAATCAATGGCAATATGCTTCATTCTTGAATGAAAAATTGGATTTGAACATAATTGATTGGCCCCAATGTTATCACAATAGATGACTGGACAGTAGGGAAGCTTAATGCTAAGATAAAAAAGTAGACAGTAGATCCATTTGATTTCAGTAGCAGCATTAGCAACTAATTGATACTTTGCCTTAGTGGAAGATCTAGCAACAACCCACTGCTTTTTAGAACTCTAAGACATAGAAGTTTTACCGAGATAAACAACATAAGCACCTATGGATGAAAAAGTTTCTTTGTCCCCTGCCTAATCAGCATAAGAAAAAACATGCAAACTAAGAGAGGAATCATGAAAAATTTGTAGGCCATCATTAATGGTTCCAACCAAATAATGTAAAAGGCATTTGACAAAAGACCAATGCTCATTTGTGGGACAATGCATGTACTGGGATAACTTTTTTAATGACAAAGGCAATGTTTGGCCTTGTAATAAGTAAATATTGTAGGTTGCCAATCCTTGTTCTATACTATGAAGGATCTGATAAAGAAGAACCTGAGTGTAATGTAAGAGAAGGACTGGTTGGCCTTGGAGTGAGAATAGGTTTGGCTTCATGCATTTGAGTTTGTGTTAAGAGGTCTTGAATATAAGGTCTTTGAGAAAATAGCACATCATTCTTGTTGGGAACAACTTCTACAACTAGAAAATAAGTTAACAACCCAAGGTCCTTAAAAGAAAACCGCTAAGCAAGAGTAATCACAAATTGATCCACCATGGAAGTACTATTACCTGTAATGAGTATGTCATCAATGTAAATAAGAATATAAAGAATATGACCATCAACATTGAAGACAAATATAGAAGCATCAACATAGGAATTCTTAAAACCAGAGTAAAGAAAAAAACTTCTAAGTTCTTGATACCATGCCTGAGGAGCTTGTTTCAGGCCATATATGGTTTTTCTAAGCTTGCATATATGTGTTGGGTTGTCGTCATCAACAAAACCTGGTGGTTGGGACATGGAGACTTTTTCATAAAGATTACCTTGAAGGAAAGCATTGTTGACATCAAGTTGCCTTAAGGACCAACCATGATTGATAGTGATACTAAGCACAACGCGGATTTAATTAGTTTAACCATAGGGTTGAATATGTCAGTGTAACCTATTCCATACTGTTAGTGAAAACCCTTTGTGACTAGATTAGCCTTAAACTTGTCAACAGAACCATCAAACTTGCGTTTAGTTCTAAAAGTCCATTTACAACCAATGAGGCTGTGATAGCTTGGGTCATTATGGTAGGTTCAAGGCCATTAGATCTGGTTAATTGAATATGTAGGTTCATTTTATGGAGGGGTTTGTGAATGTTGTTCTTGGCTCAGGTGGCCATTTGGTGAGTAGCTTGTGGATTATTTGGTGGTGGAGCCTATTGTGAAGTGTGTTGAGTGATAGGTTCGAGTAAGTAGTAGGTAAGTAAGAGGTCTAGCAAGGGAGTTGGTGAAAGGGCGTCATTAGGTGACTGCTAAGGAGCAACTACTATAGATGGTGAATTGAGTGGTGGTAAGGGAGATGGTGAGGTAACATGGATTGGTGGGGGAAACCAAGTGGCAATAGTAGTGGATTGGGGATGAGGTAAATGTTGTGAGAGATGGCTGAAAGGAAACAAAGATTCAACAAACTGGACATGGTGAGAGACATAAATTTTAGAAGTGGAGGGATCAAGACAATGGTAGGCACTTTGAGTTAGAGAATATCCTAGAAAGACACAAGCTTTGGAATGAGATTCTAGTTTGTGAGTTGTATAGGGTTGAAGCAAAGGGTAATAGAGACAACCAAATATTTTTAGTTTGGAATAATGAGGTGTAGTCCTAAAAATATTTTCATACGGAGAGGAAAGATTAAGGGTTGGGGTTGGCATATGATTAATGAGGTAAACTACTATGGAAAAAACATGAGGCCAGTAAGTGAGAGGAATAGAGGCATGAGAGAGTTATGCTAAACTTGTTTCAATAATGTGAAGATGTCTTCTTTCATAAAAGCCATTGTGTGCAAGGGTGTGAGGTGGAGTAGTGAGATGAGAAATTCCATTAGTTGCTAAGAAACTGGCAAGGGCTATATATTCTCCACCATTATCAGATTAGGGTGTTTTTATTTATTTTTTTATCAAAATACTTTTCAACAATGGTTTTAAATATAATAAAAACAGGTTTGACTTTAGATTTTTGCTTAATAGGGTAACACTAGGTATATCTAGTAAAGTGGTTAACTAAGATTACATAGTATTTAAAACCATCATTTGAAATTATTGGTGAAGTCCATAGGTTGGAAAAAATAGTTTCAAGAGTTTGAGTTGAGACAAGTGTGGATTTGGAGAATGATAATTTATGGCTTTTATTGTAGTAACAAGCATTACGAGAAAATCATGTGACATAGAAGAATTGAGGCCTAGTTTATTACAAGAAACAATGTGTTTCAGGATGGAAAAATTTGGATGACCTAATCAATGGTGCCACTCGGATGAAGAAGTTTTAATGCTGGAAAATATAAGAAGTGGAGATGATACCGATCACTCATAGACACCATCTTTAGTTTTGCCCTTCAGAAGTATTGCCCTCATGCAAAGGTCATTCACAAGAAAAGTAGAGGTTAAGAATTCAATGGAAACTTTGTTTATGTTATAGAATTGGGAAATTGAGATTAGATTCTTTTTCATATGAGGAACACATAAAACATTGTTTAAGTGAAAAGTGTTTGTAGAAGTGGTGAGAAAGGTAGAACCAATATGAGTAATAAGTATACCTGATCCATTTCTAATCATAAGGTTACTAAAGCCATTGTATAGAGTATCTAGTGATAGATTATGGAGATCAGATGTTACATGATTCGTGCCCAATTGGTGTCTCAGCTGATTGGTGTCCAGCTGGTGCTCCTTGATTGAGGGGCTAATCAACAAAATTTATACCTATAACACCATACACTAGGGTAGCAAATAAAAAGCTACTATAGTATAGTGGCTCTAGGATCGTCCACTGGGACAGGTTGACAAGATATCAATGATACCAGTTCCAAGTGAATTGGTATTGTTTCATTTCATGGTTAGCTTAAGAAGTAAAACACAAACTTTGGTTGGTGATGGTTTAGACTTAAACTAGTTAACTTAACAGAAGTTTGGAATAACTTAGGAAGAAAAACATTCCTTGAAGAATTAGGTTCACTGGGGTGGTTCCTCATGCAAAAGACATAGCTCCGATCAGATGGTTCCTTTCCTCATGTTAGAGATTCAACGTATAGTTAATTCTCTAGCTGGTGTGGTACAGATTCATCCTTCAATTGGATTTCACTTTAATTCTCTCACTGATACAACTTGCAATGGTTTAAGCCTCTCACTAAGCCTTAACCATTCAAGGTGATCCTTAACCTTGGATTACCCGTCAAAAGCTCGCAAGAGATAACTAATGGATGTCTCCTAGGAGTCCAAAAGCTTATCAAGTGTTGGCTATTCTAGAAAATCCTACCCTGAAGTCACCTCCCAGAGGCTCGCAAGGGGCAAACTAGTGCATTTCCATGGTTGGAAATCACTTGCCTTACCAAGTGTTGGCCCAAGTGACTCCCGGGTGTTTTAAGTTAACTAAAAACATTGAAATCACTAAAGAATTTCACTTTCTCTTCATTACTAGCTAAAACCACAAAGCTTTGCATTTTTGCACTTGGAACCTCCCCCCGGCTACCTTAGCTCCAAGGAATTAGAGGTTTAGTTACTCATTCTCTGGGGAAAACTCCTCAGAGAGTTCATAACTTAGTAAAAAATAAATAAAACGAAGTGAGAAGGTAAGGCAATTCAAAGAACTAAACTTTACTTGCTTACCCAAACTTTTACAGAAGGCACTCCTCCCTGAGAATAGGCTCCCGAGAGGTATATATATGAACATAATATAAAACTAATTGTTACAAAGATATTTAGTCTTTTTACTAACTTAAAAGCTAAGGAATCCTGTAATTGGAGGCTTACAAGGAGTATTTTGGGATTTAGACAACAAAAATCTAATGGAAAATATCTCCCAATGTCGGTAGCAACTGTCGGAAGTCTTCAGGAAGCATTTCGCAGGAGGAAAATGGTGTCTGCGAAATTTCGCAGACACCCATGAGGGTTGCGAAATATTTTCGCAACACCAAGCCATCTCTGAAGGCTTGCGAAGTTGGCTTCCATCTTGATGTTCCAAGCTTCCCTCTCGCGGTATAAATTGGGCATCGTCAGAAGGAGAAGCATTCTACTGTACAAAAATGCTGCGAAATCACTTCGCAACAAAAGGGTGATTTCGCAGCACTTTGGAGTGATCTGCTTGTAACAGCTGCAACTTCCTCATTTCAACTCCAAATCGCACACCGTTTGAAGCATTGGATTGTTGACTTCCTGAGCTTTGAAATGGTATATAGCATGCATCATTTGGACTTCAGGAAGTGCCCCAAAAGTGGCTGCTACGACTGTCATCAAGAATATGCTCCATGGCTGATCCTCTTTGCTTTTTCTCCTAGCAATCCGGATTTACTCTTGGCAAATGACTTCTAAGCTTTGCCCAAGATTCCTCATAGCTCTCCTCAATATTGACTTGCTTTGGTTATCAAAATACTAACAAAAACACCAAAACTTGCACAAAATGAGTAAAATTGCTTTCAAGGACCCTTAACATGCCAATTGAGTTAAAAGGCCTAAACTACTACTCAAAAGTGGTTAAAAGGATTGATTATAGGCTAATCAAATAGCACTTTTTGAGTAGTAATCATTACATGGTGAGAAACACCATTGTCCAAGAGCCATGATAAATTGGTAGAACTAGCAACATAATGTGCCCATGGTTGCCATGGTGTCAAAGGATGAATGATTAGGGCAGTGGAGTTATTGGATGGGTGAATGGGTATCAATCTAAAATAGGGACATCTCTTGGCAATGTGGCCTTGTAGCCTACAAATCTAGTAGTGGCCTAGATATAGATGGAAAGGTCAATGTCTAAGAGAAGATGTTGGTCCGCCACCTATTGATGTAGAGGATCGCTGGGCATTGTTATGGGAGGGCCACCAGGTTGTTGTGCTCTTGCAGGTTGGATTTATTGTAGCAGGAAAATATGATGGCTCTAGTTTAGTTGGGAGCATATAAGCTTCAAAGTTGAGCAACTTTTCATGAAGCTCATCAAAGGTGATGGAGGTATCTCTAGCTTGAATAGCACGGACTAGTTCCTGGCAATCATCATCAAGTTTAGGGAGTATTATTTCTGTAAGGTCCTCTACGTCAAAAGGTGCTCCAAGAAGAGCAAGTTCATTAGCTCGTGCCTTTATTGCTTGCAAAAATTCAATCACACTGGCAAGACCCTTTATGATTTTGTTTAACTGGCTTTTAACCTGTTTGATGCAACCACGAGTTGGCTTAGCATATGTGTTAGCCAAGATGTTCCATGCTTCACGAAATGTTTTGGCTTGAGCAATAAACGGGATAATTGTAAGGGCGAGGGAACCAATGATGGCATTAAGGATTAGGTGGTCTTGGCAAATCCATATAATGTAATCGGGATTGGGTATGGTGGTATTGTGGTGTGTAAGGGTGTGGCTACCAGACAAGGTTTTGATCCATCAATATTACTGATGAGATCATAACCAATGAATAACATGTGAAATTGAAACTTCAAAGAGGTATAGTTACTGGAGGTGAGTTTAAGAGGGGTTTGTGCAGCCACATTAATGGTGATGAGAGTGTTATGAGGGTCATTGGTGTTTTGAATGGTGGGAGGAGCTGATTTGGTTGTTATGGCTGCTGAAAAAAAAGGATTGGATATCTCTTAAAAGATGCTCTAATACCATTTCAGATTTTTAAATGTATGAACTTTTGTTCAAGTCTTTAATTGATCAAAGTAAGCGTATAAATACAACAAAGGAGTAAGAAAAGTTTGTTACAGAGATCCTATGAATCAAGAGTTGTTGAAACTAACTCCTAACTCTGTTATGTATAGCTAAGAAACCTTTTTGGATACAACAAAGATAAAAAGAATAAATCAAAAGTAGGTTACTAAAACTAAGGAGATAAGTTAATTCATTAGTAGATAAGAGATCACTAAATAAATCAACCCTTATAAGAAAGCGTTGGTTGAATCCATCAATTACACCTTACTGTGGTTTAAAGAGAGTTATTTACCTTTTAAAAGTGACAAGAAATTGAATCTTTGAGTAAGGATAACGATGTTTATTACTTTGAATGCACTAAGATTCTCCCTTAGGAGATCCACCTTTTTGTATGAAAGAGGCTCTTAGACACTCATTGTTATCCTAACACAACACATTGAATTAAGGAAAAACAATGGAGATTGTATTGCAATAACCAAAGTAGAATACATATATTTTTTACATCTACTCCTATTTTAAAAATCCTTAAGGCAAGTATTTATATCTTAAACCTAACCCTAAAAACATTAATAAAATCCTAAAATTTCTAAAAGAATTTTGGTTTGGAAGTTCTTTTGGCCCAGAAGAAGACTTTGCAACGTCATCACATGGTTGTGAAGTCCAGTCTCATCCCCCCCCCCCCCACTTGTGATCTACTAATTGTTCTTTTTGTTGAATATAAAATTGAAAAATAAAAAAGAAATGGTGAGCAACTAATGCCCTCATCTATCATGAATTTGAAATTTAAATCAAATTAAAGATGAATGAAAATTATAAATGATAGGGAAAATGAGGTATTTGATAAAATTTTGAATTAATGACAATCAAGAGTCTGTTTGATAGCGTTTTTAGTAAATGTTTTAATCTTTTCTAATATTTGACAGATAAAAATTTTTAAGGGTTAGAAATATTATAAACATTTTCTAAAATTACTATCAAATGGATTTTAAGTATATTAAGCTTAAAATCGAAGAAAATTTTCATTTTATTACTATAAAATAGTACGAGTTTATATAATCATAATTATGGTATTTTTAAAATTTTCTCTTGTGAACGTAAGGTCACGAATTATTTGTTTGGTGTCCGTGACTGTAGCAAAATGCCACAGGTAAAGTTGGGAAGAACCTAAGTCTGTGACAATAAGCTAATTTAATTTTTTAATTTTTTAATGTATAAAGTAATGATATTTTGTGAATATTAATTTGTTGTTTGATGGTTTTGCAGAATGTAGATAATCAATGTTGTGAGAGAGACTCAATTATTTTATATGTTTTAATATAGATTTGTTGTATGGTCAATTTATTTTCAAATAGTTATTTTGTGGAAAAGAGAAAGATAGTGAGTTAATTAATCAAACAACCCAATGTTAATTGCATGTGGTCCATGAGGAAGAAGCAAATTAAAATTTCGCTTTGAGAGTTCTTCTGGCCCAGAAGAAGTCTTATCCCATCCCCCCACATGTGATTCCTAATTGAAAAGCCAAAAGGGAAAGTTGTGTTTCCAACTGCTTATTTAGAAGTATTGTAATATTTAAACCCTAAGAATGTGGAATATTATATTTGATCGTCAAGGGAGAAAATATTATCGTTCTTATGCACTATGTGCTGAGTTCATTTTCGCTTCCCAAATTGTCCCTCCATGAGTCCAGGGTCAACTGCATCCTTGTTTCCAAGTCGGTAGGGAAGGTTTTAAATAATAAAAAAAAAAACAAAAAACCGTGGTCTGATATTTGGGTTACATTTTCTCACACCCGACCCGAGAACCTAAAATTTATCAAACACCCAATCTTCTTCCTATCATTTTAGAAAAGAAACCCTAAAAACTCCAATCTGCATATTTATTTCTTCTCCATTGTCTCAGCAACCAAACGTAGCACTTCATCATAAGAACACTGAGTAACTAGCCGGGTTGAAGAGGCGTAGTTGTGAGTGTGATTTTGATATAGCAAAGTGGACCCAAACGGAGTGTTGAAATCTGAAATATTGGCTTCCTTTTTATCATACTTTTGTGGTGTCCATAAATCTATTTGCACTACAAGAAAAAAACCTTTTGTTGACAGTTTTTCACCATCAAGGTAGGGTATATCTGTCAAGGTATGTTATAATTTATATAAGTCATCTATGCCAGTGTCAAGAAAAGTTTAAATCTACCTTGACAGTTACATATGTCAAGGTTGTTTCTATTTCTACAAATGATGGAATCTTTGTTAGTATGACATATGTTAATGTTTCTTTCACTTTTGTCAAGGTTGGATTCAACATATGTCAAGATTTCTTGATCTTATGTCAATTTTAACTTACTCTTCTATTAAGGTTGCTGCAACAAATGTCAAGGATAAGTATAATATGTCAAGGTTTCTAACTATTGCAATGTCAATGTTGGGCATTGGCCCTCTGTGAAGGTTGCCAATGACAAATTTAATATTATTTTACTATAATTTTTAGTTTTAATGGAAAATGAACCTGTTACCATATGAAACTTGTTTCCAAATTAAATTTGATACATATTTAATTATGATAATAATAAAAAAAGGTCCTAAAACAATGTAAATAAACTATTACTCAAAGGAAAAAATTATTATATATACATTTGAATATTAAAAACACAATGGAATAAATCTTTTTCTACTTACTCTCTCTTTTCTATATACAAAAAAAAAAAAAACCTAATTACAAACATTCAATTAAGATAATATATAAACTTCAATTGAAAAGTACAATACTATCTTCATAAGAGGTGGTCACTAATTCTTCATCATCTTCTTCTTTTTGCTATATTTCTTGAATACCTAGTAGGATAGACACAATATTAATAGAAAAGTAAGCAACAAGTATCAGAATAGAAATTTTCAAATTATAAGGTACTTCCAATTGCAAGAATGCATCAAACATATATGCAATTTGTAGATACCATATCTCTAGCATTAATCTTCAAGCATTGCCCTCTAGAAAGACCCCAAAATTGCCAACACCTCTATCTCAAACCTATGATAGAAAAAATAAATGATGTTAACAAAAAGAAAAGCTCAAATTGAGAAATTAGATTTCTAACTACAATGGAATATTTTTAAGATTGAATTCTAAGTTTAATTATTGTGTTTTTATATAATGGACCTAAATAACTATAAAAGTATACTTCTTTTTTAATTTCTAAAAGGAATGCAAAAAGGAAAAGAGAACAAAAGTTTCAAATATATCTTTCATGTTATTTTGGCTTCTAAATAGATAAAAACTCACATTATCTAAGAAATCGTTAAAATTAAAATTGAGCATAAATTTTAATCATCTCAATCATAAATAATGAAATATCTAAATTCAAATTCATAGAAACCATACTAACTATTAATTTCAAGCACCAAATGCATCTAAACTTAACAAAATAAAAAATCAAGGATATTTTCCTTCAATTCTAATAAGATAATAGATCTTATGTGTGCAAATTTTGTCTTTATTTCAAGAACTAATAAATGCACAAGCTATCTAGTTGAGAGATTAAATCTGTAAATTTTAAAAAAAATTATTAATTAAATAAACAAAAAAGGTCTAAGAAATGGAAAATCTCCAAAATTAAAGAGAAAATCAAGCACATTTCATAAATGGGAAAAAGTTATGCAATATGCTGCTATTCTTATCCAACTAATGTGAAATTGAAAACATATTTGACACAAAGTTGTGTGAGAATACATCTATAAGGTTCATAGAAATAAAGTGTAGATTGCCATTTAAAGCTATGTAAACTAAGAATGACAAATAGCAAATTATATTATTTATATCTATCATGCCTTGTTAAAATACAATGTCAAATATTCCATAGATAGACAACTACGCATGAGTATGAAAATGTTGTCTAGATATTCCTCTCATAGGCAGTTAATGCATGAGTTCATCAAATTCAAAACTTAACAACAATTAAAGCTGACAAAGCACCCAATTACCAATAATTAAAGAACTCTTAACCCAAGCAAAAACTAAAACTAATAAAGCAACTAATAACAAAATATAAAAGTTGCATTGGCACCCCATATAATGTTCATCCTAATGTAATTGTGCTCATTAAAACAAAAAATTTCATGGCATAAATTAATTGAAGACCCCATATAAGCAACAAGAAAATACTTCATACCATTACAGTGGTAATTAAAGACTACATAAACAATTTTAGTTGGCTTGTGACTATGAATCGAATAATTAAAATGTTGTGAGGGTTGATTTATTGCTTATCAACCAAATAGCATATCAACATTTAACAAAAGAAAGAGTTTCAAACAATCATGAATTAGAACATTAAAATTTAACCCTAAAAAAAACAAAAAAAAAAAACAAAGAGAAAGAACCAAACCAAAGGAGCCCAAGTAAAAATTCAAGTGCATAAATAAGTAAAATTAAATAGTTAACCATATTAAGGAGAAAACCATGTCACATTATGCAAATTGTTTTTGTGTGCCCAAAAATACAGTTCTTTTTCTTCAGATTGCATTAAAAGTCCAATGATATCGCTATACAACTGCAAATGAAATAGTACAGATAAAATTTAAAGGTAATCTACTCATAATTATTTCAATTAACACATCCAAATATTATGGATCAACAAAGAAATCAATTTAAAGAAAACAAAACTTCATCCTTTACTAGCATAAAACGAAAACATAAGTTTTAAAAAAAAATCATTAGATATCATATTATTTCTAAGGCAACAAAATTGAGACACATAATTGCATTAACCATTGATGCTTAGAAACTCAATTTGAAACATAAAAATGAAATTGAACATGAATTTCAAGCTTCAAAATTGTGAACCAAAGAAACACTTATAAAATGTTAGAAAAGAATGGGAAAAAAAAATCTAAAATAGGATATTCCAATATGCCTTTTTTTTTTTAGTTATCTTCCTTATTTTTCTATAATCAAAGAGACTAAAAATGGAAAAGAAAAAGTGAAAATGGCAGAGAATCAGATAATAGAGTAAAATTCACCAATTATCTTAATTGCAATAATTTTTACAACAATAAAACATGACACCTGATTACCCACAGTTTATTGAATTAATTCCTCATAGAAATGATAATTGAACCTTCAAATTCTGAAAACAAATTATCATATGCATGATCATTGCGAAATCCTAGAAAAAAAAAACAAATTAAAAAAAAATTCAAACTTTCAAAATAGGATATTCAAAGTGTTCACTTTAATAGTTTTTTTTTCCTATTATTTTTCTACAAGCAAATACAGAGTTGGTGGCAGTGTGGTGAGGTGCAATGGTAATTTATGTTCATAAAAGGAAATACATACCCATTAGAAATTTGATACAATTTTCACATATATCATCACATTTATGTTCATGCCAACTTGCATATAGACCAAATCCCTATAAATTTTTCATGAAGAGAGTGAAGATTGTCACCAATGTTGCCAAATGTCAAACAACACAATTACAAAACCCTAATCAATCATAATAGATAATACATCTATGATTCTCATTTTTGTCATAGGGGATAAGAATAGGGTGATGTGGATTGATTCAATTGAAGAAAATCCATAATAGATTTGAGAAAAAGAGAGAGAGAGAGGGAAATGATCAATCTCACTCTAACCTCATGTGCCCTAACACCACCCAAATAGGAACATAGCCAAAACCCTTGGACCTTTAACCCATTGAGCTACATAGGAGGAACCTTATCTAACCTTACATTTCACATCTGACAACCATCGGTTTTTTAAACAATTATAATTTTTTTATTTATTTTAAATCCACTATTTAATTCAATACAAATAAAAGAACAAGAAAAATAGGCTGAATAGAAAGAGAAGAGTGAAGGATTTTAGGTGAGAGGCCTTGGAGAAGATAAAACAAGAGTGCAAGTTTTTTTTTTCTTTTTTCTTGGCATCCAAACACATTTTGCAAAGGCAAAAAGTTGGAAAAACTGACCTGGGGTTGTCATATTTTCTAGGGAAAATGGGCATTTTTTTTCATAAAATTTGCTTATTTTTCTACGTTTTTGCTACTATGTAATGGACTCTTCTCCTTGTAGTTCTTTTTCTAATCTTTGGAGCTTCATTCACTTATTTTTGTTTGAGATTTCGCTAATGGTCATTGTTTATTTGTTGAAATGCAGAGTAATTATAGATATTTTTGAAGGATTTTCTTTGATCTTGAGGTGATTGGAAGTTTTCTTGGAGTTTGTAGTATTTTTTTTACCCTTATATTTTCTAGCATTTTCTCAAGAAAATCGAGATGGGTGTTGTTAATGTGGTGTCATTTTTGTTGCAGAGATATAGAAATGGATAAGGAATGGAATAATCAGAAAGAGTGTAGAGGTTCAAAACCAAACTTTCTATTGAGGTGGGGAAACAGGAAAAGACTTAGATGCATGAAAGTCAAAGATGGAAGAAATGTTGCAGATAAATCAGATTGTTTGGGTAGCAAGAAAATCACATCTCGTGTTGATCACTGCATTATCACTGTCGAGAAAGAGACTCCCTATCCACAAACCCATCGTCTGAATAGGTAATGATGACCGTAGGTGGTGCATGAAGAGAAGGTGTGGTGGAGCTAATATGGGCAACGACAAATAGCTGTCAACGGTGGGCGATGAGAATGGTGGCAGAAGGGGTCGTCGTAGTAGGATCGTGGAAATGGTGTGCAGCTGACTATGGTTGGCGCGACCGACTGTGGTTGGTACGACCGACTGTGGTTGGTGCGTCCGACGGTGACGACGAGGAAAGGCATGGTGAAGATGGGAAGGTCAAAGAGAGAGAGGAAAAAATGGAGAGATGGAGAGAGAGAGAGAGAGAGAACGTCGATCAGTGGCGTCATCGGACTGATAGTCGCAGTATTGTTGAGATGGGAAAGTGGCATGGGTATGGACAGAGAACGGGAAATAAATAGGAAGGAGGAAAGAAGAAAAATAGAGAAGGAATGGAGAGTGGCGGTGGCAGAGAAGTGGGAGAGAAAAATATGATCTCTTAGGGTTCTTTGAAATGAATGGTAGAGATGAGATTAAAAAATAAATGGTCCAGATTTCACCAACATTAATCTTATCACACCAAAATTTAAGTTCTTATTCTATTAGTTAACTTTATGAGAATCAATTTATGGAATATATTTATAACTTTTATAATGTCAATTTACCATAAATAATTTTCTTCTTTCCTAATGTCTAAATTTGTATGAGTTAACTTAAAAAATAAAATTTTGAAACCTAATATTATGCCCGACAATTTATAAATCAAAATTTCAAATATCTTAATTTTCAAGCTTACACAAATTTATTAATTATTTTTAAATCAAATACAAGTTAATTAGTAATTTAAAAATAATGAAAAATAGTTTATGAAAAAAAATTATATTAATACAAACTCCAAAAAAAAAGTTCATTATCATCAATGAATAAAAAAAAAGGTTATTAGTATTGATTTTATTTATATCTAGTTATATATATAAAAAAAGCATAATGTAGAAAAATTTATTTCACTAAAATTAGTGAATAAAAAATGATTTATAAAAATTTATTTCATTGCTATTGATATAGACTAAAAAAAATGAATCAATTTGATAAAAAAATGAAAACTTATATTAACATTACTTAAAAAAATTTATTAAATAAACATTGACTTCCTTAATCAAAATTGATTGTTGTCACTTCAATTTATAATACTTAGTAAGTAAATTAGATATACACATATCAAACAAATTATTATCATTATTGCTTTTATTTAAGTACCTTGACATATGAACATACTAACTAGACATTGACTTATAAATTATCTGTCAAGATTCTATTATATAAGTCATGAAAGAATTCAACAAATTTTATATATGTCATTATTGGTTTAAACAAGTTTTATATGTCATAGTTGTTCATTTAAATAGGTAATATTGACACATATCACCTTAAGTCAAGATAGTCAACAATGACCTTTTTTCTTGTAGTGTTGTGGCACTCCTTTGTGGTTGTATTGTGATTGGTCATCTTCTTGAGGAGAACCAGTGGGTGAATGAGTCAATCACTGCCCTTGTGATTGTGAGCCTTTGATCTTATTTTCCACTATGTGCTAAAAAAACTCTAGTCAAGAGAAGAATATAAAATAATGCTTATTTTTTATTTAAGGATAACAAAGAAATCACCTCAATCAAGCCTTTTCTATTGTGAGTTTTTATTCTTTCCTTTTGCTTGGTTGATTGAAAGAGTGAGGAAAACAAATGAAGGAAATTTGAATTTCATGTTCTATTTTCTTTTGGTTCTTGATAAATGAAGGACTCTCCTCAACTGATTTGTTAGGCTTAGGCAGTGGAGATTGTTGTTTCCACAAGTCTTGAGCAATGAAAATTTATTTTGGATTCAAAATATTAAATTATTTTCGTTTCCTACCTCTTCTAGCAAGCAAAAGGGGATGTTATGTTATTGCACTATGAAAAAGTTAAAATTTTTGTGTGAGTAAAATATTTCCTCTTACTCTTATGACAAAAGATTATAGTTGTTTTTATAGGGATTGATGACAGGGTGTGTGTACTAGAGTTGTTATTTTGCTGACAAGTGGAAGAAGAAGCTCACATTTTCTGGTCTTCAGTGAAGATATTTTCTTTACATATCTTCTTCCACCTATTATATTTAATGCTGGTAAGTTTAGCATTCTCATTTAATCTTTTTAATCTCTCAGAAGTCAAGAACTTGATTTTTTTTATAATTCTTACTAATATTATCAAATGATTTATTATATGTTTTCTTAAACCGCATTGTTCAGTTAATATGCTTTATGGCACTTGAGTCTTCTTGAATCCAAAATTTACTACTAGGTTTACTATTATTTGTCCATTAATGATAAATATTTTGAATTAGGCTATGGTATTTGATTGTTGTCCTTTATAAATTTCTTTTGTATAAAGTATAAACCACCAAATAAACCTTGGTTTCTGACTGAAGGTCTATTATATCTGGATCCAAGTGCAAGCAAGAGAGAAGAACTGCTAAAGAGAAGGAAGAAACAAGGAAGTGGTACTGAAGCTAAGTTCTTTGTAATTGGTGGGCAAGTAGAGGTTTTGACTGAAGAGGCATTAGAACAAGCAATAGTGATGAGATCACAAATACATCTCTTCTGGGGTAACATGTTGTTTGGCACAACATGAACATTTCAGTGTATTTTTGGGAAAGTAGATAAAGAAAGCCTCTATTTTATATATGGGGTTGAAATTGATTTGATGATTTTGGTGACCACTTCTCAATTATAGAACCATTCATCCAATGACCCACCTCAAGTTTTGGCACAATAATAATATTTCAGAAGGTAATTTTGGGAAGTAGTCTCTCTTTTATGCATGCAGTTGAATTCCATTTAATGATTTTGGTGACTACTTCTTAATTATCCATCTATTACTATTATTATTAATATTATTTTGGTTGGGGGGTTTGGAAAAAAATGGTTCTTTTACACATGGATTTGATGATCTTTGGGAAAAAAATCTCACATTTACACATGTGTTTGAATTTCATTATAATTTTTGTGATCATTTCTGAATGTTAAGACCAAGGGGGAGGGGATATAGGATATACTTAGACCCCTAGGCATGTGTTGTTATAGTGGAAGTTGGTTGCTTCCATGGAAAGAATGCCTCATGAGTCCATGATAAGAGGGCAGTGCTAATATTAGGGAATTTGGATACAAATACATAGTACCATTAAATAAAGGTACAATTCCATTTGGCACAAAGAAAGGGAAAGTTGTGTTTCAGGAGGCCCATTTGAAGGTTATATGGGAATCAAACCTAAAGAAATTGGAATATGGCCTTTGTCCATTAATTACCAAACTATTATTCTTTTTGTGCACTTAATACTGTTTCGGTAAGCTAAACCTGAACTTAACCTCTCCCAAGCCTCGGGTCTTCCTTTGTGCCCCTTAGACCATGCCATTATGTAATTCTCTTGAGTGGTCAAGTGGTCCAATAAAGGTTTTTTGGGATTGTACCTTTGGTACTACCTTAAAATCCCTTAGGTACTACTTTAATGGCCTTTAGGTACTACCTTAAGGGACCCTAGGTACTACTTTAGCTAAACCTGAACTCAACCTCTCCCAAGCCTCAGGTCTTCCTTTGTGACCCTTAAACCATGCCATTATGTGGTTTTCTTGAGTGCTCAAGAGGTCCACCAAAGGTTTTTTGGGACTGTACCTTAGGTACTACTTTAAGGGCCCCTTAAGTACTTCATTAATGGCCTTTAGGTACTACCTTAGCTAAACTTGAACTCTACCTCTCCCAAGCCTCAGGCCTTCCTTTGTGACCCTTAGACCATGCCATTATGTGGTTCTCTTGAGTGCTTAAGAGGTCCAACAAAGGTTTTTTGGGGTTGTACCTTGGGTACTACCTTAAGAGCCCTTAGGTACTACCTTAATGGCCTTTAGGTACTACCTTAAGGGACCCTAGGTACTACCTTAGCTAAACTCGAACTCTACCTCTCCTAAGCCTCAGGCTTTTCTTTGTGACCCTTAGACCATGCCATTATGTGGTTCTCTTGTGTGCTCAAGTGGCCCACCAATGGTTTTTTGGGACTGTACCTTAGGTACTACCTTAAGAGCCCTTAGGTACTACCTCAATGGCCCTTAGGTACTACCTTAAAGGACCCTAGGTACTATCTTGGCTAAACTTGAACTTAACCTCTCACAAGCCTCAGGTCTTCCTTTGTGAACCTTAGACCATGCCATTATGTTGTTCTCTTGAGTGCTCAAGTGGTCCACCATTGGTTTTTTGGGATTGCATCTTAGGTACCACCTTAAGAGCCCTTAGGTACTAACTTAATAGCCTTTAGGTACTACCTTAAGGGACCTTAGGTACTACCTTAGCTAAAGTTGAAGTCTACCTTTCCCAAGCCTTGGGCTTTCCTTTTTTATCATAACTTGTTATATTTAAAAAAAAAAATATTTTATTATGATTGTTGTTATCTTAGAATGCTGTAAACATATTTTAATTATATACATTTCATACTATATTTTTCAATATTAATTACTTGTTTCATTATCAAAAATTAACCAACAGCAATTATGTCATCAGATGACGAACAATCCAACCTACTCTGTAGTGTTTGTCGATTGTAGACATGGAGTGTATGATTCATGGGCTAAATGTCAAAAGAATGTCCTCCTTTATAAGGGGAGTGTTTACAAATCATATACTTTTAGAGAGGAAGTTGTCCGAGCTTGGGTGTTCTATGCACCAAGATGGAAGAGAAGTGATGAAAGTTCAATAACTTTCAAACCAAAGTTTGAACTTGCAGTTGATGCTTAGCATTCCTTCCAAATTATTTCATATCCATATGTAATCTTTTTCTTTGTTGGTTCTTTGTAGCATATGTTATGCATATTGTAATATTTAGCTTAACATAGGTGCTGCAAATGTGTTATGAATATCAATGTGTAGTATTGTATTTGTCGCAGTGCAAACAAGGACCTCTGTGATTATTATTATCAACTTTGTTAAATTGAAAATGTTCGCTCAACCATTTTGAGCATAACACAATTTGTTCATTAAAGGTTATAACAACCCAGATAAATTTCACCTTTAAGACACATCATAAGCTTTGGAATCTATTTTATTTCACCTAGGGTTATTATTATTTTTTATTTTTAAAAATGCAAAAAATAGTATGGATACAAGCTATATCTTAATGTTCATTTGAGTTTGTTATGCTAATAAATGCTTTAATGTAAATTGTTAGAAAAATTAGGCTAATCCAACCTATGGTAATCACCATAAAGGGGGGGAGGGGTGAATAGGGTAATGGTCTCTTTTTGCAAATTTAAACTATGTAAATGTAAGAGAGAATTATATGCAAGTATATAATAAACAATATAAGGACAATTGCATATAAATTAAAAGAGTAGGGAAGAGAGAATGCAAACACAAGATTTTATAGTGGTTCGACGCAACCCAGCCTACATTCACTCTCCTCTAGCTTCAATCCCAAGCTTGAGGTTCCACTAATTCAAGGCTTCCAAACCAAGCCTTCAAGCAATACAATTGGATTATGGTTTCAATTCACCCTCTTGGACTTTTGGCTCCAAGCACCCTTTATACTTCTCAAGAGATATCCCACTCTTGAACAACCCCTCAAGTGATACCATATACTTGAGAAACTTCCTCTCAAAGATTTACAAATAAAAGATCTCACAAAATCCAAGCACAAAAACTTTTAAGCTCAAATGATATAAGAAAACTAGGATTGAATGGTGCACTAAAGATATGCAAGTTTTAGAACAATGGTGCACTAAAAAACACTCTTATAAGGCTCAAATATATTCAAGAAAGGTTTGGGAAGGTTAAACTTATTAAACAATGAAGATTGGAGCCTTTTTATAGAAGAAAAAAGCTAAACTAGCCGTTGGGGGTTCGACCGGTCAAGCTGGGGGGTCGACCGGTTGATTAGTCGTTAGCATTTATTGTTGGCAGGTAATTGTTGGACCTCGACCGAACCTCAATCAGACCTCGATCGAAGATTAACCGGGAAGGGATAAACCTCAATCGGGAAAGGAGGGCTACTAGATGAGAGAGTGTTTTTTTTACACCCCTTAACTGGACCTCGATCGGACAAAGGCAACCGATTGACTGGTTCCCCAACCGGTTGAGCCGGTTGGCCATAACCTCGATCGGTTTAGCCGATTGAGCCGTTTTTTGGCTCAACAACCAACTTTTTCAACTTAAAACCTTTTGAAACAATATTTGACACAAGGTTTTACTTGAAAACATGAAATCATCCAATTTTAAAAATATTTAAAACAAAATAACTCTTGGATGATTTCGGTGCATAATTAAAGAAAGTAATGCATGGAAATCCTAGTGCATCAACAACCTTACAAAGAGATCTTATGAAGCTTTGGTCTTGAAAAACACTTCTCTTTGAGGTGGTCTTCTTCTTTATGATTTCTCTTTGGCTTGAATTGTCTTTCTGATTACCACTTTGGAAATCGTCTTGCCTAATCACACTTGAAATATAGTCATTAGTTCTAAACCTTATTTTGTTATCATCAAAACCGAGATTAACCAAACCTTGGTTTCACATAAATAATATTAAATTAAAAACATAAAGATATAATAATCAATATAACGATACATGTGGCTGAACCAATTATACCTACATCCAAGAACAAAAGAGAATTTTTTTTTTATTATACTATATAAAACATTCCAACCTTCACAAACTGATAGTAAAAGTGGTCTTTTGGTCGTTTCATTTCAATACACTAAATCAAAGAACAAAAAAAGGCAAGATTTCATTAGAAAATTTTCAAAAGATTAAAAAATGCACATATGAGGAATGCTGAATCAGCAAATAACAGAAGCAATCATGGTAAGAAATAAGAGCAGCTATCCATGATGATTGAGACTAATCTGTTAAGTATGAGATAATCCAGTGAAACATTCTACATCATCAAGATGCTCTTTTCATTTAAAAGCTATAAAAAGGGAGGCCTCATTAAAAGCTCTGCCTAACAGAATTAAGCTAGATTTCTTTCCTGAGAGACCGAATCATTCATCAATTTCATGGAACATTCCAACCAAATAGCAGCAAGAGGCTATCAATTTCATGGAATTGAAAGATGTCCTCTCTTTGTACTTTATCCTAATTAATTTAGGTGCATCCTCTTCTCTTATTAAATTATCTGAGTCTATCCATACCTTCACAAGATAGTCCATTTTTCTTTTTCGAATTTCTTGATATCAAAAAACATGAGACCCAAGAGGACTCACTTCAGTTTGAAATGACTAGTACTACTAAGGTAATTAAAGGATCATATTTTAACCATGTCTCAGGAACTATGAAGTGATCTACCACTAGCAGAGAATAACAAATAGTCCACAACAAAGAGGTGATAGAAAATAACATAAACCAGAATTGGTACCACTACAAAAAAAATGGCCTGAACATGCTGTGCACTAGTGATAAGACACTGATGACCAAAAATGATAAGAAACTAACTAATTAACGCAGAAGTCTTTGTACAAGATATGGGATGCAAGTCTAAAACAAGCACATTTTATTCTAACTACAAATTCTTCAAAAGATAAAGATACTTGTAGACACCACTTTAAAGAGAATTCAGAGATGGAATTTACTGAAAACTAAATTGAGAGGATAAACACCAACTGTAATTCCAGCTAAAGAAAAAAGAGGCAAAAGCAAATCCAACATCAAGGTAATAGAAATATTATCATGTCATCCATGCCATCAATTATTTTTACCCTAATAATGCAAGCAACTTCATTATACCATTGCTGCAAATAACAAAGAAAATACACATACCAAAAAAATAAAAATAAAAAATCATTTCAAAACTAACCTTTTTCAACATAACAGAATATCCATATGGGGTGACACGACACCCCCCAAGGGATCACCAATTGCTGCATTACATTGAGAAAACTTAAAATGCAAAATAGAAAGTGAACCAAAACAGAAATAACCAGCACTCATCAAATAATTGAAGCTCTATCGATTATCAATGTATAACAAAGACAAGGAAGAGAAAAAAAATTTATTGCAGATATCCATACAGAAATATTAAATATTTGAAAGAGTACTATGAAAATTACAAGATAAATTTACAAAACAATGATGAAGTATCTTAATGCCTCCCAAAAATTTTCAAAAAGAAACGCATCCTTTAAGTTTTCCATTAGATCATACTAAAACCTGGTCTCTAAGGAGCCTTTCTCCATTCCTATTTAGCTGATTTAGAACTCTAGAGTGCTCTCTAAGTTTGGTTTGCATGGGAGGCCGTTTGGGATAAAATCTTGACTTTAGACCAACTTATAAAATAGAAGACAAGCTTGGTCAATAAGTGTTATCTTTGCAAAGATGATATGGAATCTACAGTACACATCCTCATTCATTGCAAATGGACCTATGGATTGCAGTCTTCAGTCTTCTCCCTTTTTGGTGTTTTAGGTGTTTCCTCATTTAACACTCAGACTAACTTAATAAAAGGAAATGAATGGTTGTTGACTAATTGGCTAAACTAAATCACACTCAAGCTGACTTAGTCAAAGGAAATGATTTGATGGTTGTTGACTAATTGGCTAAACTAAATCACACTCTAACTCTCAAAAAATTTAGTTTAAGATTTATTTAATTTTAAGATAAATTTCATTCACTAGGAGCCTTGTGGTATGTATTCTTCCAAAAGAATGCCTTTTGGGTTATGGAATGCTTCGACCACTTTCTGAAGGTGTATGATGAGTATATTTTCAGAATTGGTGGAAAAGGTGATGGAGGTTTTCATGGATGATATTTCTGCATATAGAGCTAATTTTGAAGAATATTGAAAATTTTAGAAGTAGTTTTGTTGAGATGTATAGAGAAAGGACTTGTTCTAAATTGGTAAAAGTGTCGCTTTATGTTCTAAAGTTGATCTCACTTTGAAGCTTCCTAAGCCTTTCATACTAACAAAGCTTCTCCTATTTATGGGGGCATGTTGGTTTTTACAGAAAGACTTTTCAAAAATCCTTGTTAAAGAATGCAGTGTTTTGTTGGAATGATGATTGCCAAAAAGCTTTTGATGTTTTGAAGGAGAAGCTTACTTCAACACCAATCATAACGCCACCTAATTAGAGATTGCCATTTGAGTTCATGTTTGATGTAAATGGCAACCCCGTACTTGTTGTTATTGGACAAAGAGAAAAAAGAAGACCTTATGTAGTACATCATGCAAGTAATGTTGAATGATGATAAAAAATACTACACAACTATTCAAGAGTTACTTTCTGTTGTGTTTGCATTTGATAAATTCAAAGCTAGCTTGTTGGGGATTTCCGCAGTAGTTTTCACTTATCCCTCAACTTTAAAATATTTGCCTAGAAAGAAGGATGCTAAGGATAGGTTGATAAGGTGAATCTCACTCCTTCAAGAGTTTATTAATGGCAATTTTATTGATCATAAAAAGATGTAGTCTAAAGAAAATGGTAGTAGTTGGTTTGATTTTGGCTTCAATGAACTATTTTACACTTGGTCTTAGTAAACCAAGGTCGAAGACTAGTGTTCTCCAAAACAAAAAAAAAAAGAAAAAAAAAAGAATCAAGTATTGATATAGTGACTCCATTGCGATGCAAGGATTTCAGATTGCTAATTTAATTTCCATGAAATTTAATTTAACCTATTGAATTAAAAAATATGAAAGTTTGGTGTTTCTAAATAATAGGTAAATTAATTATAACTAGACAATATTTAACTAATGGTGAAATATATCCATGAATGGGTTTAATCCTAGTTCAAATCTCAAGGAAAATAGGATCCAATATGATCTTTTGATGGTCAAACTCTTTCATATTCACTTCTCAACATATTAAGCCTTATACTCATTGTAAATACTAACCGTAAGGTGTTGCCTATAATGTCAGATTTTGAAATATATGAACTTTTGTTCAAGTCTTTCATTGATCAAAGCAAGCTTATAAATACAACAAAGGAGTAAGAAAAATTTGTTATAGAGATCCTATAAATTAGAGTTGTTGAAACAAACTCTTAACTCTATTATGTACAACTAAGAAACCTCTTTGAATACAACAAAGATAAAATGAATAAATCAAAAGTAAGTTGCTAAAACCAAGGAGATAAGTTAATCCGTTAGTATGCCCCCTCAAGATGGAGTTGGGGAAAGAAGTCCAATCTTGAACTTGAGATGAAGAAACCGTTGGTGAGGAAAGGGATTTGTGAGGGCATCAATGATTTGATCGGTCAAAGAAATATGAGCAACACTATGAGCATCATTTTGAACTTGATCTCTAATAAAATCAAAATCAATGGCAATATGCTTCATTCTCGAATGAAAAATTGGATTTGAACATAATTGATTGGCCCCAATGTTATCACAATAGTTGACTAGACAGTAGGGAAGCCTAATGCCAAGATAAAAAAGTAATTAGTAGATCCATTTGATTTCAGTAGTAGTATTAGCAACTAATTGATACTTTGCCTTAGTGGAAGATCTAGCAACAACCCACTGCTTTTTAGAACTCCAAGACATAGGAGTTTTTCCGAGATAAACAACATAAGCACCTGTGGATGAAAAAGTGTCTTTGTCCCTTGCCCAATCACCATAAGAAAAAGCATGCAAACAAAGAGAGGAATCATGAAAAATTTGTAGGCCATCATTAATGGTTCCAAACAAATAATGTAAAAGGCGTTTCACAAAAGACCAATGCTCAATCGTGGGACAATGCATGTACTGGGATAACTTTTTTAATGACAAAGGCAATGTTAGGCCTTGTAATAAGTAAATATTATAGGCTGCCAACCCTTGTTCTATACTAAGAAGGATCTGATAAAGAATATATATATTCTTTGAAGGAATTGCTCACCATATGACCAAAAAACAATAAAAATTTCCATCACTTGCAATGGCAATACAAGAAAATAATAACAAGAAGCTTGTTTGAAGGTTTTTTTTTTCCATTTTTTTTTCAAGGAATTGCTCACTGTGTGCAAGAAATAAATAAACTACCCCCACCATTTGCAATTTCAAAATATCACAACTAATAAAATGTTATACCATTCATTAAGGCACTTAAAAGATCCATTTCTTATGTTTGTTTTTCAACTAAAATACTTAGTCTTATGATCAATTATAAAGATTAATTTCATCAAAGAAATAACATTACATCAATCTTTTCTATTATTCATATCATAATATTTTATTTACTATTTTGATATGAAATTTAATCATTTTAACCTTTTTTTTTTCTACAATTTGTCATTTCAAGTTTAGTATTTAAATCAAGGAAATCTCGGAGAAGTGATGCTTAACTAACTAATCATCTTTAATATGTTTTTTCTTTTGTTATTTCTTTTATCTTACCAATACGCTTACAATATTTTTTTTTCAAGTCAGAGAATGGGAGAATTAGAAAGTTTTTTTTTTACCATCATCAAAACCGTTCAAGTAGGCTTTTTTTTGTATTACACTTTTAATTTCAAAATTTCTCTTTCTTTCTATTTGTTCATTTTAAGATTTGCTTTGATGAAAATTATGTTTAATTTTTGTACCTTTTTTTTTATCTTATAGTACATTTTTTTGTGAGTCTTGAATGATTTTAATTCACCAAATTATCATAGTTTTCTTTGAATTTTTTTTAAAAAAATATCTTTATCATATTTATACTTTTGCAGTTTTTTTTTTTTTTCTAAAGTCTTTTAATGTAGAATCATATTCAATGGAAGATAATAGGAATTCTTGCCTAATTTGGTTTTCTTTTTATCCTTTTTTTCCTTTCATTTTCCTTTACTTTTTTTTTTTCCTAAAAAGGTCTTTATATTTTTATTACTTTTTTTTCCCTTAGAAAATTTTAGAATGTTAATTTTGATATAATTTTTTAGTTTCTATTTTTTCTATTTTTAAAGTATGCTTTTAAAGAAATATATGTTTGATTTATATGAATTTTCTTCTACAATTAATATTATTTTCAATTTACTATTTTATTCATATTTGTTGTTAGTGCATTAAGTTTCTGAGTTTAAATTGACAATGTTGTTCCATTCGATCATCTTGATTTGGGAGTTTTTATATTATTGTGTCTTACTTTCCATCAAAGATTTAAGGTTGCTATGTGATCAACTAGATTGACACAAGTATAAAAATGTTCGAAGTTAATTGGGATAAATTATGACATGAAGTCGATGTTAGGTTTTGAATTGAGCTAAAAGTGTTTTAAAACTCTACATTTGTGTTATATTATTGGAGCACTCAAGCACTCTCGAAGCAATTTTCTTCAAATTCTCAATCTTAATTTATTCTAATTATTTCCATATTTTAAAAAATGATTTTTTTAGAAAATTTAGGATATGTTCACTAGGGTTTCTCCTTGTATATAAATATCATGCCATAAAGGTTTTTTTGTGATACAAAATTTTGTGAAAGAAGATTATTAGCCTTTCTTGTGTCCCAGCATTCTCAATTCTTAAGTCCATAAGAGATATTCACATCCCCTCAAATGTTGAGGTAGTCCACTAGGTGCATGTGGGATGTTATATCACAAATGTGAAGAATAGAGTAGGTACCTAGGAGTAAGTCTTAGGGATAACATTTGTTAGGTAAATTTGTGTACTCATCTTTTAAGAGTAGATTTGTGCTCTACTGTCTCTAACCTTATGGTTTGTACATTCATATAGTCTTTGAGAGACTTTGTAGGTAGTTTTCCACGTAAATCCTTATCTTCTTGTGTGATTGATTTTCTCTATATATCATCTCTAATTCTTAAAGAGAATTTTTTTTTTTAAAAAAAAGAAAAACTATCTATTCAATGCCATTGTCTCTCCCCTTATCCCAGGTATACCATAAATAAGATCCAAATTAAGAAAAAAAATTAAAAATAAAAAATTTTCAATCTTGTTATATCTAAGTTATTGAACCATAGAGGGTTGGATCTTCCATAAATAACTTGCCATATTTTGATGGCAACAACTATCCATATTAGAAGGCCCCCTATGGAGTTTTTTTCTTGAAAATGGAATGTAATGGAGTTTTGATGGGGCTTGCCATTAAAATTGGATGATGTTGGAAGTTCATTGGTGAACTTAAGTCTAAGAAAAAAAGGCATAAAATAGATAATGAGGGCAGTGAAGTGAATGTTAGAGTACTCTAGAGTTCTTACGAATCTTCACAAGATAGTCATGTGTAAACGTGCTAGAGAAGCCTAAGACAATCTCTCAATCACATATGAGGGCACTTTCGCTATGAAGTCATTCAAATTTCTAATGCTCATTGCTAAATTTGAGTATAAAAATGAAAAAAATGAGACATTTATTGTTTTTTACTCAAAATTAAGCAACATTGTCAATTCAAGTTTTAATCTTGGGGAGTAACTCCTTGATTATAATGTAGTAAGAAAAATTTCGAGTTAGTCTCCCTAAGAGGTTTAAACTCAAGGTTACTGTTATGGACATTGACTATTTAAGAGTTGATGAACTTATTAGCTCTCGTTAGATATATGATATGTCCCTTTCTGATTCTCAAAAGCCACGAAAAACTACTTTTAAGGCATCTAAGAATGAAGGAAAAGAGAATGAAGTTAGTAGTCAATAACTTATGACATGGATGAAATGACCCTATTGTCTAAAAAACTCAAATATACTATGAGAGCTAAAAAAAAGATAATTTCAAAAAATAGACTAAAAGAAAGGGAAAAAAATGACAATTCCCTTAATGAAAAATAAAATGTCTTATCTAAAGTGAAAACAAATGTTTTAATTATGATGGACTAGAACATATGACTTCTGAATGCTCTAGTCCTAGAGATGTGTAAAAGGCTATGCAGGTTAATTACTTGAAGTGATACATAATGAAGTGATGGTGGGATCTCGAATCCTAAGCAAAATAACTATCTAGGTTGAATATTCCCAAAAGGACATGGTGAATTCTATAGTCTCCAAGGTCTGTGAATTCTTATAGTTGATTTCTTTAGTTGATGTAGTCTTTTTTCATTATGATGGGAAGGCAAGTGAATGGGACCTGTTTGAATGGTCATGACGAGCTATTCATATCAGTGTGAAAAAACAAAAAAAAAAAGTGGTAATAAAACCTAAATTTTCCTTGTGAATTGCTTTTCTAGAACCTTGACCCTAAATACTAAATGCCATTTGTACAGGTGGTATGCCAAACACTTCCTCCATCCTAACATTGTAGCCCCATATGACTACATTTTTATTTGGGATGAAGATCTTGGTGTTGAGCATTTCATTGCTGAAGAGTGAGTACCTCAAATGCAATATGTTTTGGCTCCTCTGCTTTAAACATAGGTTGTTTTATGTAACATAGATTTGTTGTTGTGGGTGCTATTGAAACAGATATACAAAGCTTATCAGAAAACATGATTTAGAAATATGGCAGTTGAGATTAAACTTTAGCTATTTCGTATGGTCAATAACAAAGATGAGGGACAATGTTGAAGTCTATAGGTATAACTACAATTTAATATTTTTGAAGTAGCATTCAATTCCTATGTGGTTTGAAGGCTACCAATCAATCATAGTGAGTGACCTGGTATTCTAGTTAACCCTTGCAAGGTATACACCATTTTCTCAGTTTCAAACGTTACAGACACTGGTCAAATGACCTCCTAAAATTTGGTATTCTAGTTTCAGTGAAAAAGAATAGAGAAAAAAAGCAATACCATGTTGGAGCTTACTTTTTCTTAATTACTAGACTCACACGTGATCTTTTTTCTTCTCCCTAAATTCTGTATATTTAATTATCTTCCAACAAGGCCAGAAATTATAAAGCAATTCCAACCTTCTTGTTTGTCTTCATTAATGCTCTTTTTACATACATTTTTCATTTTTGATCCAAAATGGCTAGGATGATGATTATTTTCTTTGATTGTTGTCTCTAATCTCTGGTTCCTCACAGTATAAAAAAACTTATAGGCTTGCAAGTACTTCTCTAAAATCTCATTTACAGTTATTGCATGACTTTATTTTTGCACTATTCTTTTCCTATTCATTTTCCAATACTGTATAATTCCTTTTTTCTTCTTTTCTTTTTTGATAAGAACAAAACAACTCCTTTACAATCTGAGCCAATTGATATACCAACCTTGGACTACGCAGATTCTTGATTTATTTTGTGAGTCTCATGACACATTTGATAGGAACCTTTTCCTTCACTATGTCTTGAACCAAAACTGAACTTGGGCACTAGCAACCATATTGATTTTGACTTCTTCACCATATATACTTTTACAAGACCAAATGGGTAGCCTCCAAGTTCTTCATGAAGATCAATGGGTTGATGTCCACCCCCCATTCACAAATACCTGGACTTAGGCAATTAACATCGGAGATCTTCTATAGGCAAGTCTATATCTAATTAACCATAACTTCTATATTTTATCATTCCAAATTTTTTTCATCAAAACCAAATTGACACAAGAACCTCAAAATTCTTGTTTTTAGAGACTTTTTGGGATTTTTATTTTTGCTTTCTAAAAAATTATGCGTTAAAATTTAGTTGTTATAGATTGTTTTGCAAGTCTTAGGTGGTGTTTGTTTTTTAGCTGAATAGAAAAAGCTAAATATTTTCGCTTTTTTTATTCAGCTAAAAGTAACCTGTTGACATCATCCAACATAACTAAAGTGAACTTATTATCAATAGGTTCAGTTTAGTTATGTTGGATGGTATCAATAGGTTACTTTTAGCTGAATAGAAAAAGCCAAAATATTTAGCTTTTTCTATTCAGCCAAAAAACAAACACCACTTTAGTCTATTTCTTTTAGTGTGGCTTATCTATAATGATAATGTAGACCCTCCATTTTGCCCTCCTAGCACATGTCCAATTAGGTTTTCGTTTAGTACTTTTCAACAATTCCCTGATGGTCCATTACTATTCATGTACCTTATCTTTTCTAAGCCACCTTAGAGACTTTGGTTGAGGAGTTTATCTGGCTCCTCATTATGACCTTGGTTACCCTTCAAGTTTAGATTAGGCTTAACTTCGGTGCACTTTAGGTTAGACTTAGGCACCACCTCGGGCTATTTAGACATCTTAGGGTCATCTAGGTTCACTTAGGCCCACTTAGTGCACTCAGCCCATTAGGCATCACCTTAGGCCCATCTAGGTTGACATAGACCCACTTAGGTGCACTTAGCCCACTAGGCACCATTTTAGACTCACCTAGGTCACTTAGGCCCACTTAGGCACACTTGACCCATTAGACATTCTTGTTGTGACTTGTATGACTCACATGATTGCATGGCTCTTATTTATTTTTTATTTTTATTATTATTATCAATCACTTTTATTTATTTATGTATTTAATTATTTTATTATTATGAAATATTTTTATTTATTTAGTTATTTATTTATTATCTTGTTATTTATTCATTTATTGATTATTATTATTTTACCATTCTCTAAATTTTTTATTCATTTATTTGATTTAATAATTTGGTTTTTTATTTTTATTTTTTTTAGGGAAATCTACCAATGGATAAGAAGAGTTGATTCTTGTAAGATTTTAAGGAGGAAAAGATCTCTTTTGGGCATTATTGAAGATCACCAAAGGGTTAAAATAGGGGTGAAGAAGAGTTTGAAAATGTGGGGCTCCTTGGTGATAGGCACAATTTGTTTTTTTGAAATTCAAAAGGATTTTTATGTTTTAGAAGACATAGAATTCGGAGAGAAGAGGATTCCTTAGGAGGGACAGCTGCCAATTGCCATAAAAAAAAATAAAAATAAAAAATAAAAAAACCAGTGGTTTTAAAAAGGGAAGAATGAGAGGTTTTCAAGATGAAGAATTTTTTTTTCAGCACACATTGAGAAAGAAAGAATGAGAGGTTTTCAAAAATAAGGATTATTTTTCAGCATGCATTAAGAAAGAAAGAATGAGAGGTTTTTGAAAAGAATGATTTTTTCAGCATGCATTGAGAAAAAGAGAGAGAGTTTATCTGGGTCATTAGGTCTGGGCAAAGAGAAGAAGAGCTCATTATTCTTTGGAGAAGTAGAGAAGAACTTTTAGGTATGATTCTCATGGTTCCCTGTACATTTCTTTTCAATCTTCGAGATTTGTGCATTAATGTTAAAGATCATTTTTTTTTTTTTACTCTTGTTATGGTTTGGGTATGGATTACTTGTGGCATGGTCTTCGGACTCTCTCCCTTTCACACCATTCCCTTATCTTCTTTACTGTGTTTGGATGTTGTTTGTTGAGTTATTGAAAAGAGCCTACCGAACCACATTTGTTTGTTAGAAGAGATTGACCATCTTTACATAATGGATAGAGATCACAGAAACAGTAATAGAATCATCACCATCTTCCTGTTTTGATACCCTCTCTCTTATGGTCTAGGTCCCTTGATTTTGATTTCCACCTTTTGATTTTGGGAACTTGGTGGATAAGTGCCAAGCTCTTAGGATAATGCAAAACCGAACCCGAGAATAACTACAAGTTGCTTAGAGATAAATTCATTAGGAAACTGAGGAGAAGTTTGGCTATGAGACTGCTTTTGGGAATTGACTTCGTAATTTTGTGATGATGCAAGCTATTTTGATATGGATCATATTCTTGTTTATGGGTGGTTGCCCTGCTATAGTTTCATTGGTCTTATCATGCTTGAGTGTCATTCTATCCTCATGTGGATGTTCTTTTTAAAATCTTTCGATCTCTGTTCTTCTTCACCTGTGCCCTATATTGCACTTGGTTGGTAGTTGAATTATTTGTTGAACTTGCTTTTCTTGGTGAATGGACTGGTCAACATTTGGGGTTACTTCATTCTTCATTCATACCCATTACATGCATCTTCCAAGAGAACGTAGAACCCAAGCTTAAGAAATCCTGAAGATGATGGCTAATCACATCCAAATGTGGGGTATATTGGTGATGTTTATCATAATGGCCTAGGTACATTGCGTCTTAACCCCAGGTTCATCCACATAGTACTAGCCTCCAAGCATAGAATTCTTACTGAGTGATATGTAATGCTAGACTCTCTTGTTTGCATGGCCATGCACGATTATCTTTCTTCATTTTTTTCATCTCAATCACTAGCCTAAACTTCATAGCCACGGTCTCTGAGCAATACCTTTATTGGAAAGAGAATAGGAACAACACCCTAGTTCCAATCTAAAACTAGAGATTTTGTTATGCATAGCATGCCCCCACCGAGGAGTACGAAAAGCCTAAGTTATCAGTGTGGAGTGTTGGTGAATCAAAATTTTATGAGCTCATTGATGTGGAGTTCATGTATGTTGTGAAATGAACAAAAATGGTGCATTTATATAGATCGTTAACACTTTCAGATGTTTATGAGGAAATTAAATTAATGGGATTGCACCCCACAACATTAGCAATTTGATGTCTCTTGTTGCTCTAAGCTCTTTGTGAAAGTCCCATGCATAAAAATGTTAACGGTTATTTAGAGCCCTGAGCTCACGACCCATAGTCGTTCTTCTCATCCATGACCCAGAGTCATTCTTTCCATCTAGAGCCTTGAGCTCATGACCCAAAGTCGTTCTTCTCATTCATGACCTAAAGTCATTCTTTCCATTTAAAGCCCTGAGTTCACAACCCAGAGTCGTTGTTTTTCTTATTTATGACCCAGAGTCATTCCTTCCATTTAGAGCCCTGAGCTCACGACCCAGAGTCGTTGTTTTTCTTATTTATGACCCAGAGTCATTCTTTCCATATTAAGCCATGAGCTCACAACCCATAGTCATTTTTCTTATTTGTGACCCATAATTATTCTTTCCTTTTAGAGCACTGAGCTCATGACTCAAAGTCATTCTTCTTATTTATGACCCAGAGTCATTCTTTCTATTTAGAACCTTAAGCTCATGACCTAAATTCATTCTTCTTATTCATGACCCAGAGTCATTCTTTCCATTTAGAGCCCGAAGCTCCTGACCAAGTATCGTTTTTCTCATCTATGACCAAGGGTCATTTTTTTCATTTAGAGCCCTGAGCTCATGACCCAAAGTCGTTCTTCTTATTCATGACCCAGAGTCATTTTTTCCATTTAGAGCCTTGAGCTCATGACCTAGAGTCATTTTTCTTATTTATGACCCAAAGTCATTCTTTCCATTTAGAGCCCTAAGCTCACAACCCAGAGTCGTTCTTCTTATTCATGACCCAGAGTCATTTTTTTCATTTAAAGCCCTGAGCTCATGACCCAGAGTTGTTTTTCTTATTTATGACCCAGAGTCATTCTTTCCATTTAGAGCCCTGAGCTCATGACCCAAAGTCATTTTTCTTATTCATGACCTAGAGTCATTCTTTATATTCAGAGCCTTGAGCTCACGAACCAGAGTCGTTTTTCTTGTTTATGACCCAGAGTCATTCTTTCCATTTAAAGCCCTAAGCTCATGACCTAGATTCATTTTTCTTATTTATGTCCCAAAGTCATTCTTTCCATGTAGAGCCCTAAGCTCACAACCTAGTGTCATTTTTCTCATTCATGACCCAGGGTCATTTTTTTCATTTAGAACCCTGAGCTCACGACCCAAAGTCATTCTTCTTATTTATGACCCATAGTCATTCTTTCCATTTAGAGCCCTAAGCTCCCGACCCACTATCGTTTTTCTCATCTATGACCCAAGGTCATTTTTTTCATTTAGAGCCCTAAGCTCATGACCCAAAGTCATTCTTGTATTTCATAACCTAGAGTCATTTTTTTCCATTTGGAGCCCTGACCTCACGACTTAGAGTCATTTTTCTTATTTATGACCCAAAGTCATTCTTTCCATTTAAAGCCCTTAGCTCACAACCTAGAGTCGTTTTTCTTATTTATGACCTAGAGTCATTCTTTCCATTTAGAGCCTTGAGCTCATGACTTAGAATCATTCTTCTTGTTCATGACCCAGAGTTATTCTTTCCATTCAGAGCCCTAAGCTCATGAGCGAGAGTCGTTTTTCTTATTTATGACCCAAAGTCATTCTTTCCACTTAGAGCCTTGAGCTCATGACCTATAGTCATTCTTCTTATTCATGACCTAGAGTCATTCTTTCCATTTAGAGCCTTGAGCTCATGACCCAGTTTTGTTTTTCTCATCCATGATCCAAAGTCATTCTTACCATTTAGAGCCTCGAGCTCATGACCCATAGTCATTCTTCTTATTCATGATCCAAAGTCATTTTTTCCATTTAGAGCCCTGAGCTTACGAACTAGAGTCGGTTTTCTTATTTATGACCCAAAGTCATTCTTTCCATTCAGGGCCCTAAGCTCACGACCCAGAGTCGTTTTTCTTATTTATGACCCAAAGTCATTCTTTCCATTTAGAGCCCTGAGCTCAAGACCCAGTGTCATTTTTCTCATCCATGACCCAGGGTCATTTTTCTCATCCATGACCCAGGGTCATTTTTTTTCATTTAGAGCCCTGAGCTCATGACTAAGAGTCGTTCTTCTTATTCATGACCCAGAGTCATTTTTTTCCATTTAGAGCCCTAAGCTCATGAACTAGAGTCGTTTTTCTTATTTATGACCCAGAGTCATTCTTTCTATTTAGAGCCTTGAGCTCACGACCTAGATTCGTTCTTTTTATTCATGACCTAGAGTCATTCTTTCCATTTAGAGCTTTGAGCTTACAACCTAGAGTCGTTCATTTCATCTATGACCCAGAGTCATTCTTTCCATTTAGAGCCCTAAGCTCACGACCTAGAGTCATTCTCATCATCCATGACCTAGAGTCATTCTTTCCATTTAAAGCCTTGAGCTCATGAGCCAAAGTCATTCTTCTTATCCATGTCCTAGAGTCATTCTTTCCATGTAGAGCCTTGAGCTCACGATCCAGAGTCGATCATTTCATCTATAACCCAGAGTCATTCTTTCCACATAGAGCCTTGAGCTCATGACATAGAGTTATCCCATTTTTTTAATTGCGACCTCGTGTTCCGAGCTTACTCTTGTCATGTGCTAAGACAAAATCTCTAGTCCTTTTCTTTTAGTTATTTGTTGTAGTTCACTTCATTCCACTCATTATTTGTATTTTTACTCACATTCCCTATACTCGTGATCTCTACCAAAGAGGGGCATATTTGTAAACCCTCCATTTTGTCCTACTAGCACATGTACTATTACGTGTTTGCTTGGTACTTTACAATAATTCCCTCATGGCCCATTAGACACCACCTTGGAAACTTTGGTTGAGGGACTCATCTAACCTCATTGTGATTTTGGACAACCCTAATTTAAAATTAGGTTTTTTCTTTCTTTGTTAGGATAACTTTTAGATGCACTTACCCATTAGGTACCACCTTAGGCCCACTTAGGCATTCTAGGCTTATTTAGATACACTTGGTTCATTAGGCAACCTTAGGCTTACTTAGGCACCCTAAGCCCATTTAGATGCACTTGGCCCATTAGGCACCGCCTTAGGCCCACTTAGGCGCCTTAGGCCCACTTAGGCACCTTAGGCCCATTTAAATACACTTGGCCTATTAGGCACCACCTTAGTCCCATTTAGGCACTCTAGGCCCATTTAGATACACTTGGCCCATTAGACACCACCTTAGGCCCACTTAGGCACCCTAAGCCCATGTAAATACACTTGCCCAATAGGCACCACCTTAGGCACCCTAGGCCCATTTAGATGCACTTGGTCCATTAGGCACCACCTTAAGCCCACTTAGGCACTCTAAGCCCATTTAAATACACTTGGCCCATTAGGCACCATAGACCCATTTAGATATACTTGGCTTATTAGGCATCCTAGGCCCATTTAGATGCACTTGGTCCATTAGGTACCAGCTTAGGGCCAGTTAGGCACTCTAGGCCCATTTAGATACACTTGGCCCATTAGGCAACACCTTAGGCCCACTTAGGCACCCTAGGTTCATTTAGATACACTTGGCCCATTAAGCACTAACCCACTTAGGATCACTTGAATAGTTCTTTGAGCTTAGTGCACTAAGGTTTGTCTTTTTGAGTTCTATTTGTTCATTTTTTGTTTTAAGTGGGTTATAGTTTATTTATTTATTTATTTGTTCTTTTATTTTTATTTTTTAGGAAATTATATGATACTAACGTTATGTTTCTTTATCATATGAAATAATATTTTGGTTGTCTTGTGCATGCATATGATTAATTTTAAAAAAAAAATTTGCATGATTTTGTTTTTATTATTATTATCACAATGTTCTTTGAGAATGGAAGATTCAACTATGATTTGAAAGAACATTCAACCCACGATGGATATGAAAAAGGAAAGAAATAGAGAGATATGAAGGTTTTAGGGAAGAGACTGTGATTTTTAGAAAATGGAGAATCAGTTCGTAGGAAAATGAAAGATTCAGTGTGCATATGGACGGAATTTGGGCTATGTTAAAAAAAAATGGTTCTGATCATGCTGGACACTGACGCAGATGATATGGATAGCTCTCTCCGGACTGGTGAGGGGTCATTTCCATGTTGGTGGAGTCAGTAAGATGCTTATGGGAAGGAGAGTTGTGTTCGGGTAAGAGGAGAAATTCTGAGCGTGAGTCAATATGACGGTTATGGGAAGGTGATTTAGTAGCACATGGAAGAAAGATATCCAACATTCTAGTGGATGAATGAAGTTGATTTTTGGGGAAGATACAAATGAAGAGGAAGAAGTTTTTGAAAAAGAAATTTTCAACATGTAGAGGGAAGATATCCAGCATTCGGGAGAGGAAAGGAGGTGATCGACGCTACTGGAGATCAGCACAACCATGAGAGCTCTTGATTTTCTAACTCTGGAATGTTATGATTAAATTGACCTCCAGAGATGAATCATGGTGACTATCTTCTGATTGGCATTTCATCATTTTTTATCAACGGATTCTCTCCATCAGATTAACGCATCATCAAACAAGTTTCTATTGATGAACTTGGTAACCCTTAGTGTGAAACCAAGGTTTGGTTAATCTCAGTTTTGATGATAACAAAACAAAGTTTAGAGCTAATGATTAATAAATTTGTATGTAAGTATGAAGTTACATTAATAGTTTAATGTGTCATTGATAAAATCTATTAAAGATGACACTTCTATAAATGTCAAGATTGCTTATTTCATAAAAATGATATCACTAGAAAATGTTTAAAGATGACACTTCTTATGAGTGTCGTTGTTAACATTATCCAAATATGATGCTTCTTTAAACGTCATTGAAAGTATTTATCAGAGATGTTGCGTCCTGAAAGTGTCATTGTTGCCTAAGACATACAATGACAGAGGCGAAGAGGACGCTTTAGAGAAGCGTCATCTGTTACCTTTCTTGACACTTAAAAAACGTCATTGTTTCCCATTTTTCTTGTAGTGTTATTAAATTGATAATTTGTTGGTTTGATTGGATTTTGTTAATTACTCAATTATAATCATTTAGTTTGAGCTAAAATCCATGCCATGTTCCAAATTGTTTTTGCTTAGTTCGGATAATTTTAGTCAATCCTTGAATGTTTTAGATTATTCTGTTCTAAATTTAATCCACACAATTGCCTTAGTTATTAATGTTCCTAATTTATCTCATGTTTTTAGCATCTTATGTTCTTAATTTTTTTTTAAATTCATGTGATGTCTTTAGGTTGATTTTCCTTAGTTTGATTGATTCTAAATAATCATGAATTTATAGGTTTTTACTTTAAATTCAACTCATGCTATTGGATTAGTTATTAATTTTTAGTCTAATTGATCTATATATTTTTAGTGTCTAATAGCCTTAGTTTTTTATTATATCTTCAAGTTGATTTTTTGTAGTTTTGTTAATTCTAATTTTTTTTTAAGGTTTTTTTTAGGAAATTTTAGCTATTATTTTAAGGTGCTATGATGCCTAATTTAGATGACGAGTCCATTAATTTTGACTTCAATTAGATTCTACTCTAGTTTAATTACCCTTGGTTTATACACCCTCGAACTATTTAGTTTAATTCAATTTGTTGTTATATTTATGCTTTTGCAATCTTATGCTTTAGTATGATAAAACTAAGTTTTTGTGAAAGTTGTTATATTTTTAAATGAGTGAGCACCAAAATTATTGAGAAAGTCACCTTTGCTACTTGTTAAAGTCATATCAATCCTTTTTTTTTTAGGAATTATATATAAGATATATGTGATAATTGATGTTTTTGTATACTCTTGATCATTTTTGCTATGTTGTTTGGATACCAAACAGGTTAGGATTCTTTACTTTACTAATCATTATTATAACTTTGATCTAACCCTCATGTCTTGTGGAAGCGCATAATAAGCTAGTTATGCTATCCAGGTACGCCCTCTATCACCCACCTTCAAAATTCTGTGAATATGCTTGTTATTGTGAACTACGTCTATATTTGATAGTGCTTAGGTGTCTTGATATTTAATTAATTGTTTGATTATTTTTTATAAAACGCATGCTAGGTGATATACTATTTGAACTAACTTTGATGTTTCTGTGATAATGCTTAAGATGCAGCTCAGGTACACACTTTGACTCTCTTTTATGATCTTAATTTGACTTTTCTTATTTAGCATACTGTTTTTTTAAATCCGCTCAATTTACCTAGGTACCCTTAATTAATCAATTAATTGCCCCATTTCCCTCGACTTAGTCAATAGAGACCTCTATAGGGCTTAGAGGGGTGCTTCCTTTTAAAGGTACCTTCCCAATAGGTAACCTGATCCTCGAACCTAGGCTCGGGTTTTTTCAAAAATACGTTTTTCCAAAAACTATGGAGTCATTTATTTAGGCTTTCTTTCGTGTTTTATTTTCCCTTTTAAAATAAAATAAAATAAGTGGCAACTCCCAATTTTTCCAAAATTAATTTTACACCAATAAAAACGAGTCTCGTCGATTGAGTGGGGACGCACGTGAAAAATGTGGGTCCACAAACCTAATGGAAGATCCACTAGTTCTCAAGTATGGTTTTGTAATATGGAATCGATTTCACTCTTAATGGCTTTTTCCCACAGAAGACTTTCTGTATAGTTCACCGTCTCTTTAAAAGTCCAAGGTTCGCCTTCAAGCATATAAGTAAGAATACCTGGACCAAAAGATTTCTTTGTCCTAGCCCTTTTGCTACATCTAGGTTCTACCTTAACTTCTTTATTTTGATCCTGACTATTTTCATTAATAGTCTCAAGCATTCGTTTTGATGAACTTGACTCTTCTTTGGATTTACACGGAAATACATCTTCAAAGAACGATGCATTCCTTGATTCCATTATCATGTTCTTGTGAATATCTGGAAGATTCGATTCATAAACAAGAAACCGATAAGCATTACTATTATGTGCATAACCAATGAAAATGCAATCAATAGTCTTAGGTCCTATTTTCACCTTTTTAGGTGGATGAACTACCACTTTAGCAAGATATCCCCATATTCATAAGTATTTGTAGGATGGTTGTCTTCCTTTCCATAACTCATATGGAGCCTTTTCTACTTTCTTTTTAGGTACCTTATTTAAAAGGTAATTAGCAGTCAAAATGCTTCTCCCCACATGTTTTGTGGCAATCCAGAACTAATTAACATTGCATTCATCATTTCCTTCAAGGTACGATTCTTTCACTCAACCACTCCATTGGAATGAGGTGAATAAGGCGTTGTAGTTTCATGTATAATCCCATGTTGAGCAAAAATATTAGCTAATGGTGAGCCATACTCACCACCTCGGTCACTTCTTAGCACCTTAATTTTCTTGTTGAGTGGATTCTCAACTTCATTTTTATAAAGAACGAATTTCTCTATAGCTTCGTCCTTGCTTCTTAGCAAATACTCGTAACAGTATTTAGTGCTATCATCAACAAAAGTAATAAAATATTTATTACCATCTCTTGTTTGTACAAATTTCAAATCTCATATATCATTGTGAATTAAATCAAGGGGTTCAATGTTTCTTTCAACACTTTGAAAAGATGACCTTGTTAGTTTTGCCTCAACACGAGTTTCACACTTATGTTTGGAATTAATTTGGAATGTTGGTATATGATTTAAGTTAATTAATCTACGTAATGTATCATAATTAACATGTCCTAATCTACCATGTTAGAGATTGGAAGACTCAAGCATGTAAGTAGAAGTACTAGCTTTACTCATATTTGACTTAATAATAGTCATTACATTGAGTTTCCACATTCCATCACTCATATACCCTTTTCCAACATACATTCCACTCTTGGACAAAATAAATTTGTTTGATTCAAACACCAACCAAATATCCATGATTACTCAGCAATGAACTGGACACCAAGTTCTTACAGATTTTTGGTACATATGAAACATTAGTTAGAGTCAACTCCTTCCTGGAAGTCATCTTCAAGATTACTTTGCCTTGACCTTTGATCTTGAAGGTGGCAGAGTTCCCCACGAAGACCTTTTCCTCATTCTCAGTTGGTTAAAGAATGGAGCACATTTTCTTATTAGAGCATACATGACGAGTAGCATTAGTATCAATCCACCATTTCTTTGGGTTAGATCCCACCAAGTTCACCTTAAAGACTACAACTGTGAGGTCAATGTCAAAAATGTATTTAGTGATGTTGTCGATCACATTAGCTTCTTTCGGTTTGTTCTTTTTAGGAAATCTATAATAAATAGATTTGTGACCTTGCTTTCCACAATTGAAACACTTCCCTTGAAACTTCGCCTTCTTGAAGATCCCTCCTTTAGGTCCCAACTTAGATCCTTTCCAGTTGTTGTTGTTCTTCCTTGCCTTGGAATTGTGACCATGTTCCACAAAATTAGCCTTAACCTCTTTTAGAGTGTTTGCCCATTTCTTTTTAGATCCTCTATTATCTTCTTCAATGCAAAGTCTAATAATTCTTAAAATCTTTCCAAGCAGGGGGCAATTTCTCAATTATATGTCACTTGGAAAGTTTCACTCAAAATCATTCCCTCAACATGTATCTCATGCAAGATTACTTGAAGTTCCTGGACTTGACTTACCACAGTTTTGGAATCTACCATCTTATAGTCGAAGAAGCGGCCTATAACGAATTTCTTAGCCCCGACATCCTCAATTTTATATTTTTGGTATAAAAAAACCCATATCTCCTTAGCTATTCTCTTGTCAAAGTAAACGTAGTACAAAGAATCAACTAACTCATTCATGACATAATTTCTACATAGGAAGTCAGAATAGTTCCAAGCACCCATAACACTAATGACTTGGATATCAACCTCGTTTTCTCTAAGCTTAGGAGCATCATCAATCAAGAATCTTGCAAGATTCAGAGTGGTCAGATAGAATAATATCTTTTGCTACCACCTGCTAAAATTAAGTCCATTGAACTTCTCTGATTTTTCTTCAAGTGAGATAAAGATAGGTACTACAGTAGGCCATGCTAGCACTTGTGCCATAGTGGGGGTTGACTCTTGGGCCAATTCAGTCACAACAACGTTGACGAATTCAATTGCCATTTTTCCTGAGATACCCAAGAAATTGTGTCACATTTTTATTTTTTTCTTTCTTCAAAAATTAATAATGCCAATTTTCTTAGAATAACTAAAAACCACCCTACAAAGTATTCCTAGAAAAAATTGGTGGGGTGTTAATAGCCCATACCAAGACCAACCTTCTTAGACAAAATATTCGAGTCCTAGGAAATATGGAGGGGTCTCAAAAGGTCCCGCTTAAAATCTAAATTCCTTAGACATAACTTCTTTGTATCATAATTTCCAATTTTCACAAGACAATTTGCACAAACCTCACAAGGAAAATAAAATGAGTAGACTTATTTTCCTTAGTAGGTCTTCTTATATGACATATTATAATCAAGAATTATAGTCCAATGGTACATGTAATGAACTCTAAGGAGAGAGACACCCATGGTCATGGGTTCGAGACTTGTTCTTGTAATAAAGATTTATTTATTTTGTTTTTGTATTATTATTCTTTGAAACAAACAAACCACTTTGTTTGTTTTCCTAAAAACCTTGGAACAAAAAACCTTTTTTTTTTCTCTTTTTTTCTTTTTTTTCTTTTTCTAATAACAACAAACCACTTTGTTTGTTTGTTTTCTTGAAAACCTTTGAACAACAAACTTTTTTTTTTTTCAAAAAACAAAATTTTTTCTTTCCTTCTTAGAATAAAAACAAACCTCGAAATTATTATTTTTTTCCTTTCTAAAAAACAAAAAAAATAATGGAATTATCTCTTTTTATTTTTTCCTTTTTCTTTCTAAAAAACAAAAATATAGTCACAGAATTTTTTTTTCTTTTTTTCCTTTTTTTTTTCCAGAAACAACAAGCCACTGTCAAAAAAAAAAAAAAAAAAAATCTCATTAGTTTTCTTTTCTCTTCCAAATATTTTTCTTTTTTCTTTCTTTTCCCTCCTCTTTATTGTTTGTACATAATTTGTTTTTAAGACTATAATCCTCATTTGGTTAAACCATTAAGAAGGAAAACAAAAATAATAATTAAAAAAATAAATGAACAAAGAAGGAAAAAGGGACTAAATCGAGTCTTATGAAGCCACAATCTCCTTAAAATAGATTTGTCTTCTCCACTGGTGCTTTGAGAATTGCAAGTCGTCTGTCTCCCATGATAAAACGGTTTTTGAGCAACAGTACGTTGCAGCCACTCCCAACAAATTGAATTGTGTTACTCTATCATAACGGAAACGGAAGAAGGAAATGAAGGTTTGATGATTTCAACATCAGAATATGAAAACTTTAACCCCAAAAGAGAGTTTGAGTCTCTCTTTATATAGACTTCTAAAGGGGAGAAAGAGATTGTCCACCTTTAAGAAGCCAAAATGTTTTGGCTAATTGAGGCTTTTAGGTTTCAGGAATGGTTTAAATTCATTCACCCATTCAATTCAATGTACCTACACATTTTCCAACATATCATACTAGTATTTTCGAATTTTTATATCAATTTATACTTCATGAGATATTAAAAATGAATTATCAAATTTTATGTTTTAGACTATGCATTTTAAATTATGGTTCATGAGGCAATAGGAAAGGATATTACTTATATTTTGGCCTTTACAATTTATAAAATAAAGTTTAATAAAAATAAAAATAAAATAAAAAATAAAATCGAATCACATTAAGTTATTTGTATTAAAAACTACTTTTAATTTATCAACAAATTTTTATTATATATATATCCTTTAGTTATATTTATTATTCAAAGAGACAATTTATTTTACTTTATATTTTAAAACAAGGATTCAATAATTTTGTTTCAAATTACGGTTAATAGTAAGCTCAAACAATTAGAAAACCTTAAAATAAAAATTTAGAGGTTTGTGTGATCACTTCAAAAAATTTGTAATTTATCCTCCAAGAAGCTTCTAAGGAATAATAAGATATTATCGGTTGATGAATTGCAATGATTTACTTGAATAGTAGCCTATATGTCTCATGGGCAAAATGAGGGGTATGCAATATTCTAATTTATTTATAATTAAATCAACTAAATTATTTTAATGTAAAAATATGTTCATTTACAATAATCTAGTCTAATAAACAAAAAAATATTTATAAGATATATAAAATTTGTTTCCAAATATATATATAAAACAATGTTTTTTTCATATTAATATTTCTTTCGTATATATCCTCACCAAGTCTTGTATTTTATTTTATTACTTTATTGGTTTTAACCTTTTTGAATAATTTAAATTAAATTTGAAATTTTTTTATACAAATTTATTATTATTTGGTGCATCTTTGTTCATCATGTAATGTATTTTTTCCATCTTTCATTTATATCGAATTACTTATTCATGATATTCATAATCATAAATAAAATGATAGAATAAATAAGAGGAAATGAGTGGATGTATAAAAACAAAGAATTAAATAAAATGTTAATTTTTTCACAGAAAAAAAAGAAGAAGGAAATAATGTTAATTATTTTTTAATATATTAGATGAGATAATTTACATTAAATATAGGAGTTTTAAAAACATATTTGTTATTAAAAAATAGTTTGTAGAAAAACTATTTCTTTTAAATATTTTAATAATTAAAATAATATAATGATTTATTGTGTTTTTAAAATTAGAAATATATTAATGTCATTTATATCATAAATCATCTAGAATATTTTTATTTACTTATGCCATTCCCTTGTTTGCCTTGTCTTCTTCCCCACAATCATCGCCCTTTTTCATTCATACTTCTTCACCATTTTTTATTTATTTATTATTATTATTATTTACTATAATTTTGCATTTCTAATCTTTTATTAATTATTCCTAAATGCTTCCAAATTAATCTTCCATTTTTCATATAAAAAAACACATTTAAAAAAATATGGGTATTCAAATTATAGAATATAAAGTCCCTGTCAATTAATTATCAATTATATGTATACAAATATTTTGGAAAATTTTAAGAAAATTATTTAAAGCATAAATATAAGATTTATTTCCATAAAAACATGTCCATAATTTAGATTTTTTTTTTTTTATCAATTTTTGGAAAATTTGAAAGTTTTATTTTTAAACTAATAAGAGTTTTTATGCTTGTGACTAATTTTGTCAAGGAATCTCAATATGTAAGTAGGAAAAGGATGTTTGAAAGTTTTATTTGTATTTATACCATATTTTTTTTTCATATTTAATAAAAATTTTAGAACATTTCTTTAAAAATCATAATTTTTACTTCAATTTTAACTTTCAACCAAATAAAAACTTATGTTTTTGGGTGAAAACGTTTTACAATATTATTTTTAATCTAATGAACATTTATAATATTAAAATTATGCTTTTTAAAAATATAATTTTATTTCATTAATTGGAAGATAATCGACAGAACTGTGCACTCAACCATGGATGCTTTGCAACACTAGATTATCCATATGGAATCTCAAAATCCTCTCTTTTTTTTTTTTTTTTGGTACACGAAAAGAGCTTAAAAGAGCTAAACCATAACAACGTTACGACACGCTGCTACACCAATTTTATCTTGCCAGATAAAGCTACTTAACTCCATGGGAGCTTCTTCTAACCAGTGGTAATCAATAGAGAAAGAGCCCGCATAATTCGCAAGAGCATCAGCGACCTTATTTGCTTCTCTATAAATATGACAAATCGAGACTTCCCACTCCTTGGCTAACATCGTTTTAATTCCTATCACTAATTGGTAGTGGCTATTCACCTGGTGCAGATGTTTCTGAATCATATGAACCACACAAGCACTATCAACCTCTACTTGAAGCTGTTTAATCCCACCATTCCACGCACTCAACAGCCCCTGGAAAAGACCCCACAACTCAGCTTCTATTATAGAACAGCAGCCTATAGTCATAACAAAACCTCCTCTCCAATTTCGATCCCTGTCACGAAAAACACCTCCAGCTTTTGCTTGACCCGTACTTGAATTAAAAGCGCCATCTGTGTTGAGCTTTAGAAATGGCCAGCTTGGAGGAGTCCAGTAGATCCATCTATCTTCTCGTTCGGGCTTGCCACCATATTCTAAAGTCTTCATTATCTCTGCTATCATGCTGTGAATATCACTGATAATGCTGCCAACTCCAGCAGCTGTGGAATTAAAAGTGAAGTCATTTCTCCATTTCCAAATTTTCCATATTGCAAAGCCAAAAATTACATCCCAGTTTGTACCTTTGGTTCCCCATCTCCTTCAGTAGGTTTTTATAGAGCCAAGTCTTGAAATCTGAGTTGAAAAAATCTTGATGACAGCAAACTAGTCCAGACTTGATGAGAAAATATGCAGTCCCATAGAACATGAATCAAAATCCTCTCTTCTTTCATCTCTTCATGATTTCCATTTTCTTCTTCCTAATATTCCCTTTTGCAACTTCATTGTCCTTCAATTTCCCCTCCTTTAATCCAAATGATTGTCAAATATATTTGGAAAGAGACGCATCCAATTGACTAGAAATCAGCAGGACTAAGGATTGAATGATAGTTAGGGTGGAGCCATGTATGTCGAGCAGTTTTATCTCTGGGAAATTCAAACCTCTAGAAATCTCACTGATTTCACTACAATTTCTCTTTTGTCATTAATTCACAAAACAACCCTAGTTATGTCAATGGACTTACGTTCTTCCTCAATGGTACCCAATTGGCATCAGATGAGTTGGGAGAAGGCCTTGGTCTTGCGAAGGATAACAACATGACAAACTCAACTGCAACTCATTTTATTGCAGTGGAGTTTGATAAATTTTCAAACACAGGACAAGAGGATCCAACAGGTGATCATGTTGGTATTGATATTAACTCCATGGCATCCATTAAAACTGTGAACTGGTCCAACAATATCAAGGAAGGAAAGCTAAATCATGTTTACATTAGTTATACTTCTAGTTCACATAATCTGAGTGTTGTCCTAATTACTGAGTCCACGGACAATAACACTACTTTGCAAGGCCTATTACAAAGTTGATCTGAGGGAATACTGATAGAATTCATGACTATTGGCTTCTTCGGCACAGTAGGACATTTGTTCCAGATAAACAACGTCTGCTTATGGAATTTTAGTTCAACTTTGGAACTTTCTAGTTCTGTACAAGCAGGAAATGGAAAGAAGACAGGATTTGTGGGGGGATTGAGTGTTTGTGCATTTGTTGTGGTGGATGGGTTGGGATTGGTTTGGCATCACTTGTGGAAGAAGAGGAGTAGCAGGGGGAAAGAAGATGGGGGATCAGAAAAGATGATGCTTGATAGAGCTTATCCTTCACCATTGCCAATCTCAACAAACTCACCTACAAGTTCAGCAACTCCAAGGTTCCCATCACCTTCGGCTTCATCAACAGAGCAACCTCAACAATCTCAACATCTTCCAGGTTCTCTCAAAGACTGTTACAATAGCTGATTCCATTTCAAATATTTTTGACAATGATTTCCCCTTGTAAATAAGACCTGTATAGCCTATAAATGTTGTAACCTGTAATAAAATATTTTTAAGCAAAAACAATCAATATTCAAGTCCTATTATAGTATCAGAGCCTTCTCTCTCATGAGCTTGATCCTTCTTTTCCTTCTACCAAAATGACATCTAAAACTTCTATCACTACCATATCTTCCAATCCTTCTTAGAACCTCATCACTATCAATGCGCTGCCCAACTCCCTTTGAAACTCACAAAACATAATTATTTTTCATGGAAAGCATGGTTTAACACCTTGTTCTTTGGCCTGGATCTCCTCGGATATCTCGAGGCTCATTACCATGTCCTGCTCTAACCTTGATTCAAAATGGCACTACCATTTCTTATATATCCAGCTTATTTTCCATGGCGCTGCCAAGATCAACTTATCCTTCTTGCAATCCTCGCCTCTTTAACTAAAGTTGTCATCCATTTGGTGTGTTCTGCTGCATCCAATCATGAAATGGACTTGCCTCTCTCATCTCTATGCTAAGAGATCTACTACTCACATGATTCATCTCAAAGATAAACTCACTATGATTACTTGTGGTGATCTTTCTATCACTGATTTTCTTGTTTCTATTAAACATATTGCAGATGAGCTTACTATTCTTGGTAACCCTCCAAGTGATGTCAACCTTCTTGTCTATGCAACACGTGGTCTCAACCCTGCCTACAAAGAGCTTATCATAACTATGCACACTCGAGATTCTGTGGTACCATTTGAAGAATTGTTTTGATAAAATTATTGATCATCAAGTCTTCCTTCTTCATAATGAAAAACAAAATATTGAATCCTCACCACCAACTTCAAATTTGGCTAAACACTCCACACCATCTTACCACTCTTCCAAGCCCAACTCCCATCTCCTGCACCTGGTTTACTCCCAACTCCTTTATCCACAAGCAAACACTCCAAACCTCATGTCTTTCCCCCTACAAATAATCCAGTCATCTGTCAAATCTACAACAAATGTGGTCATGCTGCAAATTAGTGCTTCAAACTCTTTCCGCACCTCCGCACTTAGCGCCCATCTGCTAATCATGTTGTTGTCTCTTCTCCCGTCCAAAACCCGTGGATAGTTGATTCAGGTGCATCTCATCACGTTACTCCTCATAGGTCCAATTTATCGTTGCATCAACCCTATGAAGGCCCCAATGACATCCATATCAGCGACAGTTCAGGTTTAAAAATCACTCACGCCAGTTCAGTCTCATTTTCTCCATCTTTCAATTTATCCAATGTTCTTTATGTTCCTTCAATTAAACAAAATCTTATTTTAGTTTCCAAATTTTGTCGTTCAAATAAAACCTGTATTGAATTTTTTTCCTTCATATTTTGTTGGCAAGGACTTGCTTACGGGGATTCCTCTACTCCACGGAAAGAAATGACATGATCTCTATGAGTGGCCAACTACTGGAAGTGCAAATAACAACCATGTCGTAGCCTTCTCTGCCGGGGTTGTTGCTCCAGCTTCTCAAGCAATTTGGCATGGGCGTCTTGGTCACCCTTCTTTAAAAATACTAAATAAGCTTGTTCAATTTGGGTCAATCTCTCTTTCTCGCCCTTTTTCTTCAGACTTCGTGTCATTCTTGCTTATGTAATAAGAGTCAATGTTTACCATTTGGTGAATCTAGTTTCGAAAGTCGTGGATTTCTTGATTTAATTTATACAGATGTTTGAGGTTCCTCTCCAGTTCAATCTATTGATGGATTTAATTATTATGTCATTTTCGGTGATCATTTTATAAAATATATGTGACTCTACCCTTTATGTTTGAAATATGATGTGTTTACCATTTTTTGTCAATATAAAGCAGTTGTTGAATTTTTTTTTAATGGTTCCATTATTTATGTTTACTCAGATGGCGGTGGAGAATATATCGCTCTTAAAGATTTCTTCAGCACTATGGGAATTCAGCATCTTAAAACCCCATCTCACACACCTCAACATAATGGTACTACTGAATGGCATCATAAACATATTCTTGACACTAGCTTAACTCTTCTTCATCAAGCCAAACTTTTTAACAAATATTGGTCTTATGTTTTTTCCACTGCAATTTATTTATTTAATCGTCTTCCTACTGCTATTCTTTATTTTTTCTTATCCATATGAAATATTGTTTAATCGCAGACCAAATTACAATGAACTTCATGTTTTTGGAAGTTTATGTTTTCCATGGCTAAAACCATATACTGCCCATAAACTTGAACCAAAATCTTCACCTTGTGTTTTTCTTGGCTATTCACTGAATCAAAGTGCTTATTTTTGTATGGATATTAAAACACAAAAAATTTACACATCACGCCATGTTCACTTCATCAAAAATGAATTCCCTCTAATATCTCATCCACTCTTTCTTCCCCTAATTGGTATACTTTCTCACCTTTGGTTCTCTCTTCTTTGCCCTTGTCATCTACTGAGCAACGACCTTCGACTAGTGAGGCTATGTTGGCTCCACTGCACCTAATGTCGTGTTCCTCTGTGACTTCAATGCCACCTATTTCTCCTAGGACATGTACTTTTGCTTACTTTTCTTCTATTTTAATCAATTTCAATTCTTCTTCTTCTATATCTCATCTTGTTCCACCTCTCATATCTTCTCCCATTCTTCCCTCTATTCCCCAACTTTGGCCCCACTTCCCCCACCTCAGCCTCCCCTTCCATTAAAACCCTTTTCTCATCCCATGACCACCAGATCGAAATATAATATTTTCAAGCCCAAGTGTCTCTACCAAACCAATACAACCCACCCTCTTCTTGAATCTATTGAACCCATTTGCGTTTCCCAAGCCATTAAATATGTTGAATGGAGGGAGGCCATGTCTGATGAATTACAGCACTTCTTTGAAATGGTACATGGGATCTCATGCCACCTAGCTCCTCTCAAAATGTTGTTGGTTGTAAAGGGGTGTTCCACATTAAATGACATCCTGATGGCTGTATTTCTAAGTATAAAGCTTGCCTTGTTGCTAAAGGTTTTCATCAGTAGCTTGGCATTGATTTTCATGACATCTTTAGTCCGATAGTCAAACCGACCACTGTAAGCCTTATCCTTACTCTTGCTTTATCTCATGGCTAGCCGCTTTGCCAATTGGACGTAAAAAAAATGCTTTTCTTCATGGTACACATTCTCAACAGGTATTCATGCAACAACCACTAGACTTTATTGATAAAACCAACCCGACCTTTGTCTGTAAGCTTAGAAAGGCAATTTATGGTCTTAAACAGGCTCCACGAGCATGGTATAATGAACTAAAGGGCTTCTTACTCTCTTATGGGTTTGTTAATTCCCATAGTGACACCTCTTTGTTTATCCATCATACGCCCATTGTAGAATACTTAATAGTCACATATATGCAACAATACAGACTTTCTTAACTTTTTTCTTCATGCTTTAGCCCGTCGCTTCTTTGTCAAAGACCTTAGCAATCTTCACTATTTTCTTGGCATTGAGGTTCTTCCCACCAAATCTGTTTTGCTTTTGACTCAACATAAATATATTTGTGATCTTCTGGCAATGACGAATATGACTAGTGCTAAAGCATGTACTACACCCATGTCCTCCACTCAATCTCTTTAGCTTATTGATGGTTCTCCATTAACAGATGCTACTCAGTTTCGGAAGGTTATTGGAGCCCTTCAATACCTATCTCTCACTAGACTAGATGTGTCCTTTGTTGTTAATAAACTAGCTCGTTTTATGCACATTCCAACTAAGCATCATTGGTTTGCAGCTAAACGTGTCCTACATTACCTCAAGGATGATGGGATAAACATAAACAATGCACAACCAGATTTTATTCCCTCTTGTGAGAACTTAATATGAATCAATTTAATAGAGTAACAACAATTCACCCAATGCAACAAGAATATAAACACCAACAATTTTTAGCGTGGAAAACCTTCCCAAATGTGAGAAGTAAAAACCACGGGACCCTTAGGCCACTTAAACCCTCCACTAATATAATCAATGGGTTACACAATTCTCTCTAGATGAAACTAGAGGTTTACATCAGCCATATCTCAAGACAATTAGTCTTGGTAAATACAAAACAACTTGCATAAAACAATGGAGAGATCTCACCAAAACAGAGTCACTGTTCCCGGACACAAATCACCACTATTCCAAACTCCAAATCCAATCTCCACCGTTCAAAATGAGGATCAATGAGTTAAGAATGTGCTAACCAAAAATCATCTCGATCAGACCACGGATTAATCTCGATCGAAGCTGAAGATCAGAACTGCCCGGGTGAGAAGAAATTCAACAACAAAGATGCACTGTTCACGGACTAAAACAACAACCTTCCGGAACTCCAAATCCGATCTCCACCGTTTAGATTAGAGATCAATGAGTTGAAAATCTCTCCTTCAAATGTCAGGTCGATCGAACCACACACGAAGCGAGATCGGCCGTTTGATGAAATATGGACAGTAAAGAGAAGAAAAGAAATCAGCGTTTTTCTTCTCTCTAACTTCAAAAAATTCAGTGGCTCTTTTTCTTTTTCTCTCTAACTTTCTCTTCCTTTTTCTTCTTACTCTCCTCCTAGGGCTGAAAAGATGATGAAGAAGAAGAGAAAACGGTTTCTTCTTCCCTTTTATACATTAAGGCCTAAGAAGCCTTAAATGTTTGGGCTTTGGGCTTTCCTCCACAAGAAGGAAATAACCCAACCCAACAAATCTCCCCCTTTCCGACTATGTGGAGGGACTCACTATCCCAGCGATGGAACAACAAACTCCAAGCTTCTCCCTTGGTAGTGTCTTTGTCAACATATCCGAGCCATTGTTATCTGTATGTATCTTCTCAATTTCAAACAAGTTGTCATTGAGAGCATCTCTCATCCAATGATACCTCACATCAATGTGTTTTGATCTTGCATGATAGGTAGAATTCTTACTGAGGTGAATAGCACTTTGGTTATCACAGTATAACACATAGCGCTGTTGTTTAAACCCAAGCTCTTGCATGAAACACTTCATCCACAACAACTCTTTACATGCTTCTGCTGCTGCAATGTACTCTGCCTCTGTTGTAGAAAGTGCAACTGATTACTACCAAAAAGTGCTATTTTGTAGACCTAATTATAATGGTTTTAAACACCTTTGAGTAGTAATCATATTCATTTAACCCAATTAATTCATTAAGGTCCTTAGTAATTGGTTTTAACCATTTTGTGGCAAGTTTACATGTTTATATCAGCTTATGAATCAATTCAAGCATGCCAAATGATGGAGGAGCTACTTGGACAAGTTAAAGCAAGCTTTTAGCTACACCAAAGCAAGCTAACAAAAGGAGAAAAGCAAAGAGAAGCAAAAAGAAGCAAAGAGGAAAACAGAGGACAGCAGCTGCAGTCTTCTTTGGCACTTTTGGAGCACTTCCCGAAGTCCATTTTCTACATGCTATATACCATTTCAAAGCTGAGGAAGTCAAGAATCTAACGCTTTAAACCGTGTACGATTTGGAGGTGAAACAAGGAAGATATGGCCTTCGGAAGAAAACTGCTCCAGGCTTGTGCGAAACTCGCACACCCTATGCGTGGTGCGAATTTTCCCCTGTTTCTGCCGACTCCACTTTAGATCTTTTCTTTTAGATATTTTGGTATAAATTTCCATTCTTCTCCTTGTAATCCACCAATCATAAGATTTATTAGCTTGGAAGGTTGGAAAAACTTCTCTATTTATATCCCCTTGCATCCATTGTAACAAAAATTATTGATATATAATATAGGTTACGTTTTACACTTAGAAATATATAAAGCTTTGTTTTTCTCTCTTCTCCTATTCTTTCCCATTTCTATTTCTTAGTAGCCAAACAGCCTCTAAGGGCTTTTCCTCAGAGGATGATTGGCTAAAACTTTTAGTTTCTCAAAGTATGGATGTTATGTGATGGCTTGGATGCAATCCCATGGAAATTTCTCGCACCCGGAAGGTAAGGTAGTCATTTTTCATTAAAGGTTCATTAATGCAAAGTTTGGTTTTTATTTCCTTTGGACAACTTCCAACGGCCAATACTTGATAAGCTTTTGGATTTCTATCCATTAGTTATCTCCTACGAGCTATTGGAAGGTGAGGTTTTCAATTCCAAGTTTTGTATTAATCCATTAGAACCAATTTCAATGGCCATTGAAAGGTGAGTTTCACCTAGAATGACTTTGAGTTACCAATATTTGGTAAGCTTTTGGCTTTAGACCATTAGTTATCTCTTACGAGCCATTCAAAGGAAGTCTAAGGTCAATAACCTTTGATGAAATTCACTACCATCTGTTTTGTCATTTTAAAGGATTAAAACTTGATTTGCTAAATCCATACCGGTTCGAGAAGCAAGCATCACCATAGTTGCAACCCCAACGCGAGGAGCCTATCCTGAGATTTCCAATTTGCATAAGAGCCAGAGCATAGCTATCCTATCTTTGAGAAACTTGTTTTTACACCCTTTCATTTTAGTCTTTAATGTTAGCTTAGATTAGTTTAAATCTTTATGAAATATTTACATCTTCTTTTAAAGCTAACATCCATAAGAAAATCACCTATTTTCCTAATTTGAATAGCACTAGTGTTTGTGAAAACCCTTCCCAGTGAACGATCCTAGAACCACTATGCTATAGTAGCTTGGCTACTTTAGTAATAGTATTCAAGGTATAAATTTTGTTGATACGCCTTTAAAGCTAAGCTACCATGAGTCGAATCAGCAACACATTTCTGTAGTCTCGATTGCCAAGGCACAGCACCTCCTGAGAATGTCATCAAATAGCTTGAAGTAGACCTTCTATTATCCACATCCCCTACAATGTCTGAATCAGTGTATCCAACAAGTATTGGTTTCCCACCTCCAAAAGTGAGTTTCAACTTGGAAGTGCCTCGTAAATATCTCATAATCCACTTGACTGCTTCCCAATGATGTCTTCCTGGAGTCGATAAAAAACGGCTAACAACACCAATTGCATAAGCTATATCTGGTCTAGTACATACCATGGCATACATCAAACTTCCTACTGCTGAGGCATACGGAACTCTTCTCATGTCTTCCTTCTCCTTATCTGTAGAAGGGTTATGTTTGCTGCTTAGCTTAAAGTGACTAGCTAGAGGAGAACTAACCACTTTGGCTTTGCTCATGTTAAACCTTGCAAGCACCTTTTCAATATATTGCTCTTATAACATACATAGCTTCTTGGATGCTCTATCCCGCTCAATTCTGATGCCAAGAATTCTCTTTACTGACCCTAAATCCTTCATGGCAAAGGATTTGCTTAACTGCTTCTTCAAGTTATCAATTCTTGAAACATTCCTGCCAACAATCAAGATATCATCAACATAGAGCAACAATATAACAAAATCATCATTAGAGAATTTCTGCACAAATACACAATGGTCAGAAGTAGTTTTTTGGTAGCCTTGCTCCCCCATAACTGATTCAAACTTCTTATACCACTGCCTCGTGATTACTACTCAAAAAGTGTTATTTGATAGCTTGTAATTAACTCTTTTAAACACTTTTGAGTAGTAGTTATTGTATTTTAACCCAATTAACATGTTAAGGACCCTTGCAATCATTTCTAATCAATTTGTGTTAAGTTTTGGTGTTTTGATAGCCTTTTGATCACCAAAGCAATCCGAGATTGAGGAGAGTTATGTGGAATCTTGGGTAAAGCAATTGGAAGCTCAGAAACATGAAGAACCAAAGCTTTGAAGTCCTTTGCCATAAGGAAATCCGGAATGCAAGGAGAGGAAGCAAAGAGAAATCTGCCATGAAGCATATTATTGATGACAGTCATGTCAGCCACTTTTGGAGCACTTTGTGAAGTCCAATTTATGCATGCTATATATCATTTCGAAGCTCAGTAAGTCAACAATCCAATGCTTCAAACGGTGCACAATTTGGAGTTGAAACGAAGAAGTTATAGCCATTGCAAGTTAATCACTCTAAGCTGAAGGAAGCATTTTGCAAAGTGTTGCGAAATCACCCTTTTGTTGCAAAATGATTTCGCAGCCTTTTTGTACAGTGTTGTGGATTTCCTCCTGAAGTTGCCCGATAAATGCCACAAGTTGGAAGCTAAGAGCCACAAGCTGAAAGCCAACTTTGCAGCGCTGCGAGATTAGCCTTTTGCTGCGAAGTGATTTCGCAGCCCTTTTTGTGTGTCTGCGAAATCTCGCAGACATCATTTTCTCTTGCGAAATGGTCCTTAATGCGTCCCGATATTTTCTACTGACATTGGGAGATATTTTTCATCAGATTTTTGTTGTCTAAATCCCAAAATTCTCCTTGTAAGCCACCAATTACAAGATTCCTTAGCTTTTAAGTTAGGAAAAAGAGTAAATATCCATGTAATAATTAGTTTTGTATTATGTTCATATAAATACCCCTCGAGAGCCTATTCTCAGGAGGAGGAACCCTTTGGTAACAAAGTTTGAAAGCAAGTAAAATTCATGACCTTTGTTTTGCCTTACCTTCTCACTTTGTATTTCTCATTTTTACTAAGTTATGCACTCTCTGAGGAAGTTTCCCCAGAGAATGAGTAACTAAACCTTTAGTTCCTTGGAGCTAAGGTTGCCGGGGAAGGTTCCAAGTGCAAGGATGCAAAGCTCTATGGTTTCAGCCCTGAATGAAGAGGAAGTGAAATCTTTTAGTGATTTCTATGTTTTTAGTTAACTTAAAACACCTTAGAGTCACCTGGGTTAACACTTGGTAAGGCAAGTGATCTCCGACCATGGAGATGCACTAGTTTACCCCTTGCGAGCCTTTGGGAGGTGACTTTAAGGTAGGATTTTCTGGAATTGCCAACACTTGGTAAGCTTTTGGACTCTAAGGAGACATCCATTAGTTATCTCTTGCGAGCTTGAGAAGGGAAGTCCAAGGTTAAAGATCACCTTGAATGGTTAAGGCTTAGTGAGAGGCTTGAACCATTGCAAGTTGCATCAGTGAGAGAATTAAAGTTGAAATCTAATTAAAGGATGTATCTGTACAACACCAGTTAGAGAATTGACTATATGTTGAATCTTTAACGCGAAGAAATGAACCATCTGACCGGAGCTATGTCTTTTGCATGAGGAACCACCCTAGTGAACCTGACCCTCCAAGGAATGTTTTTCCTCCTAAGTTAGTTCCATTACTTTCTTTGCAGTTAGTTTAAATCTAAATATTTACCAATCAAAGTTTGTGTTTAATTTCTAGAGCTAACCTTGAAATGAAACAATACCAATTCACTTTGAATTGGTATCATTGATAATTTGCTAATCCTTCCCAGTGAACGATCCTAGAGCCGCTATGCTATAGTAGCTTTTTTTTTGCTACCCTAGTATATGGTGTAATAGGTTATAAATTTTGTTGATTACTCCCTCATCCAAGGAGCACCAGCTGGACATGAAGCAACTGACACACCAATTGGGCACGAATCACCTCGGTGCTTGTTTCAAGCCATAAAGACTTTTCTTCAGCTTACACACATAATCCTCTTTCCCTTTTAGTACGAAACCCTCTGGTTGTTCCATATAAATTTCTTTGTCTAAATCACCATGGAGAAATGTAGTCTTAACATCCATCTACTAAATCTCCAAATCAAGACTAGCTGCCAAGCCCAAAACCACACGAATAGATGACATTTTAACAACAGGAGAAAAAATCTCATCAAAATCAATACCTTTCTTTTGATTGAACCCTTTGACGACCAATCTAGCTTTGTAACGAGGTTGTGAAGTGTGTTCTTCTTGCTTCACTCTATAAACCCACCTGTTCTTCAAAGCTCTTTTTCCCTTTGGCAACTTGACAAGCTCAAAAGAATGGTTCTCATGCAATGACTCCATCTCATCTCGCATAGCATCAACCCACTTCATCTTATTTTCATCTTCCATGGCTTCCACATAACTTTCAGGTTCTCCCCCGTCAGTTAGTAATACATAGTCATCAATAGAATATCGTGTGGAAGGATGTCAGTCTCTAGTAGACCTTCTAAGTGGAATATTTGATGGAGCCTCTACTGCTGGTGACTGCTCATGAACATCATCATCCACCTCAACTTGTGTGGGTGTTTCAACATCACCCATGTCATGTTGGTCATCATGTGCTTCATCTTCAACCTGTGTGGGTGTTTCAACATCACCCATGTCATGTTGGTCATCATGTGCTTCATCTTCAACCTGTGTAGGAAGATTTGTCAGAGGGGCTGGATCTAAATCAATCAAATCACCACTATGTTGAGACTCCATTGGATTAGTCTTCTCAATATCCTGTATAGTATGGTCTTCCATAAACACAACATCTCGGCTTCTTACAAGTTTTTTCTGCACCGGATCATAAAACCTGTAACCAAGCTCATCCTGACCATAGCCAATAAATACACAAGGTCTTGTCTTAGCATCAAGCTTAGATCTCTCATCTTTGGGAATATGCACAAAAGCCTTGCATCTAAAGACACGCAAGTGATCATAAGAGATTTCATTATTTGACCAAATTCTATCCAGAACATCAAATTCTAAAGGAACACATGGTGTAAGATTGAGAATATGTACAACAGTATTCAAAGCCTCACCCCAAAAAGATCTTGGCAACTGTGACTGCGAAAGTAAGCATCTTACTCTTTCAACCAGTGTCCTATTCATTCTCTCAGCCAACCCATTCAACTGAGGAGTCTTAGGAGGTGTCTTTTGATGTCAAATACCATGTTGTCTACAATACTCATCAAAAGGACCAGAATACTCACCCCCATTATCAGTCCGGATACATTTCAACTTTTCACCAGATTGTCTTTCAACAAGCGCATGAAACTACTTAAACACGTCTAACACTTGGTCTTTTGTTTTCAAAGTATAAACCCAAATCTTTCTTGAATGATCATCTATAAAAGTCACAAAATATAGAGATCCACCAAGTGTTTTTGTTTTCATAGGGCCACACACATCAGAATACACTAAATCAAGCATACATGGTTTCCTTGTATGGTGAAGTGTTTTGAATGCAACTCTAGTCTACTTTCCTGCTAAGCAATGAGCACACCTCTTCAAAGATCCCTTCTTCATACCAGAAAGAAGATTCTTCTTAGCCAAAATCATCAAGCCCTTCTCACTCATGTGACCAAGCCTGTTGTGCCAAAGCTCAAATGTACTATCATCATCCACTGCATTGATACTGGAATCAATTACCCTTGCCTGCATCAAATACAATGAGGAACTCTTATTTCCTTTTGCTATCACCATAGAACCTCTAGTGAGCTTCCACTGACTATCACGGAAGGTGTTGCAGAACCCTTCATCATCAAGCTTTCCTGTGGAGATTAAATTCATGCGAATATCCGAATGTGTTTAACATTCTTCAAAGTCAACATAGTACCATTACTAGTCTCCAAACGTACATCTCCCATACCAATGGCTTTAGTTGAGCCATCATTACCCATCCTAACACTTCCAAAATCACCGGATGTGTAGGATGTAAAGAAATCCTTCCGAGGTGTAGCATGGATGGAGGCACCACTATCAATCACCCAACTAGTTTCTTGGCAAGCAAAATTAACAACATCACTATCATAAACAATAAGGAAATCTGAAGTGGTAGTGGCAACTTGATCATCTTCACCACCATTGTCATTCTTCTTTTCCTTCACTTTCCCAAAGTTTCATATCTCTCTTCAATTGGCGACAATATTTTTTTATATGCCCTTTCAAATGGCAGTAGTGACACTCAACATTGGCAAACTTGTTAGTCTTGCTTTTGCTTCTATCTCTGTTCTTCGGACCTCTACTCTTACTCCTCCCCCTCTTCTCAGTAACTAGGACATTTGACTATGAAAAAGAGCCCTGTGACTTTTTTCTCATTTCATCATTTAGAACACAACTCTTAACTAAGTCTATATTCATAATACCATCTGGGGCTAAGTTAGACAAAGAAGTTCTAAACGTCTCCCACTAGTCCGACAATGTACCAAGAAGCCACAACCCTTGCACCTCTTCCTCAAACTTGATATTCATTCCGGTCAATTGATTAATAATACTTTGAAATGTATTCAAATGATCTGTCATAGGAGTTCCATCTTGATACTTCAAACTTATCATCCTCTTGATTAGAAACAATTTATTATTGCCAGTCTTTCGAGCATATAACTGTTCGAACTTATTCCATAGACTCCTTGCATGTTTCTCTTCACTAACATGATTGAGAACATATCATCTACCCACTGTCTGATATAACCGCAAACTTGTTGATGAAGTAAATTCCATTCTGCATCAGTTTTATTTTCTGGCCTTTTAGAAGCAAACACAGGCAAATAATAATCCTTCACATACAATAAGTCTTCCATTTTTCCTTTCCAAACATGATAATTGGAACCATTCAGAGTGATCATTCTACTTGTATTGCTTTCCATTGTTCTACACAAGGCACAAATTATCTTGAACCAATGCTCTGATACCACTTTGATGGGATAAACATAAACAATGCACAACCAGATTTTATCCCCTCTTGTGAGAACCTAATAGGAATCAATTTAATAGAATAACAACAATTCACCCAATGCAACAAGAATATGAACACCAACAATTTTTAGCGTGGAAAACCTTCCCAAATGTGAGAAGTAAAAACCACGGGACCCTTAGGCCACTTAAACCCTCCACTAATATAATCAATGGGTTACACAATTCTCTCTAGATGAAATTAGAGGTTTACATCAGCCATATCTCAAGACAATTAGTCTTGGCAAATACAAAACAACTTGCATAAAACAATGGAGAGATCTCACCAAAACAGAGTCACTGTTCCCGGACACAAATCACCACTGTACCAAACTCCAAATCCAATCTCCACCATTCAAAATGAAATCAATGAGTTAAGAATGTGCTAACCAAAAATCATCTCGATCAGACCACGGATTAATCTCGATCAAAGCTGAAGATCAGAACTGCCCGGGTAAGAAGAAATTCAACAACAAAGACGCACTGTTCATGGACTGAAACAACAACCTTCCGGAACTCCAAATCCGATCTTCACCATTCAGATTAGATATCAATGAGTTGAAAATCTCTCCTTCAAATTTCAGGTCGATCGGACCACACACGAAGCGGGATCGGCCATTTGATTAAATCTGGACAGTAAAGAGAAGAAAAGAAATCAACGTTTTTCTTCTCTCTAACTTCAAAAAATTCAGTGGCTCTTTTTCTTTTTCTCTCTAACTTTCTCTTCCTTTTTCTTCTTACTCTCCTCCTAGGGCTACAAAAATGAAGAAGAAGAAGAGAAAACAGTTTCTGCTTCCCTTTTATACATTAAGGCCTAAGAAGCCTTAAATGTTTGGCCTTTGGGCTTTCCTCCACAAGAAGGAAATAACCCAACCCAACAAAGGACACCATGTATCATGGGCTATTTCGTAAGTGCCATCAGTACCTTAATCTCATTACCTTTATTGACGCTGACTAGGCTGGCAATTGTGATGATTGCACTTCTAACTCGGCTTATATTGTTTATCTAGATGGGAATGCCCTTTCTTGGTGTTCAAAGAAGTAGAAAATGGTTACTCGATCCTTAACTGAAGCCGAATATCAATCTCTTGCCTCATGAGACACTAAAGTCCTTTAGATTAAAAACTTGCTACACAAGCTGCATGTTGAGTGTCCATCTGTTCCGCAAATTTTCTATGATAACATTGGTGCCACGTATCTCTCAGTCAATCCCATCTTTTACTCGAGAAGCACAATGGCCATTGATTATCATTTTGTTCATGATCATGTTACTCAAGTCTCCTTCATTATTTCTCACATCTCCTCCAAAGATCAATTGGTTGATGCTCTTACCAAGCCACTACATTTTATTATTTTTAAATACTTGCACTTCAAGATCGATATCTTTAATGGGAGTACCATCTTGCGAGGGCATGATAAAGCTTATCCTTCACCACTACCGATCTCAACAAACTTACCTATAAGTTCGACAACTCACCTACAAGGTTCCCATCACCTTTGGCTTCATCAACAAAGCAGCCTCAACAACCTCAACATCTTCCAGATTCTTTCAAAGGTTGTTACAACAACTGATTGCATTTCAAATATTTTTTCCAATTCTTTCTCCTTGTAAATAGGACCTGTATAGCCTATAAATGTTGTAACTTGTAATAAAATATTTTCAAGCAAAAAAAATCAATATTCAATTCCTATTAATGTTGACTCTAACCTTGCCAAGGACAAAGATTTCGAGAAGGATATTAGACCGAGGAACTTTTTCTTTAATGAATTGGCTCTTTCAACCAATAACTTTGGAACTTTCTAGTTCTGTCGAAGCAGGAGATGGAAAGAAGACAGGATTAGTGGTGGGATTGAGTGTTTGTGCATTTGTTGTGGTGGGTAGGTTGTGATTGGTTTGGCATCACTTGTGGAAGAAGAGGAGTAGCGAGGGGAAAGATGAGAGAGAAGAAGATGATGTTAACTCTGACCTTGCCCTGGATGAAGATTTTGAGAAGGGTACTGAACCGAGGAACTTTTCCTTTAATGAATTGGTTCTTGCAACCAGTAACTTTGCAAATAAAGAGAAGCTTAGAGGGGGGAGGGGGAGGGGGAGGGGGGGTTTGGAAGGGTCTATATGTTAGGAAGTTAAAGGGAAAGATCTAGAGTATTCACCTACCAAGGTTAAAAGATTCCTCCACAATAATAACAACCACTCAACAATAATAACAGCCTAACTAGAATTAAGAATGGTAATCCAAGAACATTAACAAAAAATGGGACACCAAATATAATGTGGAAAAACCCCCCAAATGGAAGTAAAAACCACATATAAAATTTCTTCTAGTTCAATAAATGGGGATACAATAATTAAGTCCATAGGTTTCTTCACCTTGAAAACTTATATAAATATCTCAATGCTTGAGATGAGAATCCATTACCACAGGAAACAATTAACAGAAAAGAAATCAGGGAGAAAACATACCATAGGGACTTCCTCAAAAAGTTGATGAAAGAATCTGTAACTTCACCTTGAGCCCTAGAATAGTGACCAAAAAAAAAACACAAATCAATCAAATCTTCTTCTCTCATAATACCAAAGACATAATTCTATTTATATATCTATATTTGGGCTTAGGGAATACCCAAGTATAAAATAACCTAATATATGGGCTCATGGGTTGGACAAACATAACCTAACAATCTCCCCCCTCCAACACATGAGGGAGGAATGCAAATCTATAACTCCATCACATGGAGTTCAAACCTATTGTTCCAATGCACAACTGAAGCTTCTGCTTGGGAATAAGCTTTGTCCACATGTTTAAGGCATTCTTGTTTATGTGAATACTCTTCAACTTGGTTGCATTTTCTTCAACCATATCCCTCAACCACTTGAATACCCATTTGTTTTTCAATGATTTTCTTCCTTTAGGAAGTTGTACCAACTCATAGTTTTCATTTTTCTATACGAAATCCATCTCATCTTACATAGCTTCCTGAAAACTTTGTGGCTACCTCTCATCAATTACTAATATGTACTTAAAAGAGGGATATCTAGTAAAGGGACGATGCTCTCTAGTAGACCTCCTAGCCTAGGGTACTAAATCATTTTGATAAAGTGATTGTGCGCCCCCCCTTCTCCTCATGCTCAATTAGCTCCTGTGCATGTATGTCACTAGCATTATCATCTCTTGGTAGCTCATCAATTTCCTCATTTTCATTTATGGGTTGCTCTAATGATAGAGGAATAGGTACCAACTCAATGAAGTCATCACTTGTACCCTTAGACTAATTAGATTTGTCAAAATCTCCCAAGGTTTGATCATTTTGGAAGACCACATTTCTACTTACCAATTTTTTCTTGGTTGGATCCCACAATCTGAATCCAAACTATTCATCACCATATCCAATAAAGACATGTGGAACTGCCTTATCATCAAGTTTGGATCTCTGTTCTTTGGGAAAATGCACAAAAGTTTTACACCCAAAGACCCTCAAATGGGAATAGAAAACATCTTTTCATGTTCATGCCTTTTTTGGAACTTCAAAGTTTAATGGACCTGATGGATATTTGTTTATCAAATAGCAGGCAGTCTAAGCAGCTTCACCCTAAAACGTCTTAGACAACTTTACAGTCTTCAACATACACCTAACCCTCTCAACAATGGTGTGATTCATCATTTCAACCATACCATTATGTTGTGGAGTGCCAGAGACTATTTTCTCATGCCTTATACCATTCTTAGAACATTAAGTTTCAAACTCCCTTGAGGTGTACTCACCTCCATTATCAGGCCTGAGACACTTCAATTTCTTTCCAGTCTCTCTCTCAACCATGGCATAAAACTATAGAAAATACTAAAAAACTTGATCCTTTGATTTGAGTAAATAAATCCATACCTTCCTAGTAGCATCATCAACAAAAGTGACAAAGTACTTGTTTCCTCCAATAGTTTCCACATTCATAGGGCCACAAACATCAGAGTATCCCAACTCCAACTTCTTTACCTTCTTCTTAGATCTACTACTAAAGAAAACCCTATGTTGTTTTCCAACTATACAATGATCACAGAAGACAATGATTCATTTTGGCCAAGGGAATTGAGAACTTCCTGGCCAAAAATTGTAATCTTTTCCCACTCATATGCCTTAACCTTTTATGCCACAACTCCAAGGAAGTACCCTCTATAGCATATAACTTATCATTTCAAACTTTCCCTTGGGTCTTGTACAAAGTGCAACATGCTTCTCCTTTTGCAACAACCAATAAGCCCTTAGTGAACTTCCATTTGCCTTTACCAAAGTGGTTTTCATAACCTTGCTTGTCCGAGGCAAAGCTTGACATTAGATTAAGGTGTGAATCTAGAACGTGCCTTACATATTTCAATGTCAACTTACACCACATATTGGTTTCAAAGCAAACTTCACCCAGCCCTACAATCTTTGAGTGACTAGAGTTTCATCTTAATTGTGCCAAAGTCTCCAACTTTGTAATCAGAAAACAACTCCAAGTGAGGAGTAGCATGGTAGGAGGCTCAGTGTATACAATCCACTCAACTCCTTGCTCATCTACATGCAAACACCCATCTAAGAGCACTAAAACTTCATCACTGTTGGATACAGAGGCTGTGGTATTCTTGTCATCTTTTTCCTGATTTTGCTTATTTTGTTCCCTTTTCCAAATTTGACAATTCCTTTTCATATATCCATCTTTTCTATAATGGAAACATTTGATTTTATCTCTAGACTGAGACCTTCCCTCAAACTTTTTATGACCTTTTTGTTCTTTATTCCTGTTTCTTCCTCTACTTTCTATTATGAGGGCCTGTGCATATTTTCTATTTCATAAGCCTTCATTCTTGTCTCTTCATTGAACAAATTTCCCTTCACAAGCTCCATAGATAATGCACCATTCAGAACAAAGTTACTAATAGTCACAACTAAAGTTTCCCAACTATCTGGTAGTGAACACAACAACAAAGAAGCTTGCATCTCATCATTCACAACCATTTTTATAGCAGCCAACTAATTAACAGTGCTCTAAAAAACATTCAGGTGATCTATCATTAGTGTTTCTTCCTTTAACTTCATGTTCACTAACTTTTTTAATAAGAAAATTTTATTCCCAACAGTTTTTTTGTTCAAACACTGATTCCAATTTCTTTTAGAGATTATAGGCATTTGTTTCATTTGCCACATGATGACATGAGGATGTGTCAATCCATTGCCTAATGTAGGCAATTTCCTTTTTCTTCATCTTATTCCATTCCAAATCAAAAATATCTTTAGACCTAGCTTCTTTACCCTCATGAGTATCTAACAAATCTTTGATAGGGAGAAAATCTTCCTTCATGGACTTTCACATAGCCCAATTTGAATTGTTAAGTTTTATAATGGAGGTTGGGTTCCCTTCTATCACCACCCCTTTCAAGAATAAAAGTTCTCACAACCAGGCTTTGATACCACTTGTTGGGAAGTTAAAAGGAGAGATCTAGAGTATTCACTTGCCAAGGTTAAAAGATTCCTCCACAATAATAACAATCATTCAACAATAATAACAACCTAACAAGAATCAAGAATGATAATCCAAGAACATTCGATCGAAAATGGGACACCAAATATAATGTGGAAAAACCATTTAAATGAAGGCAAAAAACCATAGGGAAAATTTCTTCCACTTCAATAAATGGGGATACAATAATTAAGTCGTAGGTTTTTTCATCTTGAAAACTTATATGAATAGCTCAATACTTGAGGTGGGAATCCATCACCCTAGGAAACAATTAACATAAGATAAATTAGGGAGAAAACATACTATAGAGACTTCCCCAAAAGGTTGATGAATGAACTTGAAACTTCACCGTGAGCCCAGAAATGTGCCAAAAAAAAACCCTATTTTTCTTTTCTTTTCTCAATCAAATCCGCTTCTCTTATAATACCAAAGACCTAATGCTATTTATATATATATTTGGGCTTAGGGAATACCTAAATATAAAATAACCTAATATATGGGCTCATGGGCTGGATAAACATAGCCCAACACTATAAAGGTTTCTTATGAGAACTGATAACATTTAAGAAGACAACAAAGTCAACAACTAACTTGCACCAGAATAAACAGCATTCAGCAACTGACGTGCAACTGACTTGGACCAGAATAAACAGCATTCAGCAACTAACGTGTAATTGACTTGCACCAGAATAAACAACGTTCAGCAATTGATACATTCGGCAACTGACGCGTAACTGACTTGCACCAGAATAAACAACATTCAGCAACTGACGTGCAACTGATTCAGCCCAAGACTTCAACCAACTTATTCTCCATAACTATCAAATAGTTACCACTGAATAGGTTAGTTTAGATTACTCATAAACAGCTTGTATATAAAGAATTATCAGCTTTCTTGACTGAAAGTATTCTTTCAGGAACTTAACTCTTATGTTGTAGTTAAGAGAGTATCAAGAAACTCCCAACAAGGGATCAAGGAGCATGCATCTGAGGAGAAAATCTCAGTCGATTGAAGCATTGGAACTTGGTGCAGCTCATGGGCTGGTGCCATTAAAAAGGAGAGCTCTTATTGGTTTATGAGTTCTTACCAAATGGAAGCTTGAGCTCCTATATTTTGGAAGAAAAAACCTTATTAACATGGGCAATGAGATATGGAATCGCTCTAGGCTTGGCCTCTTTGCTGCTGTACCTACATGAAGAATGGGAGCAGTGTGTGGTACATAGTGATATCAAGTCCAGTGATGTGATGTTGGACTCAGATTTTAATACTAAGCTTGGAGATTTTGGGCTAGCTAGGCTTGTTGATCACGGAAAAGAATCACAAACCACTGTTTTCCTGGCTGGACCCAGGGGATATATGGCTCCTGAATGTCTCATGACAGGAAAGTTTAGCAAGGAATCTGATGTATGTCTACAGTTTTGGAATTGTTGCATTGGAAATTTGCTGTGGAAGAAGTGCCGTGGAAACTGGAAACCAGGACATCAGATCACATGGGTGGAGTGGGTTTGGGACCTCTATGGCGTTGGGAAGCTTCTTGAAGCAGCTGATCCAAGACTATCTACAGATTTTGATGAGCAACAGGTGGAACGATTGATGATTGTTGGTCTTTGGTGTGCTTACCCGGATTGCAATGCTCATCCTTCAATGAGGCAAGCAATTAGTGTTCTTAATTCTGAAGCTTTATTGCCTCTTCTTCCTATAAAAATGCCCGTGCCAATGTATTATGCACCTCCAGCGCTGCAAACATCCTATAGCACTAGCGTTTATGAGAGAAACCACGCCCAGTTTTCCAACTCCCCTAATGGCACAACGGACTCATCAAAATTCTCGGAGTCTTCTTCAACCTCTTCTCAATCCGCATCCCTATTGCACACACGCTGATTAGGTTGGAAATGACCCTATGCTTCAAGGTTTGTTATGCGTTTGAAATCATGTTCCTATATGGTTCGACTTCACTATTAGATATCCTGTTCAGCACTGTTCTTTATTCTGAATTTGTTTAATTTAATTTTTCTTTGAAGAATCATATTATTTGTCATTATAATATTTATTTATATTTTGGTGTTCTTTTTTTCAGTTATTGATAATATATAGTAATCAATGATAGTTATTTATGTCATATTTTGTTTTAGAAGACTATTAAAGGAAGAAAAAGAAATGTTAATAAAATAGATTTTCTCATATTTGATTTAATTATAAAAAAGCGACAAAAATAAAATATAATAAAAATAATAAAAAATTTATGGACTTTCAAATTATTTAATATTTATATATAAAAAATAAAATAAGTGAAATAATTTTGAGTAGCTTATAAAATTATTGACTCAAAACATATTTTTTATTTTCCTTCATTTTTCCTTTCTATTTTCTTACCCTCAAATATTTCCTCGAGTTTTCTAGAAACCGAATATAACCTTAGTAAATTTAGACTTGATTATGCTCTAAAGTTATATCATTATACAAGTTACGCTAATCCCTTTTATGTCAAGAAAAAAAAACGACTCTTTGGGGGATATGTAATCTTATATCTATTAATCAAACACATGAGTAGAAAATAAATAAAAAGATAAGATTTTTAATATGATTCAATAATCAATGTGATCCCTATGTCCACGAAGTGTACAAACACTCAACAATTCACTAATAAAAAAGAATGAGAAAAGTTATAATGGTGAAACTCTAAAAAAAACCTTCTCAATTATGGTCACACTCTTTAAAAAACAAAAAAGGGTAAAATATGACAAACTTGACTCCCATGAGTTAACTAGGCAGCTCAACCCTCGACATCCTGAGTGACGTACAAAAAACTGATTCAGGCTTCGCAATCCAACAATATCAATGTTAACCATGGTTGCTAATACCACTTGATCTGAGTTTAATGAACTCGAATTTAAAATTGTCAATGGAACAAACTTGATTTATTAATTAATACTCCAGCTTAATTACATAATAGACTATATGTATAAACAATCCCATCACTTGCCGTGCCAAAACAATAAACAATCCCACCCCACTTGCCATGCCAAAAGGCACAAAACAAGAAAATAAATAAATAAACCATCGGTACACCATTTGCAAAATAATAATAATAAACTAGAGTCCTATTTGAAGGTTTTTTTTTTACTCTTTTTTTTTTTTTTGAATTGCTCATCATGCATCAATAAATAAATAAATAAACCATCCTTACTTAAGGACCACAAAAGCATACATAGAAGGCATATGAGAGTGCTATGAGAGAAAGCAGTACTTGACGAAATTAATATTCCTATTTACTTCTTATTTATGTGGGATGAAGAACTTGCCTTACCAAAGATGAAAGCAATTTAGATATTATAGATGACAGTAGTAGCAGACCTAGAAAATGAATTGTGGGGGAGAGAGGGGGTAAAAATGAATGAAGCTAACATATAACATAATGCTAATGAATGAGTTGTTTACAATTTTTTTCTAGTAAGGGGTTTAAATCTCTTTAGTGTCAATTTTTTTGGTCCCTATATGGTTCCTCGCCTGGATGACAAGTTATGGAGGGATTGTTTCATAATAATGGCACTAAGATTCTCTAAGGCAAGCTCGTAAGTAATCGTAACAAGGCCTTTGGCCCTAGATAGATGCTTTAGAAACATTTGTTCTCTTTGTTTCCCAGGCCTCCAATGAGTTACAAATAGAGTTTAAAAAGGTCAAATCTTTTATGATTCCATCATACATCGATTAAGTTATAAAAACTAATTTATTTTTCTTGGTTTGATGCTTGAGCGATTAATAGAGATGAACCATAAATTTGTTGGCATTATGTCTAGGCTAGTTCAAATCAAGCTTGACCCAATAATTCATTGATCCACAATTACCACAAGCAAATATATTAATGATGAGGAATGTCCATTTTTGGTGGTGGAACTCATTTTGATTTAAGATATATATTGGGAATATTCATATATTGCTTGGAATACAATCATAAAAAGATTTCTTTGGAAAACAAAATTGTAGAAATTATATATCTATTATATGTTAAAATTTAATTGAACCTACCACCTCCTCAACCATTTCTCTCTTAAACTCTTTGCCCAAACAACGCATGAGCATCTCCATTTTTTTTTTTTTTTGTCTTCCAACATTTTTCATGGCCTTGTAAGGTTACGAAAAATTTCTTTCAAAAAGGATAAGGGGTGTTTGGAAAGCATTGCCATTCGAAACTTTTGGTTTTTCGAATCAAGACCGCATGCTAATTGGAACACTTTATTGGTGTTTGAGATAGGTTGATTTATAGCTAGCCGCTAAGCTATCACATAATGCCTTAAGTTTTTGGATATGTTCGTTAATGGACAATGACTATTCTTAAGATTGCGTAATTATGACCCTTTAGCATGGCTTCCTTTCCTTTGGGAAATCGAAAATAGTTGCTTTTCAAGACTGCTCCAAATTTATTGGTTGAATCTGCCCCTATTATCATACCAAACATCTCCAAATTTTTATTTTAGTTTAAATAGAGGAAATTTTATCAACAAAAATATATGCCAATTCAAAATCATTCTATTCATTTTTGTTCTTTTGTGTCTTTTTAATTAATTTTTCTAAATTCTTGTTTAATAAACATCTTACACAAATAATGTTCTTAGTTAATTGAAACATTTGCTATACTTATTTTCAATTCTTGAACTTTTTCTTTCCATTTTATGTAAGTTTTTTGTATTTAGAACTTCTATTTGTTGCCTTTTTTTTGTTATTTTTGGAAAGATTTTGCACATTTTAAATATTTTTATGTTTTATATTGACTGTTTCTTTAATTAACATATTTTATATTTGGTTAATTTTAAATTCATAAAATTTATTTATTTTTTCTTTGGACTTTATTTAAAATTTTTATTTTATTCTTTAACTTTTAATTTTTCTTTTCTTTTGTTTACTACATAGATAAATTGGTTATCTAAAAGTAAAACAAAATATCAATTTACTTTGTAAGCCTTACCATAAGTAAATAAAAAAATTATTGAAATCATTTTACTTTCAATCAATTTTTTTTTTAATTTATATCTAAGATTGTTTCTTTCAGGTTACTTTCAATTACATTTTATTTTTACGTCATCGCATATCTATTTTTAAAATTTTAATTTATGTTTAGCATGTATTTGTTCTCTACTTATTTAAAATAATATTTTTTATAATAAGTTTTTCCATATATATATATATGTGTGTGTGTGTGTGTGTGTGTGTTTCGTACTGTTAATCAAACTACACACACAAATAGAAATAAATAAAAGACAAGATTTTAACATGGTTCAATGATCAATATGATACATACATCTACAAAGTACACCAATACTCAAGAATACACTTATCAAATGAAAGATAAGGATTACAATTGTGAACGCACTTACTATCCTCTCAATTGTGGTTGCATTCTCTAAAGAAAACCATAAATCATAAAATGGTTAAATATACAATGAGAATAAAATTGTCATTCATCAAATAAATAAGAAAAAAATTTCCAAGGAGCTCAAATCCTAGCATCTCATACAAATCGCAACAAAACTAATTGAAGCTTCACAATCAACCTACTACTACTATTAAGACAATAAGTCGTTATTCTTTGCTGGCAATTTTGTTCCATTTTATTTTGTAGCTTAGGAATCTTTTTAAATAGTGACTTAATCTTTATTGAAGATTTAAAATAGTTGTTTGTCCAACTAGAAAGTTACAGGTATATCTAAAAAGGTTCGACTTGTGACAAGTTAGGCTTCTCAACGGTATACAAGGGATTGGTATACTTTTTTTTTGTAATAAAAAGTATTTTCGTTAATTTCTAAAAATTGTAGGGACCACTCAAGTGTTTAAGTAGCACTCAAGTATCCAAGGTGCTCAAGCAATAGTTAAGTGTGCCCAAGAACTCCTATCAAATTTTCTAGAATTTGGAAAAATATTTTCGAGATATTCACATAAATCGAGTTTGAAAATTTTGAGATATCAATTTCCTATGACTTCTATGCATATATATGCCTTATTATAACCCTTCTAGGGTTAGAGATTTGGAGAGGAACTTTATCAGAGATCAAGGCTAACAAGCCTCGCATTCCCAATCTTTGAAGAAATATTCAAGTGTTGAATCTAGTTGGTTGAAGACCTGCATCACTTTAGCAAAGTTGAGGTGTATTCACTAGAGCAATCGATGGTTACTGCATCACGGACATAGATCAAGTTGTAGGTACTGAAGAGTAAGTCTTTAAGGTAAAGTTGTCAAGTAAATCTTGTAACTTGATCTCATATAGTGGATTTAGATTAGTGGTCTTAACCTTCATGGCTTTTTATCTCCACAACTAGTGTGGGAGTTTTCTATGTAAAAATTCTCGTGTCTCATTACTTATTTATGTGATTATGTTATTACTTTGATCTTACATATTATTCTTGATATCTCACTAATTTAATTGGGTTAAAAAACTTTACTTCCTATTTAAGAAAATTTTTAAGTACACCCATTAACCCCCCTTTAGGTGTTACCTTATTGGACCTAGGTTTTTCAACTACTAATAATAATAATAAACATAAAATCCTATTTGAAGTTCTCTCTGGATGAAATGTTCTTATTGGAAATAAATACATAATTTAAAGGTTTCTTTTTAGAGGGATAATCAACATTTGTCAAAACTAAACAATAGGAAAGTTGTTTCTCTTTGTTGTCAAATAGTTATTTTATTGTTGTTATGCTTTCACCAATTTTTTTTTTCAACTATGGATGGAAATTACTTACTTGATGCATTTTATTTAGATAAAGTAGATGATAATTGACCAACATCGTTATTTTCAGTAATATGGAGCTTTTTCTCATAAAAAAGAAGATAGTAAGACCTTCTAAGATCTCATCGGGTCAGTTTTGGAGTTTGTTATTTCCTTATTGTTGGTCTATTAGGCTATTGAATTTAAAGTTGGCAATCTTACTCAAACTATTCTTGTTTATGACTTTTCCAAATCGTGTCTTACTCTCCATTGAAGACTCAAGGTTGTTGCGTAATTGATCAAAATAACATATATAGGACAATATAGAAAGTTTCAAGACAAATTAACAAGATTTGTATAAGACCTATAATGGACTAAAGATTTTCTAAATTGAGGAAATTTGTTTAAAAAATGGTTCTTAAAAATTTTAAGGGTGTTCAAGTGCTTTAGATTAATTTTATAATTGTAACTAGATTAATTTTACAATTGTAATTAGATTAATTTTACAATTCTAACTGAATTTATTTTAAAATTGTAATTGGATTTATTTGAAAATCCTAATTTGAGCCCACCAGGTATTTATATCTTATAAATACCATGCTAAAAAGGGTCTTGATTTTTGGATGTGAATATTAAGAAAACCTAATTTTTCTTCTTGTTCCCAAAACTCTCAAAGGCGTTTGTTCTTGCATTTATTAGGTTGAGAAGAAGATTTGCATTCTGTCAGGAGTTGAGGTGATCCACTAACAGGTCACGTGGTGCTAAATCACGAATCTGAAGTCCAATGTAAGTGTGGGAGAGTAAGACTTTAGGATAACTTTGCTAAGGAAAACTATGTACTATAATTTCAAAGAGTGAATTGGTGATTAGAGGTCTTTGACCCCATCAATTTTATATTTGCATGTTGTGTGGGTAGTTTTCCAAGAAACTTCTATGTTATGTTGATTGTTCTTTAGGTTTCCCTATATTAGAGATAGGTAGTTAAATAATTGAAAATATTTAATTTTGTACCTTAAAAGGTTCAAACACCTATTCACCCCTCTCGATGTGTTACTTAAATTAGACCTATTGACTTTCAATTTGTTTTAGGGTAGGAAAATTACTAAAAATCATTTTTTTTTCCTATTAGATCTAGTTATTGACCAACAGAGGGTATATCATCCATTAATAATCTGTCCTATTTTGATGGTGATGACTATCCATACTAGAAGGCTTGTATGGAGTTTTTCTTGAAAATGCAAGGAGAACAGATTTAGAACTTAGTGGAATTTAGATAAAGGCTACCATTAAAATTGGGTCGTACTAGAAGATCCACTAGAGAAGTGAAGCCCAAACAAGAATGGGACAAACTAGATAATGAGGGCAGTGAAGTGAATGCTTGGGCTCTTTACAACATTTTTAATGGGCTTGATCGTAATGAATTTTGTAGAATAACCACATGTAAATGTGCTAAGGAAGCCTAGGACATTCTCTTAGTAACCTACGAAGGCACTTCGGTTGTGAAATTATCTAAAATTCAAATGCTCATCTCCAAATTTGAGAGCATAAGGATGCAAGAGAATTAATTCTTCTTTGTATTCCATTTTAGATTATTTATGTTAGGATAGAGTGCTTAAAAAAACATGATGTAATATGATAAAATTTAGAATTTATTATTTATTAATAAATTTCTTATTTCACTTTTATCTATCCTTATTCCATGCATTATCTTTGAGATTATTCTAGTATGCATCTCTTGCATTGTATATGACTTAGGTGCATTAGAAGTTATACAAACGATCCAAATCATAGGTTTCTTTCAAGTGGATGACTTGGTCATAGCTAGTATGTGGGTTTAGGCAACTTATTAGAGGTTGTAGTGCACACCTCCTAATTGGAGGAACGATCTTGGCCATTTGGATGAGTTTCCTATGGTAAGTGCACTAGTGTGCACTGGATAAGACTTATAGTGAGTCATGAAATAAGGTTATCAAGTAGTCATGACTTCACCAAGTTGCTTCATTGTGTTGTTTCTCAACCTTGAGAGATTAGTTAGCTTATGACCAAGTTAACATTGACTTTGTCTTATGGGTGAGATTCTAAAGTGAACATATATTCCTTATGGATTAGGTCATTATTAATGATGGAATTCGATAGTATTAGGCATTCTCAATAAGGGCACTATGATATCTCATAAGATTGAGACAAAGTGTCGCTTTAGGTGATCCTAATGAGGTGTGTTAATGTAAACTATGGTCATAGTAGTTCCTTAAGTGGAACTTGACATAAGTTCTTTATGAACTAAGATATGTTAGTTGATCACACAATAGGAGGATATGTAACTCAAGGATAGTAGAGGTAGTCTTGAGAGGTTGATAGCTTTCTCCTTGTTAGACTATAACACTAGTTCATGGGGAGACTCAACGTAATGAATAGGAGGTCACAGACCCAAATACTTGGTGTCTCGTTATTTTCATAGGCTACTAGATTGCAATTGATTCTCTATTGTGGGATGTTGAATGAACTTCAAAATTGGATTATGAGGGAACCAATATTGTCTTATGGGTCCTCGTGATCCTCACTTAAGTTCATATACCTTATTGGCATAGTTTATGAGGGTTGGATCAGGTCTTGGTTCACTTATGTGCATAAGGGTGTTTTGATAATTACCTAAATTTGAAAAGGGTTAATGGATAACATCTCTAGATTGGGTTAATTGATTAATTAGATGGCCCTATGAGGCTAATTAATCACTAGAAACTAATTTGGGATAAATTAAGTGACCTAAGCCTATATGGGCTCAAGTCACTTAAGCCCAGTTAAGATCCTAATAAATACCCCCTTAGGGGCTAGAATTTTCATCACTTTTGTTTTTCACCATCCAAAAAGAAAAGAGAGCCTTAGCCTCTACATTTCGAAACTACCTATTGTTTGTGTGCTAAGGAACGAGGAAAAGTCATCGTGGGAAAGATCTTGGGGGTTCAAAACTTCTAAGGACGTCAATTTGATTCTTCAACACTTGGAATTTAAGGTTTAGGAACATCCAAACCTAGAGGTTAATATTTTAACTCTAAAATCATTGTTTTAGAAATTTGATTGCATAGATCTAAGATGCGAACAAGTGATATAGTCAACTCTTATTTTAACCTAAGGAGAAGATACATGAATCAAAAGTTGTAACAAAAATTTTAAGAACTCTCTGATTCGTGCCCAGTCGGTGTATCAGTTGATTTATGTCCAGTTGGTGCTCCTTGATTGAGGTAGTAATCAACAAAATTTATACCTATTACACCATGAACTAGGGTAGCAAAAACAAAGCTACTATAGCATAGTGGCTCTAGGATCGTTCACTGGGAAGGGTTTTCAACTCTCAACTGATACCAATTCAAAGCGGAGTTGGTGCTTTTTCATTTCAAGGTTAGCTTTAAAAGAAAACATAAAGTTGTTTGAGTGAAAAGGGTTTGGTCTTAAACTAACCAAAAAGAAAGTAATGGAAATTACTTATGAAGAAAAACATTCCTTGGAGGTTTAGGTTCACAGGGGAGGTTCCTCATGCAAAAACAGAGTCCCGGTCATTTGGTTCATTTCCTCGCATTAGAGAATTAACATATAGTCAATTCTCTAACCGGTGTTGTATAGATGCTTTCCTTTAATGGGTTTCAACTCTAATTCCCTCTCACTAATGCAACTTGCAATGGCTCGTGCCTCTCACTAAGCACTTGCCAATCAAGGTGATCTTTAACTTTGGACTTCCCTTCTCAAGCTCGCAAGAGATAACTAATGGATGTCTCCTTAGAGTCCAAAAGCTTACCAAGTGTTGGCAATTCTAGAAAATCCTACCTTCAAGTCACTTCCCAAAAACTCGCAAGAGGAAAACTAGTGCATCTCCATGGACAGAAATCACTGGCCTTACCAAGTGTTGGCTCAAGTAAGTTGAAGGTGTTTTAAGTTAACTAAAAAGATAGAAAAACATTAACGGGTCACACTTTCTCTTCATTAAAAACTAAAACCACAAAGCTACTAATTCTTGCATGATTACTACTCAAAAAGTGCAATTTGATTAGCCTATAATCAATCCTTTTAACCACTTTTGAGTAGTAGTTTAGGCCTTTTAACTCAATTGGCATGTTAAGGGTCCTTGAAAGCAATTTTACTCATTTTGTGCAAGTTTTGGTGTTTTTGTTAGTATTTTGATCACCAAAGCAAGTCAAGATTGAGGAGAGCTATGAGGAATCTTGGTCAAAGCTTAGAAGTCATTTGCCAAGAGTGATCCGGATTGCTAGGAGAAAAAGCAAAGAGGATCAGCTATGGAGCATATTCTTGATGACAGTCGTAGCAGCCACTTTTGGGGCACTTCCTGAAGTCCAAATGATGCATGCTATATACCATTTCAAATCTCAGGAAGTCAACAATCCAATGCTTCAAACGGTGTGCGATTTGGAGTTGAAATGAGGAAGTTGCAGCTGTTACAAGCGGATCAACCAAAAAGTCTTTGCGAAATCAGCCTTTTGTTGCGAAGTGATTTCGCAACACTTTTGTGCTGAGAGAATGCTTCTCCTTCTGACGATGCCCAATTTATACCGCGAGAGGGAAGCTTGGAACATCAAGATGGAAGCTAACTTCGCAAGCCTTCAGTGATGGCTTGGTCTTGCGAAAATATTTCGCAGCTCTCAAGGGTGTCTGCGAAATTTCGCAGCAACCATTTTCCTCCTGCGAAATGCCTCCTGAAGACTTCCGACAGCTGCTACCGACATTGGGAGATATTTTCCATTAGATTTTTGTTGTCTAAATCCCAAAAATACTCCTTGTAAACCTGCAATTACAAGATTCCTTAGTTTTTAAGTTAGTAAAAAGACCAAATATCTTTGTAACAATTAGTTTTATATTATGTTCATATATATACCTCTCGGGAGCCTGTTCCAGGGAGGAGTTCCTTCTGTAACAATTTGGTAAGGAAGAAAAGTTCATTTCTCTTCTACTGCCTTACCTTCTTACTTCGTATTATTATTTTCTTATTAAGTTATGAATTCTCTGAGGAGTTTTCCCTAGAGAATGAGTAACTAAACCTCCCAATTCCTTGGAGGTAAGGTAGCCGGGGGAGGTTCCAAGTGCAAGAATGCAAAACTTTGTGGTTTTAGTTAGTAATGAAGAGGAAGTGAAATCCTTTAGTGATTTCAGTGTTTTTAGTTAACTTAAAACACCCGGGAGTCACCTGGGCCAACACTTGGTAAGGCAAGTGATTTCCCACCATGGAAATGCACTAGTTTACCCTGTGCGAGCCTCTGGTAGGTGACTTCAGGGTAGGATTTTCTAGAATAGCCAACACTTGATAAGCTTTTGGACTCCTAGGAGGCATCCATTAGTTATCTCTTGCGAGCTTTTGACGGGTAATCCAAGGTTAAGGATCACCTTGAATGGTTAAGGCTTAGTGAGAGGCTTAAACCATTGCAAGTTGTATCAGTGAGAGAATTAAGGTGAAATCCAATTGAAGGATGAATCTGTACCACACCAGCTAGAGAATTAACTTTAGGTTGAATCTCTAACGTGAGGAAAGAAACCATCTGACCGGAGCTATGTATTTTGCATGAGGAACCACCCCCAGTGTACTTGATTCTTCAAAGAATATTTTTCTTCCTAAGTTATTCCAAACTTCTATTAAGTCAACTAGTTTAAGTCTAAACCATCACCAACCTAAGTTTTTGTTTTACTTCTTAAGCTAACCATGAAAGGAAACAAGACCAATTCACTTGGAATTGGTATCATTGATACCTTGTCACTCTGTCCCAGTGGACGATCCTAGAGCCACTATACTATAGTAGCTTTTTATTTGCTACCCTAGTGTATGGTGTTATAGGTATAAATTTTGTTGATTAGTCCCTCAACCAAGGAGCACCAGCTGAACCCGAATCAGCTGAGACACCAATTGGGCACGAATCAAATGGCGCCGTTGCCGGGGATGCGAGTGTCAAGTTTGTAGTGATATCATTGTTGAGTACTTGTGATTGTCATCACAAGTTGGTAAAGTTTCTTTCATTTTACTAATTTTCATTCTTTCTTTATAATTTAAGTTATTTTTTTTTAATTAAGCCTAGTTAATTTTGTTTTAGTAGCCCTGTTTCTTTTGTTATCTTTTGTTTTCATCTTTTAGATAGATAGATACTAGTTGTGTATGCCAAAGTGGATACGAGATAGTGGAGGAAGACTTGTTAAGTGTGATACACCTCAAGGAAAAGAATTGGAAGTAATCTTGAATATCATGGAACCTACACCGAAGATCCAGCATAGTCACCAAGGTCGTCAAGATAATCCCAATGAATTCAGATCAATGAGGGATCGTATGCATCCACCTCGTATGAGTGCACCATCATGTATAGTGCCCCCTACTGAGCAGCTAGTAATCAGACCATATCTTGTTCCTCTTCTGCCAACTTTCCATGGGATGGAGAGTGAGAATCCGTATGCACATATTAAGGAATTTGAGGATGTTTGTAATACATTCCAAGAGGGAGGAGCTTCAATTGATTTGATGAGGCTTAAGTTATTTCCTTTTACTTTAAAGGATAAGGCCAAAATTTGGCTTAATTCTTTGAGGCCAAGGAGTATCCGCTCTTGGACTGATTTACAAGCTGAATTCCTTAAGAAATTTTTTCCTACTCATAGAACAAATGGCTTGAAAAGGCAAATTTCAAACTTCTCAGCTAAAGAGAATGAGAAATTCTACGAGTGTTGGGAAAGGTACATGGAAGCTATAAATGCTTGCCTTCACCATGGCTTTGATACATGGTTGTTGGTGAGTTACTTCTATGATGGTATGTCCTCCTCAATGAAGCAACTCCTCGAGACAATGTGTGGAGGAGATTTCATGAGTAAAAATCCAGAGGAAGCTATGGATTTTTTGAGCTATGTAGCTGAAGTTTCAAGGGGATGGGATGAACCGACTAAAGGAGAAGTAGGAAGAATGAAGTCTCAGTTGAATGCTTACAATGCTAAGGCTGGGATGTATTCTTTGAAAGAAGATGATGATATGAAAGCAAAGATGGCAGCCATGACAAGAAGATTGGAGGAGTTGGAGCTGAAGAGAATTCATGAAGTGCAAGCTGTTGCTGAAGCACCAGTGCAAGTGAAGTTGTGTCCCAATTGTCAGTCATATGAACATTTGGTGGAGGAATGCCCTGCAACTTCAACTGAAAGGGAAATGTATAGAGATCAAGCAAATGCTATTGGACAATTCAGGCCCAATAACAATGTGCCTTATGGAAATACTTACAATTCTAGTTGGAGGAATCATCCAAATTTCTCATGGAAGGCCAGAGCAACCCAATACCAACAGCCGGATCCACCATCTCAGCAATCTTCAAGTATTGAACAAGCAATAACCAATCTCAGCAAGGTAGTGGGAGATTTTGTTGGAAAGCAAGAAGCCACCAATGCTCGAGTTGATCAAAGAATAGATAGAATGGAGAATGTATTGAATAAAAGGATAGATGGAATGCAGAATGACATGAATCGAAATTTGATAATATCCAAGTATTCAATCTCCGGACTTACAAATTTGAATACACTTGCAAGAAAAGGGAAGATTTCCTTCTCAACCTCACCAAAAAATCCCAAAGGTGTCCATGAAGTGGAAAACCAAGAGGGAGAATCATCACGAGGTGAAAGATGTCAAATCCTTGATCACTCGCGAGGAGTGGTAAGCAAATTGAGAAGCCAATGCCTGAGTCACAGGTAGAAAAAGAAGAAGAGGTAAAGAAAGGGAAAGAAAAGGAAGATAAAGAGAGTGAGATCACTGAAGAGAAGAAGGACTCTGATTCAACAATGAAAGCAATGCCAGAGAAAGAGCTTCTGAAGGAAGGGATGCTGAGGAAATCAACCAATCCACCTTTTCCTCAAGCATTACATGGGAAGAAGGGGATTAGAAATGCAGCTGAAATCCTTGAAGTCTTAAGCAAGTGAAAGTTAATATTCCACTGTTGGATATGATCAAACAAGTCCCAACGTATGCAAAATTCTTAAAAGATTTATGTACTATCAAAAGAGGTTTGACTGTAAATAAGAAAGCCTTCTTGGTGAGCAAGTAAGTGCTATTTTACAGTGTAAGTCTCCTTTGAAGTATAAAGACCCTGGAAGTCCTACCATTTCAGTCATGATTGGAGGAAAGGTAGTGGAGAAAGCCTTGTTGGATTTGGGAGCAAGTGTGAATTTGCTTCCATATACTGTCTACAAGCAATTGGGCCTTGGAGAGTTGAAGCCAACAGCAATCACTTTGTCTTTGGCAGATAGATCAGTGAAAATTCCAAGAGGGGTAATTGAGGATGTATTGGTTCAAGTAGATAATTTCTACTATCCAGTAGATTTTGTTGTTCTTGATACAGATCCTACTGTAAAGGAAGCTAATTTAGTTCCTATCATCCTTGGAATGCCATTTCTTGCAACTTCAAATGCAATCATCAAGCTGCAGGAATGGGCTTATGCAACTTACTTTTGGTAATATGACACTTTGGATCTCAATATTTTCTATATGTCTAAAAAGCAAATCACTCCGGAAGAAGAAGAAGGTCCAGAGGAGGTATGTATTATTGATACTTTGGTGGAGGAGCACTGTAATCAAACTATGCAAGACAAGTTGAATGAAAGTCTTGTGGATATTGAGGAAGGTTTTTCTGAATCTCCTATGGGACTTGCCACTTTACAAAGTTGGAGGAAGATAGAAGAGATTCTACCTTTGTTCAATAAGGAAGAGGAGGTAGCTGTTGAAAAAGAAATTCCAAAACTCAATTTGAAGCCTTTACCTGTAGAGCTGAAATATACCTATCTGGAGGAGAATAATCAATGTCCTGTTGTGATATCTTCATCTCTGACTAGTCATCAAGAGAATTGTTTAATGGAAGTTCTCAAGAGGTGTAAGAAGGCAATAGGATGGCAAATATCTGACTTGAAAGGCATTAGTCCTTTAGTTTGTACTCATCACATATATATGGAGGAGGAAGCAAAGCCAATTCGTCAATTTCAAAGAAGGTTGAATCCTCATCTTCAAGAGGTGGTGCGAGCTGAGGTGTTGAAGCTACTTCAAGCAGGAATTATATACCCTATATCTGATAGCCCTTGGGTGAGTCCTACTCAAGTGGTACCAAAGAAGTCAGGAATCACAGTGGTTCAGAATGAAAAAGGGGAAGAAATTACTACACGCCTCACTTCGAGGTTGGAGGGTGTGTATTGATTATAGAAAAGTGAATCTTTGTAACCGGGAAAGATCATTTTCCATTGCCATTTATTGATCAAGTGCTGGAAAGAGTCTCTGGACATCCATTCTATTGTTTTTGGATGGATATTCAGGGGTATTTTCAGATTGAAATTGATTTGGCGAGATCGAGGAAAAGACCACTTTTACATGTCCATTTGGAACATTTGCTTACGGAGAATGCCTTTTGGTTTATGCAATGCACTGCGACATTTCAAAGATGTATGTTGAGTATATTCAGTGATATGGTGGAAAGAATTATGGAGGTTTTCATGGATGATATTACTGTATATGGAGGTACATTTGAGGAATGTTTGGTTAATCTGGAATCAGTTCTTCATAGATGCATTGAAAAGGACCTGGTGCTCAACTGGGAGAAATGCCATTTTATGGTACGTCAAGGAATTGTCCTTGGCCATATCATTTCTGAAAAGGGCATTGAGGTTGATAAAGCAAAAGTGGAGCTCATTGTCAAATTACCATCTCCAACAACTGTAAAAGGAGTCAGGCAGTTCCTTGGCCATGCAGGCTTCTATAGAAGGTTTATAAAAGGTTTTTCAAGTCTTTCAAAACCTCTTTGTGAGCTGTTAGCTAAGGATGCTAAGTTTATATGGAATGAAAGGTGTAAAGCATAGCTTTGATCAACTGAAGAAGTTCTTAACAACAACTCCAATAGTAAGAGCCCCTAATTGGCAATTACCTTTTGAACTAATGTGTGATGCCGGTGATTTTGCTATAGGAGAGCTGTGCTTGGCCAAAGAGAAGATGGGAAGCCCTATGTGATTTACTATGCAAGTAAAACACTAAATGAAGCTCAAAAGAACTACACAACTACGAGAGAAAGAACTGTTATTTGTGGTGTTTGCTTTGGACAAATTTAGAGCTTATTTAGTGGGGTCTTTCATCATTGTGTTTCTTGACCATTCAGCCTTGAAGTATTTCTTGACAAAGCAAGATGCTAAAGCAAGGTTGATTAGATGGATTCTTTTGTTGCAAGAATTCGATCTTCAAATCAAGGATAAGAAAGGAGTGGAGAATGTGGTAGCTGACCACTTGTCAAGGTTAGTTATAGCACATAATTCTCATCCCTTGCCTATTAATGATGATTTTCCTGAGGAATCACTCATGTTCCTAATGAAAACTCCTTGGTATGCTCATATTGCTAATTATTTAGTAACTGGTGAAATTCCAAGTGAGTGGAATGCACAGGACAGAAAGTACTTCTTTACTAAAATTCATGCTTATTATTGGGAAGAGCCCTTTCTCTTCAAGTATTGTGCAGATCAGATCATTAGGAAATGTGTTCCTGAAGATGAGCAGCAAGGGATTTTATCTCATTGTCATGAGAATGCATGTGGAGGCCACTTTGCCTCTCAGAAAATAGCTATGAAGGTATTGCAATCAGGTTTTACTTGGCCATCTCTTTTCAAAGATGCCCACATCATGAGTAGAAATTGTGATAGATGCCAAAGGCTTGGAAAGCTAACAAAAAGAAATCAAATGCCTATGAACCCCATTCTGATAGTTGAGTTATTTGATGTATGGGGTATCGACTTCATGGGACCCTTCCCAATGTCTTTTGGTAATTCTTACATCTTGGTGGGGGTAGATTATGTGTCTAAGTGGGTTGAGGCAATCCCCTGTAAACAAAATGATCACAGGGTGGTTCTCAAGTTTCTTAAAGAGAACATTTTCTCGAGGTTTGGGGTGCCCAAAGCCATAATCAGTGATGGAGGTGCTCATTTTTGCAACAAACCTTTTGAAGCTCTGTTATCCAAGTATGGAGTGAAGCATAAGGTGGCAACACCTTATCATCCTCAAACTTCCGGGCAAGTTGAGCTAGCTAACAAGGAAATAAAGAATATCTTGATGAAAGTGGTGAATTCCAACAGAAAAGATTGGTCTATTAGGTTGCATGATTCATTGTGGGCATATAGAACGACTTATAAGACTATTCTTGGGATGTCTCCCTATCGTCTTGTCTATGGTAAAGCATGTCATCTCCCTGTGGAAGTTGAATACAAAGCTTGGTGGGCAATAAAGAAGCTGAACATGGACTTGATCAAGGCAGGGGAAAAGAGATTTCTAGACCTTAATGAGATGGAGGAATTGAGAAATAATGCTTATATCAATTCCAAAGTTGCAAAGCAGAGGATGAAGAAATGGCATGACCAACTCATCACCAACAAGGAATTCCAGGAAGGGCAAAAAGTTATGATGTATGACACAAGACTCCATATTTTCCCTGGGAAGCTCAAGTCAAGATGGATTGGTCCATTTGTTATTCATCGAGTATATTCTAATGGAGTGGTGGACTTACTGAATTCTGATGGCAAGGATAGCTTTCGAGTCAATGGATATCGTCTCAAGCCATTCATGGAGCCATTCAAATCAGAAAAGGAGGCAATCAACCTCCTTGAACCTCAAAAAGCCTAAGTGAAAAAGGGTTTACTGAACGTGGTTTTACCACAGTTCAATTTGTAAATTTTGTAAATTTTCAAGTTTCCTTATATTTTTTATCTTAGTTTTTGATCTTAAATTATGTTTTTTTAGGTGTGTTTTAATTGTTTTGAATGATTCCAGGTGGAAGAAATTTCTAGGGAATTGAAAGAAAAAAAATCGGGTCGAATTTGGAGCAAAAACAGAGCAAAAACAGGGGAAAAACATAGCTCTGCGAAATTTCGCAGCCTGAAGGAAACCTCTGCGAAATTGGCATTTTGTTGCCAAATCACTTCGCAACACTGTAGAAGCCTCTGCGAAGGTATTTCGCAATTGCGAAAGTGGGGTTTGGCACACGAGTGCCACTCCGCAGAACAGTAGCACTAATTTCGCAGCTGCGAAACGCATTGCGGAAATGGAAAAGCAAAATTTCGCACCAAAAGTCCTATTGCGAAATTATTTCGCAATTGCGAAATAGGGGTTTGGCACACGAGTGCCACTTCGCAGCACAGTGACATCGATTTCGCAGCTGCGAAACGCACTGCGAAGTTGCTGCGAAAATGGCAAGTTGCTACGAAATTGGCGATTTGTTGCGAAAATTAAACTGACCTTTGGGCTTCCGTTTTTCCTATTTATACCGGTCATTTCCACTGCGAAAAGGGTTTCAAAAATCAGAGCACCATTTTCGCAACCTCTTCATCTTCTTCATTGAGCCTCGCCGTCCAGCTTCCGATCATTCTCTCAGGTTAGCAACGTCGGCCGAAGTTTGGTAGTCCGAGATGGCACGAACACGAGGAGCTAAGACGTCGTCTCCTTCGAACCGAAAAAAGGGGCTGCGAAAGGAATCAGTTTCAGAATCTGCTCCAGAGCCTTCGCAGCCGAGGGCAAATCCACCTCCGGTGCCGTCCGCGCCACCGAAGCCGCCGGCAAGACGGTATTTGACCAGGTCGGGAGGGCGGCCATTGCAGAAAAAGCCGAGGGTTGAGAGCTCAGAACCAATTGATTTGAGTGAGCAATCCCCGAGCAATCCCCTGCAAACACCGAGGCGATCGTTGGTTCAATCTCCGGTGTCTTCACCAAATTCTTCTCCCGCTGCAACCTCGGTCCCTCACCAACTCCATCGCCGGTACCATCTCAGGCACCAAAAGAAAAATCGAAGAAGCGCAAAGGCACCACTTCCTGACCTCAAATTCAAGCCGAAATAGCTCCAGAGGAAGTGATTAGAAGGCCAATGCTTTGCCTCGACCTCCAATAGAAGGGAATTTGGATTGTCGAACACGAGCATTCCATTCTCGAATTGAGCTTCGATTTAGCAGCATTTAGAGTGAGGCCAGAGCTAGCCCAATCCTTCCGATTCTTTGAGGAAGTATCATATGGAGCATCTGCTAGCTCCAAGAGAATTTTTCTATCCAAGGGTAGCCACTGATTTCTACCAATCGATGACAACTAAAGAGGTAAGAAATCCAACTTTGATCCATTTTACAATTGATGGAAAGCATGGCATCTTGCGGGCACGTCAGATTGCTGAAGCCCTGCAAATCCCTTTTGAGCCAACTCAATTCGACAATTATAGAGTTTGGGCAAATCCTTCTGAGCTAGAGATGGTGAGTGCCCTCTCCAGAGGAGCTGTAAATCGATCACACCTGCTGAGGGGGGAGCTGCCTCCAGTTATGTTCTTGATTGATGCCTTTTTGAGGCATAATTTATATCCCTTGCAGCATTGGACCCAAAGAAGGGGAGTCCTATTGGAAGCACTTTATAAAATGTCTGAAGGATTCTTCTTTGGGCCTCACCATTTGATCTTGGCAGCCCTTCTCTACTTCGAAGAGAAGGTTCATAGAAAAAAGCTGCAAAGGGCTGATTGCATTCCACTCTTATTCCCAAGGCTGCTTTGCCAGATTTTGGAGCATATGGGATACCCTGCTGAGCCTCAACTGGAAAGGAAGCGAATGTGCCGTGAGCCTTTCACCCTGGATAAATGGAATAATATGACGACCTACAAAATTGAGCAGCCTGATCAGCCTCAGCCAGCTGCAAGGAGAGCTTCCCGAAGGCATAGGCCAGAGAATATAACACTTGCCATTCCTGCCATTACAAGAGATCCACCTCCTGCCCCAGCTGCATCTCAGCCTTCCACATCAGCAGAGCCAAGGATGGCCATTCCTATATCCGAATATAGAGAATTGTGCCGGGCACTGGAGACTCTTACAGCTTCACAGAGCAATCTTGCTCAGGAGATAGCATCCATCGAGCTGCCAAGAGCGGATGTTGGCCACACAGGCCCAACAAGCTGCCATCTTAAGGCAGCTCCAACTCCACTTCGATTTGCCACAAGCTGAAGAGCCATCCACATCAACTCCAGCAGAGCCACAATCTCAGCCTGCAAAGTCCCATCCTCAAGAAGCCCCAGCTGATGCACCTACAGAAGAGGCAGCAGATCCATCTGCCTAGTTTTGGTCCCAACCACCACTCATCAGACTACTATCTATTTAATATTTCTATGTTTTTTGTGTTTTTTTTTGTTTGTGTGTTAAAAAGAAATCCCAGTGTTTTGGTAATATGCTTGGGATTCCTTGTATTACTTCTTTTTGCATTGTACTTGATTACACAAAAAGTAATACAAAGTGAATATTTCTTGTTTAAAAGTTAGCATTAAATTCTCCTTATTTCTTTTTCTCACATATTCTATTTTTTTTTAAACATGTGGTTTGCCCCAATCAATATTCGAATTTGATATCAACCAGGAGGTACCACTTCCTCCCTTAAATTATAGTCACTCAAATCACATTGAGGACAATGCTCAGTTCGGTTGGGGGGTATGAGGAAGGAAGTTTGCTGAATTTTTTTTTTATTTTAATTATATTGGTTAATTAGTTGTAGATTTTACTTTTTGTTTATGTTATTCTATTCTCCATGAATTTTGAGGAAAAATTTTCAAATTAAACCAAGAGAAATTGAACTGTTGTTTTTCACTTGACATAGAGTATGCATTATGCTTACTAAAGTGGTTCAATTGTTGAAACTTCTACTGAAATTGAATTGAGTTCTTCTACTTTAAGCTAGTCACACACTGTGCACATTAGAATCTGAGTGTAAGATGAAAAGCTAATTCCCTCTTGACTTAGGATAGTTTTGGAACTTAGCATATTTGACCTCATTTGATAAAATTGAAACACCCTGCAAAAGGCCAATGAGCCTTTGAAATAAAGAAAGTTGTTTGCTTGCCTTGAAACCCGAGTAAGGTCTGAGGGGTATATGGTGAAAATCTTTAAAGCCTGGTGCCCTAAACCTTAATTGGTTGGGAGTCACCGACCTCAATGCTCGTTATAAGGGTGAATAGGTAGAGTTAGCATATGGTAGATGCTTGGGTATTAGAAATTCATTCTTAAAAGTCCGGGGAAAAATCCGAGGAGTTAGTGGTTGAAAGATCCTTAAAACTTGGTGCCCTATGCCTTAAGTGGTTGGGAGTCATCGATGGACCCCCATTATATGGACAATTCAGAAAGAGTACCCCATTAAGCTACTGACTTCTAAAAAAAAAAAAAAAAAAAAAAAAAAAAAAAAAAAAAAAAAGAGAAAGAGAAGAAAGGTGTGTTCTTTTCTTATGGATTTTGGTCAGATTGCTAAAGTACTGAAAAGAGATAGGTTGGGGGGTGAGATTAGTAGCATATTATTCTCGGAAGCTAAGGAATAAAAACACATAGATTTTTGTGGAAGACTAAAGTTTGATTCATAGAAGGTGGAAGTGATTTTAAAACTTCAGTTTGCATAATGCACTCCCTAGATTGACAGTGCTTAGCATAGGTGTTATGACTCTTGTTGAGATTTGGGTTTGTAGTTCTTTAATGCTTCATGTGAGAAGTAGATCATCATGCCACTTGAGAATTGTTTCCCTTTAGCATGATGTTGTAAATTTTAGATTAGTTTGCTATTTATTTTTATTTTTTTCTCTCCTATATTGCTAAGGGACTAGCAATATGTCGGTTGGGGGGAGTGATTACTACTCAAAAAGTGCAATTTGATTAGCCTATAATCAATCCTTTTAACCACTTTTGAGTAGTAGTTTAGGCCTTTTAACTCAATTGGCATGTTAAGGGTCCTTGAAAGCAATTTTACTCATTTTGTGCAAGTTTTGGTGTTTTTGTTAGTATTTTGATCACCAAAGCAAGTCAAGATTGAGGAGAGCTATGAGGAATCTTGGTCAAAGCTTAGAAGTCATTTGCCAAGAGTGATCCGGATTGCTAGGAGAAAAAGCAAAGAGGATTAGCTATGGAGCATATTCTTGATGACAGTCGTAGCAGCCACTTTTGGGGCACTTCCTGAAGTCCAAATGATGCATGCTATATACCATTTCAAATCTCAGGAAGTCAACAATCCAATGCTTCAAACGGTGTGCGATTTGGAGTTGAAATGAGGAAGTTGCAGCTGTTACAAGCGGATCAACCAAAAGTGCTGCGAAATCAGCCTTTTGTTGCGAAGTGATTTCGCAACACTTTTGTACAGTAGAATGCTTCTCCTTCTGACGATGCCCAATTTATACCGCGAGAGGGAAGCTTGGAACATCAAGATGGAAGCTAACTTCGCAAGCCTTCAGTGATGGCTTGGTCTTGCGAAAATATTTCGCAGCTCTCAAGGGTGTCTGCGAAATTTCGCAGCAACCATTTTCCTCTACTTGAAATGCCTCCCTGAAGACTTCCGACAGCTGCTACCGACATTGGGAGATATTTTCCATTAGATTTTTGTTGTCTAAATCTCAAAAATACTCCTTGTAAACCTCCAATTACAAGATTCCTTAGTTTTTAAGTTAGTAAAAAGACCAAATATCTTTGTAACAATTAGTTTTATATTATGTTCATATATATACCTCTCGGGAGCCTGTTCCAGGGAGGAGTTCCTTCTGTAACAATTTGGTAAGGAAGAAAAGTTCATTTCTCTTCTACTGCCTTACCTTCTTACTTCGTATTATTATTTTCTTATTAAGTTATGAATTCTCTGAGGAGTTTTCCCCAGAGAATGAGTAACTAAACCTCCAATTCCTTGGAGGTAAGGTAGCCGGGGGAGGTTCCAAGTGCAAGAATGCAAAACTTTGTGGTTTTAGTTAGTAATGAAGAGGAAGTGAAATCCTTTAGTGATTTCAGTGTTTTTAGTTAACTTAAAACACCCGGGAGTCACCTGGGCCAACACTTGGTAAGGCAAGTGATTTCCCACCATGGAAATGCACTAGTTTACCCTGTGCGAGCCTCTGGTAGGTGACTTCAGGGTAGGATTTTCTAGAATAGCCAACACTTGATAAGCTTTTGGACTCCTAGGAGGCATCCATTAGTTATCTCTTGCGAGCTTTTGACGGGTAATCCAAGGTTAAGGATCACCTTGAATGGTTAAGGCTTAGTGAGAGGCTTAAACCATTGCAAGTTGTATCGATGAGAGAATTAAGGTGAAATCCAATTGAAGGATGAATCTGTACCACACCAGCTAGAGAATTAACTTTAGGTTGAATCTCTAACGTGAGGAAAGAAACCATCTGACCGGAGCTATGTATTTTGCATGAGGAACCACCCCCAATGTACTTGATTCTTCAAGGAATGTTTTTCTTCCTAAGTTATTCCAAACTTCTATTAAGTCAACTAGTTTAAGTCTAAACCATCACCAACCTAAGTTTGTGTTTTACTTCTTAAGCTAACCATGAAAGGAAACAAGACCAATTCACTTGGAATTGGTATCATTGATACCTTGTCACTCTGTCCCAGTGGACGATCCTAGAGCCACTATACTATAGTAGCTTTTTATTTGCTACCCTAGTGTATGGTGTTATAGGTATAAATTTTGTTGATTAGTCCCTCAACCAAGGAGCACCAGCTGAACCCGAATCAGCTGAGACACCAATTGGGCACGAATCATTGCACTTGGAACCTTTCCTAGCAACCTTAACTCCAAGGAACTAAAAGTCTAGCCACTCATTCTCTGAGGAAACTTCCTCAGAGCTTGTTTGGCTAGAAAGAAAATTAATGAGAAAACAAATATTAAGCAAAAACAGAGCAAGTGCTTTGTACAATATATTTCTTTCTTTTGTCTATTACATAGCTGATGATATATATCTTTCAAGGAAAATTACAAACTATATATATGAGGTTATTCACCCTTTTTACTTACTTAAAAACTAAGGAATCCTATGATAGGTGGATTACAAGGAGACTTTGGGAATTTAGACATAAAATATCTAAAGCAAAATATCTAAAAATATCCCAAAATATCGGTCGAAAACATCTTAAGATGTCGGTCGGAAACAGCAGGAAGCTTCAGGAGCACACAGCAGCACTGTGCAGATTGGCTGCTCTCCCATCTGGGTAGGCGGGCTATCAGATGATCCGGATACGTCCGTCCGGAGAAGTTAAAACGCCTCCTCTCCCATTCGACGTCAAAATTCCGGACATGAACATCCGGGTGGAAAGTGAGAGGCAGCCGGGTGCAAATGGCGGCGCTCATCCGGGTGCAATTCCTACCCAAGTGGAATGTTGTCCGAATGAAACGATAGTATCCTATCCAGATATGTTGTCTGGATGCCTTCCGATGGTATATCCGGACGCCCTGTTCGGGTATACTCCTTGTATGGATTCCAAAGAACTCTCCTCGATCTCAGATTTGCTTTGGTGATCAAAAAGCTATCAAAACACCAAAACTTAACACACATTTGATTAGAATTGATTGCAAGGGTCCTTAATATGTTAATTGGGTTAAAAATGGAGAACTACTACACAAAAGTCCTTAAAACATAATGAATCAAAGACGCAAAATAGCACTTTTTGGGTAGTAATCACTCCCCCCAACCGACATATTGCTAGTCCCTTAGCAATGAAGGAGAGAAAAATAAAAATAAACAGTACTATAATTTACAACATCATGCTAATCAAAAAAACAATTTTCAAGTGGCATGATGATCTAACTCTCACATGGAACATTAAAGAAATAGAACTCAAATTTCAACAAGAGTTATCAAATAAATTGTCTAATCACAATTCTTAAAGAGAAGGTATTATGCAAATTTAAGCTTTAAAAGAGTTTCCACTCCCAAAGGGCCAAACCTTACTCTTCCACAAAAATCTAAGTGTTATTTATTAGCTTCCGAATATAGTATGTTGAACTAATCTCTCCCCCAACCTAGTTCTTTTTCAAAGCTTAGCAACCTAGTCAACCTCTAATAGGCTAAGAACGCACCTCTTTTTTTTTTTTTTTTTTCATTGTAGGAGTACAAGGCTTAAGGGTATTCTTTTCTAAATTGTCCATGTAATGGGGGTCCATCGATGACTCCCAACCAATTAAGGTTTAGGGCATCAAGCTTTAAGGATTTTTCAACCACTAACTCTTCGGATTTTACCCCGGACTTTTGAGAATGAATTTTTAATACCCAAGCACCTACAGTATGTTAAAATCCACCTATTCACCCTTGTAACGAGCATTGAGGTCGGTGACTCCCAACCAATTAAGGCTTAGGGCACCAGGTTTTAAAGATTTTCACCATATACCCCTCAGACCTTGCTCGGGTTTCAAGGCAAGCAAACATTTTTCTTTTCTTCTTTTTCAAAGACTCATTGGACTTTTATAAGGTGTCCCAACACTATTAAATGAGGTCAAAGGTACCAAGTCTAAAATTTTCCTAAGTCAAGAGGGAAATAGTTTGTCATCTTATAATCAAAACCTATTGTGCATAGTATGTGGATAGCTTAAAGTGGAAGACATAAGTTTGAATTCAATAGAAATTTCAACAATTCATCAACTTTAGTAAGCATAATACAAAATCTAAGTCAAGTGAAAAGACAAAAATTCAATTTCTCCCATTTCATTTTGAAAATTTTTCCTTAACAACCATGGAGAGTAGAATAAAAACTTAAAAAAATTTAAAATTAAGTAAAAAGCAACTAAATTACCAAAATAATTTATCATTAATAACAAAAAACTTCCTTCCTCAACTCTCCCCCCAACCAAGCGGAACATTATCCTCAATGTGACAAAAACGATGGAAAAATAGGGAGGAAGTGGTACCTCCTGAGTGACGTGGAGTGATGCTGTGGAAATAATGGCTCAACTGTCTCTCCTGTAGGAGGCTCCGAATGAGGAGGCAATGGCATGCTCAGGAGCTAATGTACTGCCAATTGATGCTGAATTTGCCTCAGGATGGCAGTGTGTTGGGCCTGAGTGGCAAAAATCTGCTTCTGATTTTAATCATTCAAAAAGATTAAGTTAGTTACAATTTACATAATTTAAGACCAGAATTACAATCAAATAATTTACGAAACTTAAAAATTAACATTTAAACAAAATTATGGACTTTGGTGAAACCAAGTCCATCTAACCCTTCTCTGTTCAGGATTTCTGTGGCTCAAGGAGGTTGATTTCCTCATTTTCTAGCTTGAACGGTTCAATGAATGGCTTGAGGCGATGACCATTGACTCTGAAAGTGTCTATGCCATTGGAATTTAGTAATTCCACCACTCCATTGAGATGTACTTGGTGAATAATGAAAGGACCTATCCACCTTGACTTGAGCTTTCTGGGAAAGATATGGAGCCTTGAGTCATAGAGTAGGACTCGTTATCCTTTCCTCAATTCTTTGTTGGAGATTAGTTGATCATGCCACTTCTTCATCCTTTGTTTTGCAACTTTGGAATTGATGTAAGCATCATTTCTTAATTCCTCCATCTCATTAAGGTCTAAGCACCTCTTTTCCCTAGCTCTGATCAAGTCCATGTTCAACTTCTTAATTGCCCACCAAGCTTTGTATTCAACTTCCACAGGGAGATGACATGCTTTGCCATAGACTAGGCGATAGGGAGACATACCAAGAATAGTCTTGTAAGTTGTTCTATATGCCCATAATGAATCATGAAGCTTAATAGATCAATCTTTTCTGCTCGTGATCACCACCTTCATCAATACATTCTTGATTTCCCTGTTTGCTAGCTCGACTTGCCTGGAAGTTTGAGGATGATAAGGTGTAGCTACCTTATGTTTCACTCCATACTTGGCTAATAAGGCTTCAAAAGGTTTGTTGCAAAAATGAGTACCTCCATCACTGATTATGGCCTTTGGCACCCCAAATCTTGAGAAGATGTTCTCCTTAAGAAATTTGAGAACCACCCTGTGATCATTCTATTTACAGGGGATTGCCTCCACCCATTTGGAAACATAGTTCATTCCCACTAATATATAGGAGTTACCAAAAGACATTGGGAAAGGTCTCATGAAGTCAATACCCCAAACATCAAAAAGATCAACTATAAGGATGGGGTTCATGGGCATTTGGTTTCTTTTTGTAAGTTTCCCGAGTCTTTGGCATCTATCACAACTCCTACACATGATGTGGGAATCTTTGAAAAGCGATGGCCAAGTAAACCCTGATTGCAAGACCTTCATGGTTGTTTTCTGATAGGCAAAGTGGCCTCCACAGGCATTCTCATGGCAGTGGCTGAGGATCCCTTGTTGCTCTTCTTCAGGGACACACTTCCTTATGATCTGATCTGCACAATACTTGAAAAGGAAGGGCTCTTCCCAATAATAAGCATGAATTTTTACAAATAAGTGCTTCCTATCTTGCACTTTCCACTCACTTGGAACTTCACCAATAACCAAATAGTTAGCGATATGAGCATACCAAGGAGCTTTCTCTAGCAACATAAGTGATTCCTCAGGAAAGTCATCATTAACAGGTAAGACATGGGAATTATGTGTTATAGCAAACCTTGACAGGTGGTCAGCTACCACATTCTCCACCCCTTTCTTGTCTCTCATTTGGAAATCGAACTCTTGTAACAAAAGAATCCATCTAATCAACCTTGCTTTTGCATCTTGCTTTGTCAATAAATACTTCAAGGCTAAATGGTTAGTGAAGACAATGATGAAAGACCCTACAAAATAAGCACGAAACTTGTCTAAGGCAAACACCATAGCTAACAATTCTTTCTCTGTAGTTGTGTAGTTCCTTTGAGACTCGTTCAATGTCTTGCTTGCATAGTAGATCACGTAGGGCTTCCCATCTTCTCTTTGGCCAAGTACAGCTCCTATAGCAAAGTCACTGGCATCACACATTACTTCAAAGGGTAATTGCCAGTTAGGAGCCCTCACTATTGGAGCGGTTGTTAAGAATTGCTTCAGTTGATCAAAGCTATTTTGACATCTCTCATCCTAGACAAACTTAGCATCCTTGGCTTAAAGTTCACAAAGAGGCCTTGACAGCTTAGAGAAATCTTGTATAAACCTCCTGTAGAACCCTACATGGCCAAGAAATTGCCTTACTCCTTTTATAGTGGTTGGGGATGGCAATTTGGCAATAAGTTCCACCTTTGCTTTATCAACTTCAATGCCTTTCTCGGAGATGATATGGCCAAGGACAATTCCTCGACGTACCATAAAATGGCATTTCTCCCAGTTGAGCACCAAGTCCTTCTCAATGCATCTATTAAGAACTACTTTCAAATTGGCTAAGCATTCCTCAAATGTACCTCCATATACGGTGATGTCATCCATGAAAACCTCCATAATTCGCTCCGCCATATCACTAAAGATACTAAGCATACATCTTTGGAATGTTGCAGGTGCATTGCATAAACCAAAAGACATTCTTCTGTAGGCAAATGTTCCAAATGGACATGTGAAAGTGGTCTTATCCTGATCTTCCACAGCAATTTCAATTTGAAAATATCCGGAGTACCCGTCCAAGAAACAATAAAAAGGATGGCCTGAGACTCTCTCCAGCACCTGATCAATAAACGGCAATGGAAAGTGATCTTTCCTTGTCACAACATTCAATTTCCGATAATCAATACACACCCTCCAGCCTGAAGTGAGGCGTGTAGCAATTTCTTCTCCTTTTTCGTTCTGAAGCACAGTAATACCTAACTTCTTTGGTACCACTTGAGTAGGGCTCACCCAAGGGCTGTCAGATATGGGATAAATAATACCTGCTTGGAGTAGCTTCAGCACTTCAGCTCGCACCACTTCTAGTAAATGAGGATTCAATCTTCTTTGAGTTTGACAAATTGGTTTAGCTTCTTCCTCCATATATATGTGATGTGTACAAACCAAAGGACTGATTCCTTTCAAGTCAGATATTTGTCATCCTATTGCTTTCTTACACCTCTTGAGAACTTCAAGTAAACACTTCTCGTGATGACTAGTAAGAGATGAAGATATAACAACAGGACATTGATTATTTTCTTCAAGGTATGTATATTTCAGCTCCACAGGCAGAGGCTTCAAATTGAGTTTTGGGGTCTCTTCTTCAGCAGCTTCTCCTTCCTCTTTATTGAATAAAGGTAGGATCTCTTCTTTCCTCCTCCAAACTTGTAGAGTAGCAAGCACATCAGCGGGTTCAGACAACCCTTCTTCAAGATCCTTAAGACTTTCATTTAGCTCGTCTTGCATATTATGATTGCAGTGCTCCTCCACTAGCGTGTCGATAATGCATACCTTTTCTGGACCTTCTTCTTCTTCCGAAGTAATCAGCTTCTTTGACATATAAAAGATATTAAGCTCATGTGTCATGTTGCCAAAAGTAAGTTGCATAAGTCCATTCCTATAATTTATGATTGCATTTGAAGTAGCAAGGAATGGCCTTCCAAGGATGATAGGAACATAATTAGCTTCCTTAACTAAAGGATCAGTATCAAGAACAACAAAATCTATTGGATAGTAGAAATTATCAACTTGAACTAATACATCTTCAATTATCCCCCTTGGAATTTTCGCTGACCTATCAGCTAAAGACAGGGTGATTGATGTTGGCTTTAATTCACCAAGTCTCAATTGCTTATAGACAGAGTATGGTAGCAAATTCACATTTGCTCCCAAATCTAGTAAAGCTTTTTCCACTACCTTTCCTCCAATCATGACTGAAATGGTAAGACATCACGGATCTTTGTACTTCAAAGGAGATTTGCATTGTATGATGGCGCTTACTTGTTCAGTCAAGAAGGCTTTCTTATTCACATTCAACCCTCTTTTGATAGTACAGAGGTCCTTTAGGAACTTTGCATATGATGGAACTTGCTTAATCATATCCAGCAATGGAATGTTGACCTTCACTTGCCTCAATACTTCAAGGATTTCTGATGCATTGTTTATCCCATTTGATAGTATGGAGGTGCGTTTCTTCATCAATTCTTCCTTGATAAGCTCTTTCTCCGGATTTGCATTCATTGTTGAATCACGGTCCTTCTTCTTCACTGTTATCTTTCTTCTTTCCTTTCATTTCCTCCCTCTTCTTTGTCTCTTTTTCTTCATTCTCTTCAACATATGGCTTGGGTGTTGGTGACTCAACCTTTTTACCACTCCTTAGAGTGATCAAGGCTTTAACATCTCTCACCTGTGAAGATTCTCCCTCATAAGTTTCCACTTCATGGATACCCTTGGGGTTTTGGTGAGGTTGAGAAGGAAATCTACCCTTCTTCTGCACTGTGTTCATATTAGTGAGCCTTGAGATTGAGTATTGGAGATTATCTATCTTCTGAGATAAGTCATTTTACAGCCCATCAATCATTTTGCTCAAAGTATTCTCTACACTGTCAATTCTTTGACTGAGCTGAGCATTGATGGATTTTTGTTCTCCAACAAAATCTCCCACAACCTTGCTGAGATTCACTATTGCTTGTTCAAGACTTGAAGCTTGTTGAGATGGTTGAGCCGGCTGTTGATACTGAGGTGCTTTCTGCTTCCATGAAAAATTTGGATGATTCCTCCAACTTGAGTTGTAAGTATTGCCATACGAAGCATTGCTATTGGGCTTGAATTGTCCAATGACATTTGCTTGTTCTCCAAACATTTCTCTAGCAACTGGAATTGTAGGGCACTCTTCCACCAAATGTTCATAAGATTGACAAATAAAACATGGCTTTACTTGCAATGGTGTTTCAGCAACAACTTGCACTTCATTCATCTTTTTCAGTTCTAGCTCTTCCACTCTTCTTGTCATAGCTGCAAATTTTGCTTTCATATCAACATCTTCATTCAAGGTGTACATCCCAGCCTTAGCATGAAGAGCATTTGGTTGAGACTTCATCTTTCCCACTTCTCCTCTGTGCGGTTCATCCCATCCCCTTGAGACTTCAGCTACATAACTCAAGAAATCCATAGCTTCCTCAGGATTCTTACTCATGAAATCCCCTCCACACATTGTTTCGAGGAGTTGTTTCATTGAGGAAGACATCCCATCATAGAAATAACTCACCAACAGCTATGTATCAAATCCATGGTGAGGACAAGCATTTATGGCTTCTATATATCTTTCCCAACACTCATAGAATTTCCCATTCTCTTTAGCTGAGAAGTTTGAAATTTGCCTTTTCAAGCTATTTGTTCTATGAGTAGGAAAAACTTCTTGAGGAATTCAGCTTGTAAATTAGTCCAAGAACGGATACTCCTTGGCCTTAAAGAATTAAGCCAAATCTTAGCCTTATCCTTTAAAGTAAAAGGAAATAATTTAAGCCTCATCAGGTCGATGGAAGCTCCTCCCTCTCGGAATGTATTGCAAACATCTTCAAATTCCTTGATATGGGCATAGGGATTCTCACTTTCCATTCCATGAAAAGTTGGTAGAAGTGGCACAATATGGGGTCTGATCACTAGCTGCTCTGTAGGGGGCACTATACATGATGGTGCACTCATACGAGGTGGATGCATACGGTCCCTCATTGATCTGAATTCATTGGGATTGTCCTGATACTCATGGTGACTATGCTGATCCTCAGGTGTAGTCTCCATGACGTTCAAGATTACTTCCAACTCCTTGTTATGAGGTGTTTCAAGTTTGACAAGCCTTCCTCCACAATCTCGTATCCACTTTGGCATACACAACTAGTATCAACTGTAACAAAGAAAGAAAAACAAAAACAAAACTACCAAAAAGAGTTCAATTAACTAAAACTAAATTAAAAACTATGCTAGGGTAGTAAAAGAAACAACTAAAAGAGTTAGAAAAATGAAGAAAAATTCACCAAACTTGTGATGAAAACCACAAGTACCCTGAAATAATATCAATATGAAGTTGGCACCTTCCCCGTCAGCGGCGCCATTTGATTCGTGCCCAGTCGGTGTATCAACTAATTCATGTCCAGCTGGTGCTCCTTGATTGAGGTAGTAATCAACAAAATTTATACCTATTACACCATGAACTAGGGTAGTAAAGACAAAGCTACTATAGCATAGTGGCTCTAGGATCGTTCACTGGGAAGGGTTTTCAACTCTCAACTGATACCAATTCAAAGCTGAGTTGGTGCTTTTTCATTTCAAGGTTAGCTTTAAAAAAAAACATAAAGTTGTTTGAGTGAAAAGTGTTTGGTCTTAAACTAACCAAAAAGAAAGTAATGGAAATTACTTATGAAGAAAAACATTCCTTGGAGGTTTAGGTTCACAGGGGTGGTTCCTCATGCAAAAACAGAGCCCCGGTCATTTAGTTCATTTCCTCGCATTAGAGAATTAACATATAGTCAATTCTCTAATCGGTGTTGTACAGATGCTTCCCTTTAATGGGTTTCAACTCTAATTCCCTCTCACTGATGCAACTTGCAATGGCTCGTGCCTCTTACCTAGCACTTGCCAATCAAGGTGATCTTTAACTTTGGACTTCCCTTCTCAAGCTCGCAAGAGATAACTAATGAATGTCTCCTTAGAGTCCAAAAGCTTACCAAGCATTGGCAATTCTAGAAAATCCTACCTTCAAGTCACTTCCCAAAAGCTCGCAAGAGGAAAACTAGTGCATCTCCATGGATGGAAATCACTGGCCTTACCAAGTGTTGGCTCAAGTGAGTTGAAGGTGTTTTAAGTTAACTAAAAATATAGAAAAACATTAACGGGTCACACTTTCTCTTCATTAAAAACTAAAACCACAAAGCTACTAATTCTTGCACTTGGAACCTTTCCCAGCAACCTTAACTCCAAGGAACTAAAAGTCTAACCACTCATTCTCTGAGGAAACTTCCTCAGAACTTGTTTGGCTAGAAAGAAAATTAATGAGAAAACAAATATTAAGCAAAAACAGAGCAAGTGCTTTGTACAATATATTTCTTTCTTTTGTCTATTACATAGCTAATGATATATATCTTTCAAGGAAAATTACAAACCATATATATGAGGTTATTCACCCTTTTTACTTACTTAAAAACTAAGGAATCCTATGATAGGTGGATTACAAGGAGACTTTGGGAATATAGACATAAAATATCTAAAAATATCCCAAAATATCGGTCGAAAACATCTTAAGATGTCGGTCGGAAACAGCAGGAAGCTTCAGGAGCACACAGCAGCACTGTGCAGATTGGCTGCTCTCCCATCCGGGTAGGCGGGCTATCAGATGATCCGGATACGTCCGTCCGGAGAAGTTAAAACGCCTCCTCTCCCATCCGGCGTCAGAATTCCGGACGTGAACATCCGGGTGGAAAGTGAGCGGCAACCGGGTGCAAATGCGGCGCTCATCCGGGTGCAATTCCTACCTTAGTGTAATGTTGTCCGGATGAAACGATAGCATCCTATCCAAATATGTTGTCCGGATGCCTTCTGATGGTATATCCAGACGCCCTGTTCGGGTGTACTTCTTGTATTGATTCCAAAGAACTCTCCTCGATCTCAGATTTGCTTTGGTGATCAAAAAGCTATCAAAACACCAAAATTTAACACAATTTGATTAGAATTGATTGCAAGGGTCCTTAATATGTTAATTGGGTTAAAAATGGAGAACTACTACACAAAAGTGCTTAAAACATAATGAATAAAAGGCGCAAAATAGCACTTTTTGGGTAGTAATCACTCTCCTTGAGAGATTCAGACATAAGGTGACGACCATTGAGGAAAGTAAAGATGTAAACTCTATGAGAGTTTATGAACTTATCGGATCTCTTCATACTTATGAGATGTCTCTTTCTGATACTCATCAACCATGGAAAACCTCTTTTAAGGCTTCTAATAATGAAACAAACGAATTTGAAAGCTTTAAGTTAATACGAATTAAGGAGCTTGCCTTACTGGCTAAATGAATTAAGGATACCATGAGGTTTTAGAAAAGGCTAGCTTTTGAAGAAACAAACTTGAAAGAAAGGAAAAAGAGTTGAAAATACACTTAAAGAAAATGATAAGAACCACTTTGAAGGAAAAATAATTGAAGGTTATAACTATGGTGGCTAGAACATGTGTCTTCTATATGTCCTAGCCCTAAAGTTGTTAAAAAGTCTATGTAGACAAACCTAGAGTGACATAAATTCAAATGAGAACGATTCTTTGACCCTAAATGACAACAAGTATAAACAAAAAAACTACCTTGCATTTATTACTTCAACTAGTTCTAATCATGATAATTAGAGTGATTGTAATAGTGATATTGATGATAATGTCTCCATAATTGAAAATTGGTGTGAAAAGTGTTAGTATTGATTGAATAATTTCATTAAAGTTACTATTGTTCATGAATCACTAAAAACTAAGCATGATGTGCTTAAAGAAGAAAAAATAAATCAACTTGAGAAGATTCAATTTTTAGAGAATGAGTATAAATCTCTACAAGAGAGAAATAGTGCTCTAACTTTAAAGACTGAACACCAAAGAAAAGATGTTCCTTCAAAAAATGAGATCTTTCACCAAGGGACTAAATGACATAATTGAAAAATTGTGGAGATAAAGGAGGTCTTGGTTGTGTAAACAACATTGAAACTCTCATTAATGGAGAAACAATCTTTATTAAGGGCAAACAAGAAACTCCTAACCCTATAGCCTCCTCTAACACACTTCCTTGGTGCTCAATTTTGCAAAAAATCAGGACACACACAAGGTAAACGTTATAGTAGACTTTTTGATAGGTGTCAGTTTCATCTAAATAGGCTAGCAAGTGAATTGAACCTTAAAAACTAGCTCTTGAATAAAATAAAAGGGAGAAGACTAGCACTAAGCCTAGAAATAAGAAAATCACTCCAAGCACACTTCTTAAGAAAAAAGACCTTCTTACCCTCAATAAAAGTCTAATTAAGTCTAAAGATGTTCCTTTATATTCTCATGGGGGTCTAGATCCTAGAAAATATTTAGGAGCCTCCACATTTGCTTAGCACACTTTGTTCTATAGTCTAAGACCTCTTCGTGTCACTTTATTCTTGGTCTCAATGCTATGGTATGTAATTAGAATCCTCTCTACTCATAGGACTTCCAGTTTAGTGTGTTTTAAGGTACTTAGGAGAAGACCTATATTTTAGGGGAAGTTCACCTCAAATTTTGTGGTGTAAGCCTAAGGATCATTACTTTAGAGTGGGACAATTTTTAGGGTCCTAAGTCCATCCCTAATCAATCTTAGGGCTCCATAATTGTCGTGGTAACTTATTTCTTTAGCATCTACTTAAATATATCAATTTCCTACTATGTTTTTTATATACTAGATCGGCAAGATTTGACAACTATCCCTAGAATCTCATTAAATAAGACTTTATATGTCAAGAAATTTAAAATCTTCCAAAGTGATTGATAGAGAATCTTCTTCAGTTTAATTGATATTATAGATTTTGATCTTTAGAAAGTCATGAACATTATGCTTATTCAACTTAAATTCCCATATCATGTTTGACATTGTTTTGACTTGTTTCTTAAAGTGAAATTTAGCAATCTTGGTAGATATAATTTGAATATTTTATTTCCAAGTATCTATTGAAAAATTTGGAAATAACGCGAAGGGGAAATAGGCAACCATGGTTGATATATGGTTCAAAAGCCTCCACGACTCAAAATAAAAATAAAATGAGAAAAAAAAAGAGATAAAGTTGTATTGTATTTCGATCAACACTTATTGTGTTAGACAAAAATCTAGTGAACTATTTTCAAATCAAATGAATATTGAATAAATTAGAATTTGACATGGTTTAGTGATCTTCCAAAAATCAAAATTGAAATATTTAAGTTAGACTTGCTCTAAGTTGATATCTTTGATAATCGATGCTTTGGTTAATTTTAGTCCTAGTATGCTTTGTTTGATATTGAAAATATTTTATAGTCCTATTTTTTCATTAATGGTCCTTATCTAGACAATGTTGATTCTTTCTTGAAATTCGGGATGTTAATTGTATGACTAATTACTTGATTTATCTATTCATTCATGCAAATAAATTAAATTTCTATGATTTTTTTAAAACCTTAGGTTCTTGTTGTTTGGTCTCTACTATTTTTCTACGTCTTTCTATAAGTTTTTAAAGCCCTAGGTTGTTATTATTGATCTCTAATGCCTTTGCAAGTCCTTTTTGGGATAAGGAGTGGTTGAATTCTTAGGTTATTTACGATAAAGAGGACATTTCAGATACTCAATGGAGCACTCATTTTATTTTTGTTGCTTGATAAGTTTATCAAGCTCTTAAGTGCTTCTTAGAACGCTCAAAGTATTATTTGATACTCTTCCAATTCTCAAAGGGCTTAAGCACTAATCTAGCTTCAAGAGTGCTCTCACCTAACATAGGCTATAAATTGCCTTCCAATGATCATTTTCTTCATTTCCTCCATTTGATCTTGAGTTTTAGTTGCATTCGATTTGTTATGTGGATTAAACTTTGTTATTGAAACTAACTTAGCTTAGCTTTTCTTTTTTTTTTTCTTTTATATATATCCTATGTTTTGGTTTGGATGTACTAGTATTTATATAACTTATGTATCCGAAACCCTTGATTGCATATGAGTATCATTTTGTGTACATGTTCCTCTCTCTTCCAAGCGTTTCTTGCTTTATCTTATTCATCTTTGTCATTTTTGTAACCAAAAGGGGAAAATAGTTTATTATTGATGATTGATAGATATCCATTATATGTGTGACTCACATCCATTTAGTCTTACGATGATTTGATAGGAGTTATGAATTATATTTATTCCCCACACACACTACTTGGTAGTTTGCTTATTTGATTTTGATTACTCAATTGACTTCCTTTAACTTCTCTTAATTTTCCTTTTTATGGCCTGGAGTTTCACACCATTCTAATCATAATTATGATCTTGAATCTTATACTAAACAAGGTAGGTTTGGTTGATTTTGGAAGAAAAATGAATTGAATTACCAAAAATTTGAATCAACCATATCTTAATTGGAAAATTACAATACCAAATAATTAAGATAATTTGGTTTAGCTTTTCTAAAACAAGTTTTGGCCCACAAGCAAAACTTATTTTGGGGCCTAAAGCCCAATTGAATTTTAAATTGCATTTATTTTATTTTGAGCCCAAATGTCTATCAATTTAGGTTTAGATTAAGGGATGTTAATACAATAGCAGACTATGGTAATCTCAAAGCTCATTTTTATTTCAAGCCCAAGCCTTTTTTGATTCAAATGAAATATAATTCTCATTTTCCCTTCTATGTTTTAAATGCTTAAAAAACTCTTCCACTTAGGTGATGTTTGTTTTTTTGGCTTTTTGTTGAAAGAAATTTGTTTTCAAAATTTAAATTGTTTGTTTTTCTACTTTTTCATGACTTATTATAAACTTTTTACTAAATAGAAAAAACCAAAATATATAGTTTTTCCAAATAGAAAAAATATCATATTGATTTTTCTTTACTTTTTAATACTTAATAGAAATAAAATACTATAAAAACAAACAACTTAATATTTAACACTATTAAGTATTAAGGTTCTATTTAAAATTAAGTAAAAAAACAAATACCACCTTAGAATTTATAATAGTCCCAATTAGTAAAGATTCCTTACAAAAATAATATATATTTCATATTTCCATCTGATTTTTCCAATAAAAGAAAAACAAAATCTACAATCAAAGGTTGTGAAGCCTAGATTAAATTGGAAAATATATATGCACCAATTGCTTTCATCTTTAGTCTCTATACATCAGCATCGCCACATAGCAATACAATAACACCTTACAAGTTAGAGAGCACCATCGCAATGTCGAAGTCGTGTGTATATATATATATTTATACACACACCTGAAACGGCACTGTAGAGCTATTTCACACGTCGATGTGATTCTATTCATGTGAGAGATTTGTTATCAAATCAAAATGATGTAATTGAGTTTTCTATTACTCTAATGGAACCAAACTTTTTATAATTAAAAACCGAACCAATTGGGTCAGTTTAGCTTAATTTGGGTAAGTTTTGAAGCTATTAACTTATTCCACTACCAAAAGCTATATACTTCTTTTGAATTGGCTCCTGATGTTTTAATTACCCTTTATTTGAATTGGATTCAATATATTTGGTAATATGTTCCATTACTTTATGGTGGGTTCTCCATTTTTTTTTTTAACCTTTTATCTTTCACAATTCAACATAAGATAATGAATTACAACATTTGTTCAAAAAAAACAAATTATTTTTTCAAGTATTTATTATAATTAAAATGTTATAATTTTTTATAACTTATTTTAAAAGTATTTATTATATATGTATATATATTAAAAATAAAAAAAATTAATTTATAAAATTAAATTTTATATATAATTGAGACTAAGTGGGACATAATAAAACAATACCTGAATCTGCTTCAAACTAGTCGTCTCAAACCTATTTATTTAAATTTCAAACTCATCGTCTTCAAACTAGTCGTCTCAAACCTATTTATTTAAGGCTTAAACCTATTTATTTAAATTTCAAACTCATCGTAGGGACGGATGAGATGTACACCCAAACCTATTGAATATATTTGAATTAAATAAATCATTATTTATTGAATATATTTTCAAGTTGGATATATATTTATATATATGCAAAATTCTTTCCATGTTTGAAAGTAATTGCCACAAAACTTGTGAAAATAACATTTTGCTATAAAACGTAAAAAGCAACATTTGTGCCCATTGAAACAACTTTTGTCATGACTAAATCTAATTGTGATTAAAAGCAATATTTTACTATAAACTACTGCAGTGTTAATTTAAAGTAATATTTTTTCCGTGTCTTAAAAATATCATTTTGCCACTAACTATTTTTATGCTTAAAAATGACAACAAAGTTTAGTTCTATGATTGAAAATGATAAGTAACGTACTTGCACCAACGGTGTGGCCACAAAGATTTTTCTCTTTCATGGTAATTTTTTTATTTATTAAATACATACTTTTGACCACAAATTATTTGGTGATCTTTGCGGTTCAATCAACCCTTTTGGACTGGCGAGGAGAGATGGTGGGAATTGGACGATTGATGGCTGGCGATCAACTGTTACGCTCGAGCTGCTGCCGGCGGTGAGTTGGGTGATGCTCAGGGTAGGCGCGGGTATGGTGAGACCGTGAGAGAGGGAAAGAAAGAAAAGAAAAGAAAAAGGAGAAGAGGAGGGGAAAAGAAAGGGGGAAAGGGGAGGGAGGAGAGGGGTTGCGGCTGGTGGTGGCTGATGGGTGAGAGAGAGGGTAAGAAAGAAAAGAAAAGGGAGAAGTGAAGAACTGAAAGTAAAAGGAGAGAAAGGGGGAAAAGGGCGGCGGGGGGATTTAGGGTTTTAGGTTTTGTTTTTTAAATGAATGGGGAAGGTTAAGTATGAAAATGGAGGTCCAGATTGGTTCTAAAAAATTATTAAATTCAATCATTGTCTAAAATAGGTATAAATAAGTTTAAAAATTGGGTTTTTAAAAAATATATTTATATTTATTTTTATCATATATTAAATATAAAAATAAAATATTATTAAAAATTTTAATTTTATATATATATACCTATATATAATTTTTTTATAAATATTTTAAATTTTAATAATATATAAGTTATATATTTATAACTTCAATTGTTTAATTTCGATTCAATCATCGATTTGACTAATGAATCCGATAATTTTTTTTGATTGAGTGATACGTCGTGAAAACATTGTAAAAAACCATATTTATTGTAATAAGAAAATTCTTTGGAAGTTAATAAAAAATTGATTTCTATTTATTTTATTTTTAACCTTATTTGAAATTAAAAATGATTTAAAAAAAGGTAGACAACAACAAAGTGTACGTCATGAAGAGGAGGCATACAGTAGGGCATTTCGTTAGAAAATTATTTTGTTGAAAGCTAATCAATGACCGAATAAGAACCTTGGAGGACTCCTTCACTACAAGCCATTTGGATGATATATATAGTCTGCAGCAAGCTCCCAAACTCAACCATCCTTCCGGCCATGGCTGTTTCCAACACAGGGATTACACAACTGCCAACACAAAAACTTCTTTTCTTTCATCTTTTCATGATTTCCGTTTCCTTCTTCCTAATATTCCCTTGTGCAACCTCGTTATCCTTCAACTTCACCTGCTTTGATCGGAACAAAGGTCAAATATACTTCGAGAAAGATGCTTTTGTTTCTCCGGATCAAGTCATCCAACTAACCAGAAACCTTCAGAATGCTGCAATGAATTATAGTTGGGGTCGGGCCACGTATATGAAGCAATTGCAACTCTGGGATAAGGTCTCCGGAAATCTCACTGATTTCACTACCAGTTTCACCTTTGTCATTGATTCGCAGAAGAACAGTCGGTATGGTGATGGGCTCGCGTTCTTCCTTGCTCCCAATCGCGCACAGTTGCCTTCAAAAATGACAGGAGGTAGCGGCCTTGGTATTGTAAGTCCCAGCCAGGCGTTGAACACTAGAAAAAACCGTTTTGTTGCAGTGGAATTCGATACTTATCGAAACGATTGGGACCCAAGGTACCCAATAAATGATCATATTGGTATCAATATCAACTCCATGAAATCTGTCAAAAATGCCGCATGGTTGAGTAATATTCCGGAAGGTCAAACAAATCATGATTCCATCAGGTATACCTCTGGTACCAAGAATCTGAGTGTTGTTTTAAGGACTGATAGGGGTAATACAAGTTCCATACAAAGTCTTTATTACATAGTTGATTTACGGAAATACTTGCCAGAACTCGCAACTGTTGGCATCTCAGCTGCAACGGGAAGGTATTTTGAGATACACGGCATTCATTCGTGGAGTTTTAATTCAACTCTAGAAACTCTTCCGCATCCTCCAGAAACAGGAGCTGAAATTCCCAATCCCCCGGAAACAGTAGCTGAACCCCCCAATCTTCCAAAAATTGGAGATGAAAATAATAAAGGACTAGTGGTGGGATTGGGTGTTTGTGCATTTGTTGTGGTAGTTGGGTTGGGTGGGACTGTGTTTTACTTGTGCAGGAAGAAGAACGAAAGGGGAATTGAAGATGATAATGATTTTGACCTGGCAATGGACCACGAATTTGAGAAGGGCACTGGACCTAGGAAGTTTTCATTTGATGAATTAGCTCTTGCCACAAGTAACTTTTCAGAGGGAGAGAAGCTTGGAGAGGGAGGGTTTGGTAGGGTTTATAGAGGTTTCTTAAGAGAACGGAGCTCCTATATTGCTGTTAAGAGGATATCAAGGAGGTCTAAACAAGGGATGAAGGAGTATGCATCTGAAGTAAAGATCATCAGTAGATTAAGGCATCGAAACTTGGTGCAGCTCATGGGCTGGTGCCATAAAAAGGGAGAGCTCCTAATGGTTTATGAATTCATGCCTAACAACAGTTTGGATTCTTGTTTGTTTGAAGCAAAAACCTTGTTGAGATGGGCCATGAGGTACAAAATTGCTGTTGGATTGGCTTTGGCAGTGCTCTACCTTCATGAAGAATGGGAACAATGTGTGGTACATAGGGATATCAAATCGAGTAATGTGATGTTGGATTCAGATTTCAATGCAAAGCTCGGAGATTTTGGACTGGCTAGGTTTGTTGATCATGGGAAAGGATCACAAACCACAGTTTTAGCTGGGACCATGGGGTACATGGCTCCTGAATGTTTCATGACCAGCAAGGCCAGCAAGGAATCCGATGTCTACAGTTTTGGGGTTGTTGTGTTAGAAATTTGCTGTGGCAGAAGATCGGTGGAACCCAAGGCTAAAGAAAATCAGATCAGATTGGTGGAGTGGGTTTGGGACCTCTATGGAGTAGGAAAGCTTCTTGAAGCAGCTGATCCAAGACTATCTGCAGATTTTGATGAGCAACAAATAAAACGATTGATGATTGTAGGGCTTTGGTGTGCTCATCCAGATTGCAATCTTCGCCCTTCGATAAGGCAAGCGATTAATGTCCTTAACTTCGAAGCATCGCTGCCCGTTCTCCCTTCAAAGATGCCAGTGCCAATGTATTTTTCTCCTCCAGTAAATACGCCTGCATTTTGGCCTACAACTTCCTATAATGCTACTAGCACTTCTGGAATAGGCCAAACCAAGTTTTAGAGCCCTTGTCATGGAGCTGATTCATTCGGGCTCATCACTTTCTTCAACTTCTCTCTCTGCATCCCTAGTTTTCCCACTAAGTTCATGGAACTTTTGTAATTAATTGATGGCTTTTTTTTCTTTTTCTTTTTCTTTTTTGGTACTTCATAATTCATTTGATCAAGTCCCGGCCTTTTCCTGCAGTTTGTTATGTATTTGAAAGTGTCCAATTCCTTTCTTGGAAGATGATCATGTTCTTTAGAAATATACTTCGGAATGAGTTAATTTCAGGGTTTATAATTAATTCCATGATCAAAGAACTTAAAATGTAGAATGGTAGCATTATTGAAAGTGGTAATCAAATCTTATGATGCAGAACTTGAGCTTCTTAATTGCCATCTTCGTTTTTTTCCAACACCCCGGCCCTCCCTCACCAAACAAAAAGTAAAACAAAGCAGAAATCATCATTAACAAATTGGGATACCAAATAACGATCAAATAGGTTAGGTCAAAAAAGAGATTAGACATTTTGGGGCATATATTGCTGGGATAGAAAAGCGTATACAACCTAGTTTTCAGGGCTGCCGGCTTCGGACGATTTCATGGTCTGGACAAATTAAGCCTGGGATCATTCAATTATAATCAAATGGAACTTTTTGTAAAGTTGATCCTATCAAAAATGGTTAAAAATATTTTTTTTTCTCGCATAATTTCGGGTTAATGCATTCAATGTAAAGTCCAGAATGTCAAGGACAAGAAGATGCTCCAATGGGACTGACTCTATGCATGTGGTCTTTATTAGAGGGGAAGCCAACTCTTCGTCTGATGTGATTTATATAATGCCTTTATTTTTTTTCCTTTTTTTATTGAATTTCTTTTTTCCCAAGGGTCAAAAAGACACCAAGAAGGTTCGATGATGATTCGAAAGGCTGTCGTTTTGTTCCCAAATTAAAGCGGAGGACAGGATAAGATTCTTTTGGTCTATATCTACCTGATCAATCATATTATATACAAATCCTATTTGAATTGAAAAGAAAATGTTAAAATGCACTCATTTTTTATGGGGATAATTAGGCTTAGGTTCCTTAAAAAAATAATAATTTAAGGACTATATTGAAACATAAATAAAAGTATAAGGGCAATTTTTTGCGTTTTTAAATTTATCCCAAAGTATACGACAACTATAACAAATATCAATTTTTGCCATGAACTGATTTATGCTTAATTAAAAGCATCCCATGGTAAAAAAGTGTTTTCCACAAAAAATTATTAATTGTGGTGAGGTTTAGGCTATAAGTACATGAGTATTTATTTTTAGCACCAGAAGATAAAATTTTGATAAAAAAAAAAAAAATTGGCAATACATTATTTTTCATTATAAAATAAAATTTGTAGTAACATATATATCACTTTTCGTCGTACACAAAATAATTTCATAACAAAAGTTAAAATTTTCCATGAAAAAATCACAATAGAAAGAAACTTTTTTTTTCTATGAAGTAAATATCTTCTTTAATTATAAAATAAAAAGTATGGGGAAATGTGTTTTGCTATAAGAAATATTCCTACTTAATGATTACATTCCACCATAAAAAGGAAATTATGGCAAAAGTGTATTTTCAATTAAAAAGAAAAGTTTAATTTTATCTTTTTCTAATAGTACTAAGTTGCTAGCCAAAAAGCAGCAATAATCACTCGATCATTGTTGCGCCTCAATGCTTAAATCTATAGTTATAAAATTACATGAATCACCAACTTCCAATGAATTAGCATCAATATCAGAAAACAAAAGATGAACTTAGCTAAAAGCAATCAAAGCCTATGAATTGATCCTGCATAGAATATAAGTTACAGTAATTGAATATCAACATTACATAGTTTAACACACTACGCCTAGTACGAATAAGATGTCACACCACTTCTAAACATGAATATCCTTCTTATATTCACAAAAGATGGGACAAACCACACAAAAGATAAGGAGGGAGAAGTATAACTTATTTCTTTATTTTTGGAGACATAGAAACATTGAGGAGTAACATTTAAATAGTAGTCATAATCTTGGTGTTAGAGCATTCATCCACATCTTCTCCAATAAGCAAGAAGACCCTTTCTCCAATGTTGTCCACAAACTTCCCTGCTCTAACTTATGAATCACTTGCCACTTGAGGATGGGTATGACTAGCTAGGAAAGATAGAGAGAGTGTAACAACTCATACCTAATAGATATTATCCACTCTAGGCTCAAAGTGGGCCTAGAGCGGACAATATCTACATGGTTAAGTGTGAGTCGACATTACAAATGGTATCAGAGCTAATCCCCGACCTCGGTGTGGGAGATTTATTTGGCCTTGTAGGAGTGTTTATTTATTTGACCCTGCAATCCCGTGTGACACAATAAGGGCGTTGTGTCTACATGGAGGGATGTTTGTGATATCCCACATCGGATAAGGAAGAAAGTTTCTGACGCTATATATGTATGGACTCCTCTGAATCCTACAAACACGTTTTAAAACTGTGAGGGCCTCTTTGCGTCTAGAGCGGACAATATCTATATGGTTGGGTATGAGTCGTTATAGAGAGAGATGAGGATTAAAAACTTATTACCTTGCCAAGTTAAAGACTAATATGAGTTTAATATTTAATATCAATGTCATTGTTAATAGTTAAAAATTGAGGAAAAAGGTTACCATAACCATTAGCCACATGTCAACACTTCAACAAAATGCATCAATTAACAAAACAAAATTTACAAAATGTCAATAATTAAAAAAAAAAATCGAAAATCATTGAACAACTAAAGTATCTTGTTTTAACGGAAAAAAAAAATGCAACTTTAACATTCCAATATACTCTATATAAACATGTGCAAGTAAGAGTAAGCTCAAACCATAACAAGCATACTTTGAAATCATGAGAGAGAATAACATTAAATGTAAATATGAAACTTACATTTGCTCAGCATTTGACCTATACTTAGCAAATTGAACTATAATTTCTTGACCATATTAAAAAATCCTTCCAGTGAGAAATATTGTTAAAGAAGCTCTTAATTGCTAAGACCAACTTTATTGCGAAAGAAATAAGGTAAATATTTTCTTGATGCTCTACTTAATTCAAGAAAAATGATTTTTAGGGAACTAATTTTTATCCTTGGTAAGCCTCTCAATATTCAACAAACCAAAAAAGATATGAGGGGATGGATACCATCTAGCCTATCCACTCTTTTGTGCGTCATATGCATACTTATAATGAACAAATGCAAAACCAAACCATTCACTAGTCTAAAACAGGAAAACTAAGACGTAGTTACATAATTCTAGTATGTAGCTAATACCTCATTCGGTTGCTAAGAAAATCTTTGAAAATAGATCAAATCAATCTCTTACATAATACAACTAAGTTAGCAAGAACATAAAAAATCCTTTACTCAAGTGACATCAGTCTAACTTGCTTAAGCAACTCAATAGTATGAACATTCTCTTTAGATGTAGTGTGATATGTTTATATAAAAGATCATAGTATTATTACAAAATTGTGTGAGAATATATAACATGAACATAATAAAACCAAATGGAACTAGTAGCAAGAAGAAGATAATTATATAATTTTTTTTTAATTGTATGTCATAGGAAAACCAAAGCTATAAGGGAATAGACATAACATTAACTCAGTTTTAGAAATTAAGGCAATCATGTGTACATGGACATTGCCCCCCCACCCACCCCATTTTTTAAGGCACTTCTTAGTGCATTTTGTTTTATTGCCTATCAAAATGAAAAATTAAGGCAATTCAAAATGAAACAGCTCTAGGTCAAAGGGTTATGCATGTGGCAAGAAACTTTCCTTTATATTGTAATTTTAGTCTTTTAATTATTTTATCCAAGTGAACCTAGAGATCACATACAAGAAAAAAAAACATCCAATACCAACAAGTGCATATATAGACCAAGTATTTTATTCCTTGGTGTAAAGCCACAAAAATGACAAACACTCTACTTTAGCAATATATTGCCTCTCAATGTTATTTTCCTAAGCATAACATGACTTAAAATGAAATGGGTTAAACAAAAAGTTTTCTTCCCTTAAGCCATTTTTGGTTGGTGAATCCCTCCTTCCCTCTTTGATTCTTCCATTTTCTCAACTTTCTCTCACTTTCTCATCCTTCCAAAATTTGAAATTGTGTAGGTTTTTTTCCCTTTGATTTTAATAGTGATTGTTGTTGAAATTGGGTTTGGTTTGTTTGTGGGCCTTATGTTTGGGCTTTGAGATTTGGGTATGGGCTTATGCATTTATGTTTGTTTGTGGGTCATATGTTTGGGCTTTGAGATTTAAGTATGGATATTGGATATCTAGTTGGACTTAATTAAATTTATTGGTTTTTTTATTAACATGTGGGCTCTACATATTAAATTTGGTTTGGTTTTAGTTGTGGATTTATGTTTGTGTATTAAATTAGGCTTGAAGTATGAAATATTAAATTTAGGTCCAATTAAATTTATTTTGATTTGTAATATTTTAAAATTTGGTGAATTAATATTAAAATTGTGTTCATTTGTTGTTAATGAAATTTGTTGGATGGATTTGAATTATTTAATTTAGACATGATATAATATTATGATATATTTTTTATGTGGGTTTGCATATTAAATTGGGTTGGAATTATGGAATATTAAATTTTGGCCTAATTAAATTTATTTTAATTTATCATGTTTTGGGTTTAATTAATTGAATTTATGTTTTGGTTATTAATTTAGAAATTTTGGATTAGGGTTTATAGCATGTGAGATGTTTTTGTTGGGTTATATTTGCTAATTTATGCCCATTTTGATTGACAAAATTTATCGGATTAATTTGAAATTTGAAATTTGAATATGAGTTTGAATTTTAATTTAGGATTTTGTACATCTTTGGATATTTACATTTGGGCTATTTTTATTTTTGCATGGGCTCATTTTGCAATTATGTTGGCTAAGTACGGATTTATGACGCGTGAAGTACGAAATTTCATGAAAGAAAGTGAGAATAAAAAAATTGTAAGAAGACATTGAGTTTATTGTAAGTTTGTTTGGGTACACATTTTATTTCCCACTTTTATTTAGTTTTATTTATATTGGTTTCTGTGAATATTTATCTATATATATTTACTTGTTACGTACAGAATTAAATATCGAGCAAATTAGAAATTTTGTTTAAATAAGAGGAACAATTCAATGAATATGTTTTAATAAAATAATAATTTTAAAATATTCTTCTTAATAAAAGAAAGTTTTTTTTATTAATAAAAATTCAAAAAAAATGCTTTTAGAAAAATCCAAAAAAAAATATTTTTAATAGAATTTGAAAATTTGTTTTTAATAATAATTGTCCAAAAATCTCTTTGTTTAATAATAATAATTGTCGAAAAATTGTTTTGTAAATAAAGTTGTCTTATAAATTAATTTTTAATTAAAATTCTTTTGCAAATAAAGTTATATATATATATATATATATATATATATATATATATATTAATAATTTGTACATGTCACTTTTCTTAAATGAAAACAAATTGAAATAATTTTATAAATAAAATTGTAAAAATTCATTCTTTTATAATAAAAGCAAGTAAAAATAATTTTTATACCCAAATTGAAATTTTGTAATAAATTCTTTTGATACAATAAGTGTAAATAACTTTTTTTAAAAAATTAAATACAACTGAAATTGAATCAAATCATTAATTAAAAAAAATTGAAACTTCTTTTTTGTAAATAAATAAATTGAAATCACTAATTCAAAATTGTTTTTAATAAAAGCAATTGAAATTTCTTGAAAACTAATTTTTTCAAATATCATTTTTTTAATTAGTTCAATAAATCAATTTGCATAATTCTATTGTCATTTGTTTTGTACATTCTTATAACTTTATTTTGTCATCATCTTTGTGTATATGGGTTTAAAGGGGTGTTACGACTTATCACCGTACTTTCCCAATAGGTAACTTGAACCCCAGATCTAAATTTGGTTTTTATAGATATATCGTTTCCAAATAAAGAGTCACACTTGTTTTCTTTCTTATTTTGTTTTCCTTTTAAAAAAATAAAATAAAAATAAGTGGTGACTCCAAGTCTTTTTTAAATATCATATTTTTCACTAAATAAAAAGTGAGTATCATGATCGAGTGGGAATGCATGTGAAAAATGCGGGATCCACACACACATATATGTATATATATATATATATATATATATATATATATATATATATATATATATATATATATATATATATATATATATATTAACTAAATATGTTTTTAAAATTTTTTATAAGATAAAGATGAAGAATGAAAAATAAAAAAGGAATCCAGTTATAGTAAACACCCATTTCCTCTCAAAATCAAATTTTTAATGAATGGTTAAGATTGTATCATGGGATCCCAATCAAGAGGACTAAAGTGTTCTGGTCATTTTCACTTATTGGTGACATATTGTAAACCCCTTTTGAGCTGGCCACCTTGAGGAGAAAAACTTTGGTTTTTTTTTTTTAGAAGTGGGGGACTACTCCCATGCTCAGTTGCATGGGGCGCGTAGCCTTGGATACAACCACCTCACCATGGTGGTGGTTGGAGTTTCAGGAGGGAAAATGATGATTTGAGCAGGCAAGGGAGAGGGTAGGAACTGATGAGCCAAGAACAGTGGAATGGTTGGAAGCTGACAAGAGGGAGTTCTTTTGGGTGAGATCTGGAAGGAACGAGGGGAGAAATAGAGAGGAAAGAAAAAAGGAAGGAGAAGTAGGAGGAGAGCTCATCAGTAGGGTCCAGGTATGATTTCATCATTCTCTGGTATTTTCTCATTTCATATCGTTCTATTCTGGTTCTTTTTTAGTTCATTTACTGATTGGTGTGGATGTCATAGGCCATTCGTTTGTTTTGTGAGATTCTAGGTATGCTTGATCTATTTTTAGATTTATTTTGGGTGTTTTTGGCTCCTCTTGATAGTATCGGATGCTCTGGTTTTTTTTTATGACTTTATTTATCAAAACCATGCTCTTATTTTCTTCGGATTCCACCTACTCCTAACTTTTCGATAGTCCATGACATAAGGTTGGGTACATACTCTGTTTTTACGTTTTTATTCTTCCATGTTCATCTCCTATTTCTTTCCGGGGTGTGAGGATCTTATTTGGGTTGGCCATCTTGTTTAGGGGTGATTTTGGGAAAACTTCATGAGGGTCACTTTTCATAACAATTGAGAATTATGGGTCTGAGTGACTACTCTTCAAGTAGTTCCACACATGCATTGACAGTCCCAAGTGCTTAGAGTGGTGAAGATGTCTATAGCAACAAGGTTTTTTTGAATGGTTTAGATACACCTCTTGGTTAGTCTTCCGAAGGAAAGTTTTCGGAATTTAATGCATCTTTGGCTCCTAAGAGGTCATCTTCTACCCATGGTCGTCCTTCACCCGCCATACCCATAACCATACCCATGCCACTATTCTTCAATGCCCACTAACCCACTTCTCTCACTAACCCATTCCCCATGAACCTAAAAACTCATCTATCTCACTACTCCTTCTTCACACTCCCCGTACCCACCACATGCATATAAATTCATCTCATTTCACCACCGTCTCTCTATACTCATCTAATTATTCCGCCCTTAACCCATTTCCCTCATCATTTTTTTCATTCATTTCACTGCAAAACCCATTATCTACCATTACCCGTTCCACCCTTCCTTCCTCACCCACCTTGTTCTCTATCTTCCCACGTGCATGGTCATCTCCACATTTTCATTCCTCATATATTTCAAAACCCACCCATCCAACCCGGCACCGTGCTCCCACCTACAACTTCTTTCACACTTACTCAACCCACCACCCCTACCATTCATCATCCACAAGTTCACTTCCCTTATTTTCTATAAATCCATTTATCTCACCACCCCTTCCCATTCATACCCACCGGTTTTCCATCCTTCATGCTCACTACCCCTCACACCCAAGCTCACCATCTCATCCTCCCTAACCTTCCATGCACATCACCATTTCTTTAATGCTCTCTAACCCATCTTTCATATCTACTAATCCCATTTTCACTAACCTCCTATCCTCCATCAAACCTATAACTTCACACCCACCATACCCTTAAACCCATTTCTCTCACTACCCATGACTCCACCCGATGTTAATCTCTATGTGCATGGCTTCATTTCATCACCTCATCCACCCGAACCCGTTTCTCTCACTACTATATACCCCCATTCCACCAATGGAAACTCCATGTGCATGGTAGTGAGAATGGCGGATAGGTAAGAAGGTGGCAGCATTGTGGTGTTTGTTTTTCAAAAAAAAAAAAAAAAATGGGTTTGTGGTGCTCTCGGGAAGTGCATGGTGGGTATGATAGAGACTTGCATGGAAAATGGGTTTGAATGGCATTATTGTAATATGGGAAGTAGTCTTGTGGCATTCTTTGGTATGCTGGCAGCATTGGGAATAGATTGGTTGCCACTTTGAACACGTGGAGAAGTCTTGCAAATGAGGATCACCACAAGCCTTTTTTTTTTTTTTTTACTATTTCTTCATATTTTGATATTAGAATAATTTTCTAACATTCCAATTTCCGATATTTAGTTTTTCAAAATGCCATTCTCAAAATGATTTTCCAAGATTCCGATTTTCGAAATTTAATCTTCCGAAATTATGTTCTCAAATGCACTTTTTTTATAAAAAAAAAAAATAATTTCTCAAAATCCCAATTTTCCAAGATTTTTATTTTTATTTTTATTTTTATTTACTATTATTACTATTATTATTATTTTATTTATTTATTTATTTTTAAATTCCATTCTCAGAATAATTTTTAAAGATTTCATTCTTTAATTTAATTTTTTGAAATACTGTTTTCAAATAATCTTCCGAAATTCCAATTTCCAAATTCAACTTTTTAAAAATTTCCATTTTCCAATAATTTTCCAAAATTCCAATAATCACATTTATTTATTTAATCATTATTATTTTTGTTATTATTATTTTATTTATTTATTTATTTTTAAAAATTCCATCTTTAAATAATTCTTCAAAATTCCAATTTCCTAACTTAATTTCCAATTACCAAAATCCTAATTTCACATTTATTTATTTAATCATTAATATTTTATTTATTTATTTATTTCTAAAATTCCAATTTCCAAATTTGATTCCCAATTTCCAAAATTCTCATTTTAACATTTATTCATTTAATCATTATTTTTTTTGTTATTATTATTATTTTATTATTTTATTTATTTATTTATTTCTAAAATTCCATCTTTAAATAATTCTTCAAAATTCTAATTTCCAAATTTGATTCCCAGTTTCCAAAATTTTCATTTTCACATTTATTTATTTAATCATTATTATTTTTTTATTATTATCTAATTATTTATTATTTATTTATTTATTTTTAAAATTCCCTCTTTAAATAATTCTTCAAAATCCCGATTTCCAAATTTGATTCCCAATTTCCAAAATTTCAATTTTCACATTTATTTATTTAATTATTATTATTTTTTTATCATTATTATTAATCTATTTATTTATTTATTTTTAAAATTCCATCTTTAAATAATTCTTCAAAATTCTAATTTCCTAATTTAATTTCCAATTTCCAAAATTTTAATTTTCACATTTATTTATTTAATCATTGTTATTTTCGTTATTATTATTTTATTCATTTCTAAAATTCCATCTTTAAATAATTCTTCAAAATTCCAATTTCCTAATTTAATTTCTCTTTTCCAAAATTCCAATTTTCACATTTATTTATTTAATCATTGTTATTTTTGTTATCATTATTAATTTATTTATTTTTAAAATTCCGTTTTTAAATAATTCTTCAAAATTCCAATTTCCGAATTCAATTTCTAAGTTCCGAAATTCTAATTTTCACATTAGTTTATTATTATTGTTGTTATTATTATTTTATTTATTTGTTTGTTTTTAAAATTCCATCTTCAAATGATATCCAAAACTCCAATTCATAATTTAATTTTCAAAACTCCAATTCTCAAATTATTTTCAAAATTCCAATTTCTTTCAAATTTAATTTCCGAAATTCTAATTCTTAAACTTAATTTTCAAAACTCCAATTCTCAAATAATCTTCAAGATTCCAATTTCATTCAAATTTAATTTCCAAAATTCCAATTCTTAAAGGTAATTTTCGAAACTTCAATTTTCAAATTTCAATTTTTCAAGCAATTCTAATTTCACTCCAATTTTCAAATATTTCTTTAATTCTACCACCCTTCATTTTTCCTTAGGGTTCAAGGTCATTAAAAAAATCTCATTTTTAATAAACATGTTGCATTTTTATTTCAGGAAAGCACCTTCATAAATTTTTCTTTGATTTTTAAAATAATTTTTCCGTTTCTCTTGATTTTAAAATAAGTAAGAATGAATTTTTCATAATTCCAAAATAATGGAATTTGTGAAACTAATTCTTGCAAAATGAATTAGGCTTTGGTGGGGGCCCTACATATGAGTTTTGTCTTTTAATTGCCAATTGTTATGCTTAATGACTATTGCTCAATCTTTGTCTTACCTTTTGATATGCATGTGATAATTTTATACTTGAGCTAACCTTGTTTCCATGATAACACCCTATTAATTGTTGCTAAGGTCCGATCTCATTCCCACTTCGTTTATTTCGATGCATGATTCACTTTATTATTTGATTATTTTACTGGTATCCATTGACTTCCTCATCAATTGCCACATCTGTCTCACCTTATTTAGTAGAGACCCATTTTTAGGAACTTAGAGGGGTGTTATGGTCTTACCGTACCTTCCCGATAAGTAACCTGACCCCCGAACCTGTATTTGGTTTCTCACAGACTGTCTTTTCCAAATAAGGAGTCACATTTAGGGTTTTCTTTCTTATTTTGTCTACCCTATAAAAATAAAACAAAAATAAGTGCCGACTCCAAGTCATTTTCTAAAAAATAAATCATTTTTCAAATAAAAAGCGAGTTCGCCATTGAGTGGAAGCGCATGAATAGAAATGCGGGGTCCACAAAATGGAGACTCCGCTGGGGAATATTTAAAGGGTCAAGCTTGAACTTAAGATGAGACAAATGTGGCGTTTGATTGGTCGATCAGTGGGTACCTATTTCTTGATTGCACATTGAGAGTTTTTTATGCATGCTTCATTGATTTATTCATTTAAGACCTTGATATGATGATTGATTATCTTGATTGGGGTTTCCGATGCAGCGATTTTTTTTCTGTGCTTCATTGTTATAATTGTTTGGGACATTGACATGCTGATTATATTGATTGGTCATCTTGCCTTGCTTAGCATAGTGATTCTGATTTTGGCCATGATTGTTCTGATCACCTCGCATGTATGGATTCATTATTGTATATCATTTGACTTGATGGATCGATTCTCATGCCTGTATATTATCTTGATCGTCTTCGAGCATGAGGTCTGTATCACTATTCATCTTGATTGTTATAACCTGTATGTGAACATGAGTGGTATATTTGTACTTTGCTTGATTGTATGTTGCATGACTGCCCTCCTTCTACGTGATTGCATGTCACTTGTCCGTGTGGGTCTCACATTTATCCCCTTATCTTCAACCCTCTAGTTTCGGTCATTTCCTTCATTTCGGCTCTCACTTTTGCAAGTGTGAAGCCTTGTATGTGCTTGTTTATCTGACCAAGCTAGAGGTTTAGGAGTAAGGTCCAATGACGGGTTATACCAATGTTTGGGAGCAGTTTGGAGGTGACTGACACATTGATGTCGATTGGAGTCCGATCATTGAAGACCTATATAGCCTAGAGCTAGGTTTCATGGATATTTGCGCGATCAGTGTGTTTCATCTTCTGTTTTAGCTTCATAAGATTTTCAGATGCACCCACGCCTCTCACTGTGTACTCTAGTTGACCATTGAGTGTTGAGAGCTTTGAGAGTTTCGTCATAGGAAACCTCCTGGGATGTCGAGGTAGTGCATGTGTGAAGGTGATGACCACCTTACATGGAAGCGCGTCGTCTCTTTGGAGGTATGCAGAGGGTTGGGTACCACTGGAGGGTATGATCACTTCTACTAAGGATCTTTTAAAAAGTCCACCCTTATCTTTCTAGAGCCACCTTGACTTGAGTCGTAGATTCTTCGATTAGGATTTCCTTTCCTACATATGGGTGCATCTGAGGGCCTTCAAAGCCTTTTCGTTCATAGTTTGGACTCAGTATTTCCTCTTTTAGTCTCCAGTTGAAAGTGCACTGAGATCAATACGAGTTGGAGTTACGGTCAGACAGTTCGTCTATACTTTGATGCCTTGCTCATTTCAATTTAGATTAACATTTCTTATGTGTTTTCCCTGTTTCGTGCCTTTATTTTGTTTCTCGTGTTCCAGGATTAACGCTTGGTTTTCAGTCTGGATTTATCATATTAGGTCAGAGTAGAGGGGAGATTAGTCCGATTTTTAAAGAGATCAGACATAGATCAGCAATTTGTCATGGTTGATCAGTTCACGGCTGCCATGGATTCTATTCAAGAGGCCTTGGCCTGTCTCAGGCAGGAGATAGGTAGTCAGCAGAGTAGACCGCCCGTAGTTCAGGATGAGATGCCTCATGACTCATTGCCACCTCTACCACCACCGCCTATTCCGACAGTACCACAGGCCTCACCTTATCTGTTGCATGGTCATTCTGAGGTTACCCCACCTGCAGTAGTACATACCACAGTCATTGATGATGCTCACGCACGTATAGACTGTAATGAGCAACGTTTGAGATAGTTGAGAGTATCTAACGGTTTGGCTGTTTGGGATGATCTAGAAGGTATGTTAGTGGCCAGTTTACCAGCCAAGTTTAGGATGCCTGACATTAAGAGGTACACAGGCATTGGTTTCCTTCGCATTCACCTTCGACTCTACAACACAGTGATGAGGGCCCACAGATTGGACAAGTCACAGATGATCACCTTATTCCCACTATCTTTGAGTAGAGCGGCCCAGTGATGGTTCGCGTCTTTGGAGTCCTCATGGTGCAGGACATGAGATGACTTGGCTCAGGAGTTTTTGCGACAGTTTTCATTTAACAGTGTCATAGATGTGTCGAGAAAAGAGCTCGAGGCTCTAAGGCAAAGATCAGAGGAGTCCGTTTCTTCATTCATCTCCCGCTGGCCCATGAAGATAGTTGAGGTTGTGGATAGACCATCCGAGAAAGATCAGATATAGATGGTTTTGAGGAGTCTACAGCCCAAGATCGCTAGACATGTGGTCGGAGTACCCTTCACAGACTTTAACTCTCTGGTTTTGGCCTTATATGATGTTGAGGACGGTGTTTCGAGAGGATTGTGGACAGATTTTTCCCCTACTGATGTTAAGGGGAAGAAACCATTAGGAGGACAGAGATCAATTGATGTGAGTGCTATCGGTTCTACTAGTCAGAGGCCTCCCAAGCGTCATCAGCCTGTCCCACAGCTCACGGGGACTCACTCTTCTTATGCACCTCAGCAATCTAGGCCACGGGCACCTCATCAGTCATATGATCATGCCTACATGTCTCCTACATTAGCACTGCCTTATCCCACTGCACAGGGCACAGAGAGGCCTCTTGTTTCGTATTCTGCCATAGGGCAACCATGCTATGTATCACAGTTTGCCACAAAACCTACAGCATCCTATCCTAGACCTAAAGCTCAGCAAACCTCTGTTCCTTTCGCTTTGAAGACCCAAGAGGCAGTTTTCACAGTTAGGTGTGCCGTTGAGCCAGGCTCTTCAAAAGCTCATGGAGGTCAGATTGTTGACTGCTCTCACTCCTAGGCCATTGCCTCAGCCCGTCCCGCCTCAGCTCAGGATGGATTTACACTGCACTTATCATCATGGACTAGAACATGAGATAGATCATTGTATCGCTTTGAGACATGCTATCCAGGATCTGATTGATCAGGGTTTGGTTCACTTGGGTCAGCCAAGTGTAACCACAAACTCGTTACTAGCTCACACTACACACGCGGTTCCCCCTCCGAACGATAGCATGCACTCCATTGACTTCGCTGAGCTTGACGATCACATCCACATGTTGAGCTGGGACGAGTCAGAGCCAAAGCCCATATTATCATACGAGATTTATGAGATGGGCAGAGTGACTTTGGGCCCTCGGATGTCCACACCATTCAGACCGGTCCCTGAGGCAGCATCGGTACAGACAACCACTATTGAGACATTAACTTTCTCACATTACAGTGTTCAAATGCCTTTTGTTTTGATTCCAGATGTTGATGAGGTTCAGACTCCATATGTTGATAATGTTCACACTGCTGATGTACAATATGTTATCCGCGAGGGTAGGGTGATGCGGGAGCAACCCCCCACAGCCACTAAACCCTTAGAGGGGACGTCCTCTAGTGAGAAGGTCAGGAGGGAGGATGATGAGATTCTGAGGCAGTTACAGAGCACACAGGCTCGTATTTCCATTTGAAGCTTGCTGGTATCTTCCAACACCCACAGAGATGCATTGATTCGAGCCCTGAGCCAGATCAGAGTCGAGACTACCACCACTCTTAAGGGGTTGATCCATATGGTGACGGCTGGCAAGCCACTTGCATAGTATTCTCTGATGACGACTTGCCACCGGAGGGCTCTGACCACACACGTCCACTTTATATCTCGATCATTTGTTCAGGCCACCGAGTCCCATCTGTCCTTCTAGACAATGGCTCGGCCCTAAACGTCTGTCCTCTGGCCACTGCCATCGCCATTGGCTATGCACCATCTGACTTAGGTCCCTCCACTCAAATAGTTCGAGCATACGATAGCACTTGGAGAGAGGTCATGGGCACTCTAGAGATTGAGCTGCTGATAGGTCCGGGCACATTTGTTACTTTGTTCTGAGTTTTGAGGATTTCTACATCATTTAACTTGCTTTTGGGCCGACCTTGGATCCATAGAGCTGGGGCCATTCCTTCTTCCCTTCATCATAAGGTGAAGTTCATTCACAATGGCCAGGTCATCATAGTGCAGTCTGCGGGAGATATATTCATTTTTGCTGAGCCAATGCTTCAGATTAGTCATAGTGATGACGACTTGTTTCTGACTGAATTCACATTCGACGAGGTGCAGACCCTGGAAATGGAGGATTTTTTTCGAGACTTCGTGGTTATGTCGTTTGACCAGCACAGTAGCATAGTGGTGCTCGACATGATGAGGAGCATGTCTTATTTACCCTGCATGGGGTTGGGGCGACGTCAGCATGGGCCTAGTGAGTTCATGACTATCCTAGATCACGATGTACCATTCAGACTTAGGTTCATTCCACTGGGGCCGATTATAGATATATGGCGCGTTTTCACAAGGAGTAGGTGAGGGCCCGACTGACTCATACACCGTTTGATTATCCTGTTCGCCCATACACCATGAGTTTGGCAGATTACTTCTTGAAGGCATCGGGGCCATAGATGCCTTCAGATGGGATCATTAGGGGGCTCAATACTGTTCGAGAGGCCGAGCTTCAGCATCTTGTCCATCAGCTGTAGTTGAGTGATGGAGCTCTGGGCACTTCCACATCTGCATTGGTTGCCCCATCATCTCCAGATCGCGTGAGCGTTATGACACTCTATTTTTCGGATGAGATCGATGAGTATGGGACATTTTCCGAGATCAGAGACATAGTGGATGGAGGTGTGCCACATGACGAGTACGTTGATGAGATGCTTGCTATGAGTATGGGCCAGATCGAGGAGATAGTTCAGCCTGAGCTCGCTTCACCATTTGATCTATTTGGGGTGTCCGTCATCGAGATTGCTGAGGAGATCCAAACTACTTCTGCTCTAGAGTTTGCGGATGATGTTATAGTGGTTGATGACTTATTTGATGGCCCTATTGCCCTAGTTGAGGGAGCGTCCGACTTTGTGGACCCACCTCTTTTATTTGATGTTTTATCGGGATTTGTCTCCCGTTTTAACGATGTTCATGACTCTTTATTTATGGATTTGAGCATTTTCGAGTATCCGCTTATCTCTTATGATATTACTTTATCTGCACCCTCTTCACCCACATCACAGATATTTGATAGACGATGAGATTGCACAGCATGATTCAAATGATGACTCATCGTCTGCTTCTAATTTGGACCCCATTGATCAAAGAGTTTCACCTGCTACAGATGACATAGAGGTTGTTGATTTTGACATAGCAAATCAACTTAGGGAGTTAAGGATCGGGTCAAATTTATCTAGAGATGAGAGAGACAGCCTCATCCAGTTGCTCAGATCGTATTTGGATGTTTTCGTATGGTCTTATGAGGACATGCCAGGACTTGATTCATCTATTATCCAGTATCGTTTGCCACTTCTGCCCCATGCCAAACTGATTAAACAGAAGTTGAGACGACTGCACCCTCGCTGGAGCTTGCAGGTGAAAGAGAATATTTAGAAACAGCTTAGTGAAGGATTCTTATCCGTGATCGAGTATCTTGAGTGGCTAGCCAATGTCGTCCATGTTCCCAAAAAGGACGACAAAGTGAGAGTTTGTGTTGATTTTCGAGATCTCAACAAGGCCAATCCTAAGGATGATTTTCCTCTCCCACACATCGACATGCTAGTTGACAGTACAGTGGGTCATTCGATGTTGTCCTTTATGGATGGATTTTCTAGGTATAGTCAAATCTTGATGGCTCTAGAGGACATGGAGAAGACGTCATTCTGATTACTACTCAAAAAGTGCTCTTTTATAGCTTGTTATAAACTCTTTTAAACACTTTTGAGTAGTAGTTATTACCTTTTAAAGACCCTTGCAAATGTTTCTAATCAGTTTTTGGCAAGTTTTGGTGTTTTTTATAGTTTTTTTATCATTAAATCGAGCCAAGAATGAGGGAGAATTTTGTATAGTCCATGGCAAAGCAAGTTGAAGCTCAAACACATGAAGAATCCAAGTTTTGGAGAGCTTCATAGCCTTTGCCAAATCAATCAAGTATGCAAGGAAGATAATCAGAGAAGGAATCTAATATCCAACAATTTCGCATGGTTATGCGAAATTTTCGCAGAGCATGCGAAATTTTCGCAGAGCATGCGAAATTTTCGCAGAGCATGCGAAATGCCAAAAGGAGTACAAGTTGCAAGACATAGAGCAAGGCTGTGAAAAATGAATTTCGCACCCTGTGCGAAATTTTGCAAGCCTTGCGAAACCAAAGCTGAGGAAAATGAATTTCGCACCATGTGCGAAATTCCTCCTATGTAATTTTTAGATATTTTTGCACCGACTCCGTTAGATTTTTATCTCGAGATATTTTATGTAATTACCTATTTTCTCCTTGTAATCAGCTAAAGATATTTTTAGATATTTAGGATAGCTAAATGAGGGGTTAAAAATATCTCTCTATATATGTCTTAAAATATCTCTTTTGTAATATCTCAAAAGAAATTCCAGAGAACACTTGTAAATTTTTTTAATAAGAAATACACAGAGCGTTGCTCTGCCTTACCTACTCATTTTGTTTTTATTTTCTTTCTAGCCAAACAACCTCTGAGGATGTTTTCTCAGAGGATGAGTGGATAGGTTTTCCGTTTCTTGGACTGAAGGAAGCTAGGTAAGGGATCTAGATACAAAAGTGGGAGTTTTCCTTGATTTAAATGAGGAGAGTTGTTACCTGTTAATGGTTTTTATTTTTTAAGGTTTAACTTAAAATCCCTTAAAATCACTTGAGCCAATACTTGGTAAGCTTTTCGGACTCCCTGGAGATCCATTAGTTATCTCTTACGAGCCTTTGAAGGGTAATCCAAGGTTAGGATCACCTTGAATGGCCAATACTTGGTAAGCTTTTCAGGCTCCATGGAATCCATGGATGTGTATTAGTTATCTCTTACGAGCCATTGAAAAATGATTCACAGTGAGAGGTCTTTAGTGTTTGAAACCATTAATAAGAAACAACTACAGTTTTTCATAGACTAGTGGGATCAAATCTTGGTTGTTAAATACACACCGGTTCGGGAGATAACCATTCTTTATGTTATTATCCCCAATGCGAGGAAAAGATCCGGAATCTTCCCCTTTTGTCTAAGGAACCTGAGCCTAGTGACCTAAAACTCCAAGAAACCTTTTCTTTGTAATTAATCTTAGTTACTATTTTTTGTTAACTTAAAACCAAACCTTTTCAACCAATATTATGTTTTCTTTTAAAGCCAACTCATAAAAGAAAAGGCACCATTTCAGCACTTTAAATAATATCATGTGTGATATGAAAACTCATCCCTGTGGACGATCCTAGAACCACTATACTATGCTAGCTATGCTACCCTAGTGTATGGTGAATTAGGTTTATATATTTTGTTGATAACTCCCATTTAAGGACTGAATCAAGTAGATCACCAATTGGGGATGAGTCACCTTCATTACCGAGTGGGGTACTTATTGCTACCGAGTCATGCCATTAGGGTTGAAGAATGCAGGATATTAGAGAGCAGCAACCACTCTCTTTCATGACATGATGCATCGGGATGTCGAGGTTTATGTAGACAACATGATAGTGAAATCCCGAGACAGAGTAGACCATCTAGTAGCTTTGGAGAGATTCTTTGAGAGAATCAGGCAGTTCAGATTGAGACTGAATCCCAAGAAGTGCACTTTTGGAGTGATTTTTGGGAAGCTCCCGGGATACATGGTCAGTGAGAGAGGCATAGAGGCATATCCGGATAAGATCAGAGCCATCCTTGACATGCCTGCACCAAGGACAGAGAGAGAGGTCAGAGGCTTCTTGGGTAGACTTCAGTACATCAACATATTCATCGCCAGATTGACAGATATATGTGAGCCCATTTTTCGACTCTTGAGGAAGAGTCAACCTACAGTTTGGGATGATCAGTGTCAGCGCACATTTGAGAATATTAGAGAGTACTTGTTGTTGCCTCCAGTCTTGGTGCCTCCTACACCAGGCCATCATTTACTCCTATACCTGTTAGTTTCAAACGTAGCATTAGGATGCATGTTGGCTCAGCTCGATGATTTGGGCAAAAAGAGAGCCATTTATTATCTGAGTAAGAGGATGTTGGATTATGAGATGAGATATGTCATGATTGAGCGCTACTGTTTGGCATTGGTTTGGATCACTCGCTGATTGAGACATTACATGACCGAGTATTCAGTGCACTTGATATCCCGTCTAGATCCTCTGAGATATTTGTTTGACAGGCCCGCTTTGGTCGATCGTCTCATGAGATGGTTGGTACTTATGACTGAGTTTGACATCCATTATGTCACTCAAAAGTCCATCAGATGGAGCATTGTTGCAGATCACCTAACCTCATTAACAGTTTCTGATGGTAGAGCTATTGATGATGATTTCTTGGATGAGGATGTTGTTGTCATGACTAGTTTGTCAGGTTGGCGCATGTACTTCGATGGTGCAGCCAACCATTCTGGATACGGGATAGGCATCTTGTTGATATCCCCTCATGGTGATCACATTCCTAGATCTGTTCGTTTGGCATTCTCGGATTGACTTCCTGTCACGAACAACATTGTTGAGTATGAGGCTTGTATCTTAGGATTAGAGACAACTCTTGAGCTTAGAATCAAACAGAGGGAGGTGTTTGGTGACTCCAATCTGGTATTGAGACAGATTCAGGGTGAGTGGAAGACTAGAGATGTGAGGCTTAGACCTTACCATGCATACTTAGAGCTACTGGTTGGGAGATTTGATGATTTAAGATACATACATCTGCCTAGAGCGCAGAACCAGTTCGTCGATGCCTTAACTACTCTGGCTTCCATGATTGATATTCCTGCAGATACCATTGTTCGTCATTTGTTGATCGAGTCGAGATCTGTTCCTACTTACTATTGTTTGATTGACGATGCGGAGTTAGGTGATGGCTTGCCCTGGTACCATGACATATATCACATTTTGAGACTCGGCACATATCCTGAGGTTGCCACAGCCAAGGATAAGAGAGCATTGAGGCAGTTGGCCGCCCGATTTGTGATATGTGGAGAGACATTGTACAGACGATCAGCTGATGGGATGTTGCTAATGTGCTTAGACTGTGCCTCTGTCGATTGAGTGATGAGAGAGGTTCATGCGGGAATTTGTGGACCGTATATGGGAGGGCATATGTTGGCCCGTAAGATCATGAGGACTAGCTATTTCTGGTTGACCATGGAGACGGATTGCTGCTAGTTTGTTCAGAGATGTCCAGAGTGTCAAATACACGGAGACCTCATTCATGTGCCGCCCTCGAAGTTACATGTGTTGACTTCACCATGGCCATTTTCAGTGTGGGGTATTGACATCATTGGGAAGATTTCGACGAAATTTTCCAGTGGTCATGAGTTCATCTTGGTTGTCATCGATTATTTCACCAAGAAGGTGGATGTTGCTTCATATGCAAGATTGACATCAGCTAGAGTTGCTAACTTCATCATATCACACATTATTTGTCGCTGTGGAGTCCCTTATGAGTTGATTTCAGATAGAGGTGTACATTTCAGAGCAAAGGTAGACACCTTAGTGCAAAGATATAGCATCCAGCACCATAGGTCGTCTGCGTATAGGCCGCAGACGAACGAGGCAGTAGAGACTTCTCGAGATTGGTCAGAGAAGCTCCCTTTCGCATTATGGGCTTATCAGACTTCTTTTCTCACCTCTATAGGAGCCACACCCTATTCCTTGGTGTGTGGTATGGAGCTAGTGCTACTAGTTGAGATAGAGATGGGTTCATTGAGAGTAACACTAGAGCAGCAGATTCCAGAGGCAGATTGGGCTCAGACTCAATTAGACCAGGTCAATCTCCTAGATGAGAGGAGGTTGAGGGCAGCAGACCATGTTCGTGCCTACCAGAGAAAGATGGCCTGTGCTTTTAAGAAGCGGGTCAAGCCTAGTCCGCTATAGAAAGGTGACTTGGTTTTGAAGGTCATCAGGGGATTGATCAGAGAACCCAGAGGGAAGTTCAGACCCAATTGGAGCAGACCTTACTTCATTAAGGAGCTAACCCTAGAAAGCGCTGCATGGTTGATGGATCTAGATGGAAACCGATTCTTAGAGTCGACCAACATGGATCATTTAAAGAGGTACTATGTTTGAGACCATGGTCGTAAGATGGGTGGCCATCATTTCAGTTAGCCATATACCTTGTTATTCCCTTTTGATATATAGATCGTTGCTAGCCCATTGAGCCTCGCGTGTGCATTATAGTCTTTCTATCTTATTGTCTTGCTCACATTTTTACACCGGGATAGGGGCCCTTTAGTGTATGCATGCATTGTTTGGGAGTCTCATGAGTCTTGGACCTACAGGTGCATCTTTCTCTCATTATTTTTTCTACCATTTCTCCATTGCATTCCATCGTATCTCATTGGTTGTGTTCTTCATCTCTTCTTCTTTATTCTATTTATTGCTTGTTTTGCTTCATATTCTGTTCACCTTGAGTGGTGATCCTCCTCGGTTCATTACATGGAGGATAGTCACATCATTCCCGCTATCTATCACACGGACACTAGTTCAGAAATCCTTAGTTAAAGAAGGTCATCTCATCAGAGAGAGTTTTGAGAGTGTGTCTATCCATTGTTGATATCATATTTAGGGTTCATTTGTTTATGTTCAGGGTGTGTGCCTTTGTATATATGTAAAAAATAAATAAATAAAAAATAAATGAATGAATAAAAAAAATGAAAATGAATGAAAAGAAAAGAAAAATAAGCACATGTGTGTATGTGCATAGTATTCTCCATTGTTGGGCGTGTATGTTGATATCCGAGGGTCACTTTATCAAGTATGTTTGTTGTTGAGAGTTCGTATGTGAGCTTTCTGAGGCCCTCCATTTTTTGTATTCACTTGGTCGTGTATTTTGAGAGTGAGATAAGCAACCTTCTCTTAGGAGCTTTGGGTCATTGTCCCTTCCATCATTACATTCATTGCAGATGTGACTTCCCTTCATGTTGGATTTGAGCGGATCATCACTCCTCTTTGTACTCTTTGTTTCACCATCATTCTCATTTTTGCTTTTGATTCACCATCTTCGTTTCACCCCTTGTTCGTACCTTACAACGATCTGTTTCAAGTTTGATACTCCCTTTACATAATCATTACACATCTCATTATCAATTTGATTTGCTTCATTGCCTCATTATTATTATTATCTTCACATTGGGCACCCTCGGGTCCATGGCTCACGAGATTTTTTGTACATGTTGCATTTCACACACGAGGGCATGGGTTTTTTATCATTGGGTATTTGAGCCTAGTTTCCCTTCATTTATGTCACCCTATCACCCTAGCCTACATTACGTCTCGTGTCTTAAGACCATCCTGAGGCCATGGGATCAGATGTCGTCTTCAACAGCCCCTACTTGTACAGGTGTTTGAGATTTGGTCGATATTTGGAGGTCATCATGCCTCTTCTTCTAGGGGACGCTTCTTTGATGTTTAGATCCGTTTTCAGCTGTGGATTTGGATTACTGGGATCGTACATTTGATGATGGATGATTTGATGTTATGTGATTTTATGATCTATCACACATTTGATGTCATACTGAGGCATATTTCCTCTTTGGCTGAGATTTATAGATTTTCACGGAGTTGCATGATAACTCCCACTTACGAGATGCACACGGAGACGAGGACGTGTTCGTTATTTTATCATGATCCCTCAGTTGAGCCTCTTTTGAGCCATCCAGTCAGGCTCGTATTTTTCAACATTTATATGTCATCATGCTTCTTATTCCGAGAGACGTTTCCTTGACGTTTAGGTTCGACTTGGATTACAAAGATCACACATTTAACGATGGATGATTTCATGTCACCTGGTTTCCGACCTACCATATATTCGATGTCCTACTGGGGCATATTTCCGTTTCGATTGAGATTTATAGATTTCCACGGAGTTACATGCTTATCCCCACTTACAGGATGCGCACCGAGATGATGACGTGTTATTTACCTTGTCAGGATCCCTCAGTGGCCTCTTTGGAGCCATCCAGCCAGATCTACATTTTTCGACATTTGGTTGCCGTCATGCTTATTATTCTAGGAGACGTTTCATAGATGTTTGGGTTTGATTTGGATTACGGAGATCGCACATTTGATGATGGATGATTTCATGTCACCCGATTTCAGACCTATTGTACATCTGATGTCATACTAAGGAATATTTCCATTTTGGGTGATGTTTACAAATCTTCATGGAGTTGTATGATCACCCCCACTTACGAGATGCACACCAAGGCGATGACGTGTTTGTTATTTTTACAAGGATTTCTTAGTGGAGCGTCTCGAGAGCCATCCAATTAGGCTCGCACTTCTCGGCACTTAGATGTCATCATGCTTCTCCATCCGAGAGATACCTCTTGGGTCTATGGGTTTGATTCTGCTATGGACGTGGATGACTAGGACCATGCATTTGATGATGGATGATTTGATATCATCTGATTTTCTGACATGTCACACATTTGATGCCATACTGGGGCATGTTCCCCTTTCGATTGAGATTTGTAGATCCCCACTGATTCACATGATCATCCCTAGTTATGAGATACGCGCCAGGTTGATGATTCGATTTCATTTTGTCCTGACACTCCGGGGGAGCCTTTCTTGAGTCATTCAGTCAAGCTCATACTTTCTGATATTGTTGTGATTCTTGGACGGAGTAATCTCAGGCGCATGAATTCCCACATCACCATTTCAGTGGAGTACATGTCAGATCTCTTGTGCATCCCCATTGAGTTATTCACGAGTCAGCAGGATAAACCGGATACATCTGATGCCATACTAGGTATATTTTCCTCTTTCAGCTGTAAAAATGATGGTTTTCTCATAGATCTGTTGCAATCTTCATCGCTCGGCCGAGAGATATTTTATTTGCTTTATTGGTTACTATTCATGTGATTTTTGTTAAGATGAGCCTTCAATAGAGCACGACATTCGAGTTTTAACGGCCTCGCTATCCATGATTCTTCAGTAGATTTTTACGTTGAGATCGTAGTGGGTACCCCAACAGACTATTCTCTTGAGACTCCCTAGTGGATCATTCGTTTGAGATGACGATGGATTCCTTCAATAGAGCATTTCGAGTTAGAAAAGTTCTACTTATTGTGACACTTCATCAGATCTCGCGATTTAGTCAGATGGGTTGTGAGACTATGTTTATAGTCGATTTGATCATTCCGACTCGCTAGTAGAGCATCTTTCGAGACTCATGGAGTCTCTTTCAGACCCTTCTAGTGGATTAAGAGTTGTGGCGGCACGCTACAGTGGGGCATATTTCCCCCCTCATCATTTTCTTGCAGTTTGGCGTTCAGAGCCACCTTTCATTCTCAGTTACGACATTCAGAGTTGTCCCTTTCCAGACTGGCATTCAAAGCCATCATATCTTCTCGGTTACGACGTTCAGAGTCGTCTTTCTCAGCTTGACATTCATAGTTATCAGTTTAGTTTGGCATTTAGAGCCGTTGTTTCCACTTGGCATTCATAACTATTACTTTCAGTTTGGCGTTCAGAGCCACCTTTTCTTCGCAGTTTGGTGTTTAGAGCCATGGTTCTAGTTCGGCATTCAGGGTCATTATATCATCTTTGGTTTGGCGTTCAGAGCCGCTTTTTCAGTTTGGCGTTCAAAGCCGTTGTTCGTTTTAGTTTGGCATTCAGAGCCACATCTTCATTTCAGCGTTCAGAGCTGCATTTTCATTTCGACATCCAGAGCTTTTTTTTTGTTTTGCATTCAGAGCTATTTTTTCAATTTGGCGTTCAGAGCCATTGTTTCATTTTGGTGTTCAGAGCCATTGTTTGTTTCTAGTTCAGCATTCAGAGCCACCATCTCTTTTCGGTTTGGCGTTTAGAGTCACCATCTCTCTTCACTTCAGCGTTCAGAGCCACCATTTTTTTCTAGTTTGACATTTAGAGCCACCACTTTCTCACTTTGCATTCAGAGTCACCATTTCCATAGGCCTTCAAAGTCATTCCTCCCAGGGGCATTCATAGGCATAGTTTAGTTATTCGAAATCGTCCATCTCAATCTTGGCGTTCAAAGCCATATTTTAGGCATTCGAAGTCGTGACTTTTCAGAGCTTATCATCCTCCTTTGTGCGTGATATAACTCTTTAAGCTCATAGCTTGTGTTTTGATTGTATCATTAGTGCCCATCACTTCGCGCTCTTGTATGGTGCATGTGTAGTTTCCTTTTATATATGTTCCTCTCTATGCTCCTAGGTGGTTTGACTACTGCTCAACTTTGACTTCAATCTTTGAATCACTTTTGGAGACATCTTAGAGGGAATCCAGATCCTTAGCATGGCTTCAAAGGCACTTTGAGAGATCCACTTTTATCTTGGGATTTTGGAACCCCTTTTGTTCCTTTATTGGTTTGAGAGAGTTTGTATACTACTTGTGTGTCATTAGGGGTCTTTCTTTTTCTTGGATAGAGTCTACTTCGTTTCATTCACTATTTACACTTTCTTTTCACTCTAGTGTTCATATTTCTCGTAAACTCTACCGAAGAGGGGCATATTTGTAGACCCCTTTTGAGTTGGCCACCCCAAGGAGAAAAACTTTGGTTTTTTTTTTAGAAGTGGGGACTACTCCCATGCTCAGCTGCATGGGATGCGTAGCCTTGGATGCAACCACCTCGCCATGGTGGTGGTTAGAGTTTCAGGAGGGAGAATGATGAGGAGCCGGTAGGAACTGATGAGCCAAGAACAGTGGAACGGGTGGAAGCTGACAAGAGGGGGTTCTTTTGGGTGAGATCGGGAAGGAATGAGAGAAGAAACAGGGAGGAAAGAAAAATGGAAGGAGAAACAGGAGAGGAGCTCGTCAGTAGGGTCCAGGTATGATTTCGTCATTCTCTAGTATTTTCTCATTTCATACCGTTCTATTCTGGTTCTTGCTATTTTTTTTTAGTTCATTTGTTGATTGGTGTGGATGTCATAGACCACTCATTTGTTTTGTGAGATTCCGAGTATGCCTGTTCTATTTTTAGATTTATTTTGGGTGTTTTTGGCTCCTCTTGATAGATTTATTTCTAAAATTCCGATTTCCAAATTTGATTCCCATTTTTCAAAATTCTCATTTTTCACATTTATTTATTTAATCATTATTATTTTTGTTATTATTATTATTTTATTATTTATTTATTTATTTATTTATTTCTAAAATTCCATCTTTAAATAATTCTTCAAAATTCCAATTTCCAAATTTGATTCCCAGTTTCCAAAATTCTCATTTTCACATTTTTTTATTTAATATTATTATTTTTGTTATTATTATTAATCTACTTATTTATTTATTTATTTATTTATTTATTTTTAAAATTCCCTCTTTAAATAATTCTTCAAAATCCCGATTTCCAAATTTGATTCCCAGTTTCCAAAATTCCAATTTTCACATTTATTTATTTAATTATTATTATTATTATCATTATTATTAATCTATTTATTTATTTATTTATTTCTAAAATTCCATCTTTAAATAATTCTTCAAAATTCCAATTTCCTAATTTAATTTCCAATTTCCAAAATTCCAATTTTCACATTTATTTATTTAATCATTATTATTTTCGTTATTATTGTTTTATTCTTTTATTTATTTCCAAAAATTCCATCTTTTAAATAATTCTTCAAAATTCCAATTTCCTAATTTAATTTCCAATTTCCAAAATTCCAATTTTCACATTTATTTATTTAATCATTATTATTTTCGTTATTATTGTTTTATTCATTTATTTATTTCTAAAATTCCATCTTTAAATAATTCTTCAAAATTCCAATTTCATAATTTAATTTCCAATTTCCAAAATTCCAATTCTCACATTTATTTATTTAATCATTATTATTTTCGTTATTATTATTTTATTCATTTATTTATTTCTAAAATTCCATCTTTAAATAATTCTTTAAGATTCCGATTTCCAAATTTGATTCGAAATTCCAATTTTCACATTTATTTATTTAATTATTATTATTTTATTATTATTATTAATTTAATTATTTTTAAAATTCCATTTTTAAATAATTCTTCAAAATTCCAATTTCCGAATTCAATTTCTAAGTTCCGAAATTCCAATTTTCACATTAGTTTATTATTATTGTTGTTGTTATTATTTTATTTATTTTTTGTTTTTAAAATTCCATCTTCAAATGATATTCAAAACTCCGATTCATAATTTAATTTTCAAAACTCCAATTCTCAAATCATTTTCAAAATTCCAGTTTCAAATTTAATTTCCGAAATTCTAATTCTTAAACTTAATTTTCAAAACTCCAATTCTCAAATAATCTTCAAGATTTCAATTTCTTTCAAATTTAATTTCCAAAATTCCAATTCTTTAAGGTAATTTTCGAAACTCCAATTTTCAAATTTCAGTTTTTCAAGTAATTCTAATTTCACTCCAATTTTCAAATATTTCTTTAATTCTACCCCCCTTCGTTTTTCCTTAGGGTTCAGGGTCATAAAAAATCTCATTTTTAATAAACTTGTTGCCTTTTTCTTTCAGGCAAGTACCTTCATAAATTTTTATTTGATTTTTAAAATAATTTTTCCGTTTCTCTTGATTTTTAAATAAGTAAGAATGAATTTTTCATAATTCCAAAATAATGGAATTTGTGAAACTAATTTGTGCAAAATGAATTGGGTTTTGATGGGGGCCCTACATATGAGTTTTCTCTTTTAATTGTCAATTGTTATGTTTAATGACTATTGTTCGATCATTGTCTTACCCTTTGATATACATGTAATAATTTTATACTTGAGCTAACCTTGTTTCCATGATAGCGCCCTACTAATTGTTGCTAAGGTACGATCTCATTCCTACTTCGTTTATCCCAATACATGATTCACTTTATTATTTTATTATTTTACTGGTATCTATTGACTTCTTCATCAATTGCCACATCTACCTGACCTTATTTAGTAGAAACCCGTTTTTAGGGATTTAGAGGGGTGCTATGGTCTTTACCATACCTTCCTAATAAGTAACTTGACCCCCAAACCTGTATTTGGTTTCTCACAAACTGTCTTTTCCAAATAAATAGTCAAATTTAGGATTTTCTTTCTTATTTTGTTTACCCTTTAAAAATAAAACAAAAATAAATGATGACTCCAAGTCATTTTTCAAAAAATAAATCATTTTTAAATAAAAAACGAGTTTGCGGTGGAGTGAAAGCGGATGAGTAGAAATGCGGGATCCACACATATGCTTGGACTTTCCAAAAATAAATAAATAATCAAATTAAGTTTTTTTTTTATAAACGGTCGGCTTCAAGGATGGAAGGAACATAAGAAAAAACAATCGAATTTGCTCCATTCAATTTTAGGCTTAAAAAACATTTTTTAAAATTTTTTTTTATAAATAATATTGATTTGAAAATGACACATATCATAATCGGTTGGATGGAATATGAATATTTGGAACAAAATTGATACTACCTGTTTGTCCTAATTCAAAATATATTTAAATATTTAAATAAAAAATATTATAAATGTATTTTAAATTGATTGGAATAATAAATTAATTTAATAAAATCATTAAAAAAAGTTTATTAAATATTAAATATTAGAATATGGATGGAGATTTATTTACAATAAGAAACCGAACCGATAACGTTGGTGTTTAAAATTCTAAAATCAAGTTGATATTTATAATCATTGAAAAATAAACTTTCCTCCATGTCCAGAGAGGCATTGAATGATAGATCATACCATACCTACCTGATTAGAGGAAGAGCGAGAAGAGATGATGAATCCCACAATGACTGAATGACGAATGCATGATGGGATTGATCAGAAGACCGCCGCTCCAAAACCCTAAACACACCAGGCCACTTCTTCCCCCAATTTATTGCGTCACGAGAAATTAAACGAGTCCTACGTCATAAGAACGAGGGTACAACGCTGCCATTGATGTTTCACACATGGTTAATTGAAGGAAAAGCACACTTCCATAATAAAAAAGACCAAAAAAATGAAAAAGAAAACAGACACTAACTTAACTACGAAGTAATCATTCAACCGGGGTTTGGACATGGGTCCCACCCCTTGTATTAGGTTACTAAATGTGGGATGACGATATTTTTTGGCATAAAATAAACATCACATAAACACAATATTTTATTAACTTTTAACTACTCATCTATGTAACTTGGGTTTGAACGTGGGTCCCACCACCTGTCCTAGGTTACCAAATGTGGGATTCGGACGTTAAATTAAAAATGGTGTTAGAATAGGATATACTAAGATAGTGTTTCAAGCATTTTGTATGCCACACCAGCCCTAAAGTTTCCTTAAAAAAAGTTTTATTTTCTATTATTTGGTATAATCTTTTTTTTTTTTTTTTTTAACATTTAGCTCTCATTTTTAAATATTATTATTTTTTTACTTTTATTTAATAAATTAGAAAAATATATATATTTTCATGCTCTTACATAAAAATAATTATAAAATAATAATCCTATGAAAACAATTTAAGTTTTATGCACTCACATGTTAAAAATAGTATCTAAAATGATCAAAAGTAGTATTTATATTATTAAAATATAGTAGTTAAATGGTCAAATGTACTAGATTTGATAAAAATTATATGAAATATTAATTATTTTTAAATAACTATTTGAATTTTATATCTTATAATCTTAAGTTCCTATTTAATGATTTTTTTTATATTAAAATTTAGTATAATATCAAATTAGTATCATAAGATTATTGTTTAAATTAATATATCTTCGAAGATTGACAAGCTACTATTTATAATATTATGAAAATATAAAGTTTTAGTTATATAATTATGAGGTTATTGTTAAAATTCTTTTTTGAACATTTTTTTGAGTGTTTTATTGTTAATTGATGTCCTTCTTCATTTCTTAAAATTATAATTTGTTTTCTTAGTTTTTGAAATAGAAAAAGGGAATTTTCATTTTGGACGTTAAATTAAAAATTGTGTTAGAATCGGATAAACTAACATAGTGTTTGAACCATTTTGTATGCCACCCGGCCCTAAAGTTTCCTTAAAAAAAATTTATTTTCTATTATTTGGTATAGTATCTCTTTTTTCTTTTTTTTCTTTTTTAAACATTTAGCTCTCATTTTTAAATATTATTATTTTTTACTTTTATTTAATAAATTAGAAAAAATATATTTTCACACTCTTACATAAAAATAATTATAAAATAATGATCCTATGAAAATAATTTAAATTTTATGCACTCACATGTTAAAAATAGTATCTAAGATGATCAAATGTAATACTTTTATTATTAAAATATAGTAGTTAAATGGTCAAAGGTACTACATTTAATAAAAAAAATATATAAAATATTAATTATTTTTTAAATAACGGTTTGAAATTTATATTTTATAATCTTAAGTTCCTATTTAATGATTTTTTTTATATTAAAATTTAGTATAATATCAAATTAGTATCATAAGATTATTGTTTAAATTAATATAACTTCGAAGATTGACAAGCTACTATATATAATATTATGAAAATATAAAGTTTTAGTTATATCATTTTGAGGTTATTGTTAAAATTCTTTTTTGAACATTTTTTGAGTGTTTTATTGCTAATTGATGTCCTTCTTCATTTCTTAAAGTTCTAATTTGTTTTCTTTGTTTTCGAAGTAGGAAAAACCAATAGAAAAAAGGAATTGTCATTTCGGATGTTAAATTAAATATGGTGTTAGAATTGGATAAACTAACATAGTGTTTGAACCATTTTGTATGCCACCTCGGCCCTAAAGTTTCCTTAAAAGAAAGTTTTATTTTCTATTATTTGGTATAGTCTCTTCCTTTTTTTTTTTTTAAACATTTAGCTCTCATTTTTAAATATTATTATTTTTTACTTTTGTTTAATAAATTAGAAAAAAAAATTTCACGCTCTTACATAAAAATAATTATAAAATAATAATTCTATGAAAATAATTTAAATTTTATGCACTCACATGTTAAAAAGAGTATCTAAGATAATTAAAAGTAGTACTTATATTATTAAAATATAGTAGTTAAATGGTCAAATGTACTATATTTGATAAAAAAAATGCATGAAATATTAATTATTTTTAAATAACTTTTTGACATTTATATTTTATAATATTAAGTTCCTATTTAATGATTTTTTATATTAAAATTTACTATAATATCAAATTAGTATCATAAGATTATTGTTTAAATTAATATAACTTCGAAGATTGACAAGCTACTATATATAATATTATGAAAATATAAATTTTTAGTTATATCCTTTAATATTATTATTTTTAATGGACTTAATATTTTTTTTTTCAATTTGAATCCAAAAAAGAGAAATTTGCATACCATGTATCAAAATATTTTTATGGTAAAAATAATGATGTACTTTTCATATAAAAATTAGCATAAAAACGTCATTAACACTATTTAATTATCCTTCAAAATCTACCTATTGTTACCATTTTAGCATATATCACATAAATTTAATACTATATGACCATAATGATAAAAAATGACAATTAAAAGAAGATTCTTGAAAAAATAAGAAATTTAGCATTTGTTTGTTTGTTTGTTTGTTTGTTTTTTTTTTACTTAGTTATAAATAGAATTTAAAACTAAATAGTATTTAATAACATTAAGTATTAGTTAGTTTGTTTTTATAATATTTTATTTTTATTAAATATTGAAAAGTAAAAAAAAAAACCAATATATTATTTTTTATTTAAATAAAAAAAGTAAAATATTTTGATTTTTTTATTTAATAAAAAAATTATAATAAATTATGAAAAAGTAGAAAAACAAATAACTTGAAGTCTAAAAACAAATTATTTTTAGTAACCTCTTAATCCACTCAATAATTTGCTTAATCAATTTTATTAATATACAATTTTTTAGGAAATAAAGCATTGAGAAAAAAAGATGTTGAATTTTTGAAAAAATAAAGTACAATAAAATTTTATTTTATAGTACCTCCAAATTATTATATATAGAATTTAATATTTTATTGTAATAATGCTATAAAGTTATAAAAAGTTGAGATTTAGGTACTAACAAAAGGGTTGGATGCTTAAAACTATTTTATGTTGGTGGATAATTTCTGTATGATTTAAAAAAGGAAAGAAAAGGGTATGCATATAAGGGCAAATACTAGATTTAATGCTGTTGTCAAATATTACTTCACACCAAGGACCATACATATAAGAGAAAGTAAAAGGAGGAGACCCTGTGTTTGGCCATAAAAAGGAATTTTCTCTTCTCCAACAGTGGTCACCGCTCTTTCTCTATCTTTCTTTTTCTCTCTTCCAAACAATTGGTGGCTGGGAGTGTGGGGTTTGTGACCTGTCCACACAACTGGAACCAACGTAGAAAGGTAAAAATGGAATGGAAATCTAGATAGCCAATCCACTATGCTAGCTCCATCTGTGAAAATTGCAGTGCTGATCAGCCCAATGTCTTTGGAATATTGCTAGGATTTTTCTTTTTCCTTCAGCTACTGCCTGGCTCCTTCAACCTTGGTTTCTCATCCATGTCATATCTTTGGTTTTCTTTCTCTCTCTTTAGGGTTGATTTTAGATTCTTTGCTTAATTTGGAAATGTGCGTCTCTCTTTTCATGTATGGTCGTTTGTTTATTTTTTCTCTTATCTCACACCCACATTTTTTTTTCTCTCTTTCCAAACCCCCATTTCTTTCTCTCTCCCTCTATTGAAGTCTCTTTGAAGTACCAGTTTGATCTGTGAAGGGTCTGATTTTTTTTCCTTATTTGTTCTCTCTCTCTCTCTCTCCATATAAGGAGTAAAATGGTTCTTTGGTCTGATACGGAGTTGTGTTGATTTTTTCCATGAAGGGTTTGGTTAAAAATTTTCCAATGCCGCGGCAGAAGATTCAGATCAAGAAGATTGACAACACAGCAGCAAGGCAAGTGACCTTCTCAAAGAGGAGAAGAGGGCTTTTTAAGAAAGCACAGGAGCTCTCAACACTGTGTGATGCCGAGATAGAGCTTATTGTCTTCTCAGCAGCAGGAAAGCTCTTTGAGTATTCAAGCTCAAGGTTAGTTTTCTCAACTCTCCCATTCCTTCTTTTTATGCAGAGATATATGAATCTCAGTGCATTTTACAGGCAATCCTAGTACCTTTTCTTTATTTTTCGCTATATTTTTTTTAATCAAGCTCAAACCCTATTTTTCCTATGCATTTGGAAAAAAATCATCAAATCTAATAAACAAATGGATACCCTCCCAAATGCACAGTACTGTCTGAATTATTTTCTCAGAGTGGAGAGTATTCTACTATTTTGCACTGTGTTATGTGTTACGAATAAAAAATTAAGTTCAACATCATTCTCTATGATGTAGCTACTTGTTATGGTGATTGTGCTATCCTGATTGTCTTCTGCTTAGCTTAATTTCCCCTCATGTTTTACATATCATTTTCTCAGCTGGTTTCCCAAGATCACCTGACAGAAAAGAGAAGAAAATTTAACCTCAGAAGCATTTTTTTTCCCACTCCATTGGAGCAATCAAAGCTTTACAACCAAGAAATAATAATGTATAATTTTCTTTCCCAGATATACACATTGGAAAATAACTATACATGGTACGTTTTCTGTGAAATATTATTTAGCTTAGGGCATTGTTTGATCCATTGTTCTTGGGTTCATTTGAAGGCTCAAACTTTTTCAGATCTTTCAGTTTTCCTTACACAGTGGTTCTCTTTCTTGCCAACTGTAAGCATGTGATAATACATGATTTGTGAATCACATGCTATGAATTAATATTCCTTAATAATTAATCATAATCAATAATTGAGGTTTCTTCCAGCTTTTAATTAAATAAGGCATATATCTAATTATTCTAGACTGAAGATATGTTTTTTTTTCTTCTAATTATCATCTTTGTGTTTTGTGTATTGTCCTTCATTTTGACAAGGTGCTGGTTTTCTTCCTACTGGCAATCATTAAGATGATTTTGTAAGGAACAAGAGGGATATTTAGGGAGACAGATGGAGCTTGAAAGAGCATCCTTTGTTGGGTAGATGTCACAGAATAATTAGTTGGCTAAGCTAAAATCACAAGAAAACATGCGTGCACTGCATAAATTAAAGGAGGACATAACGCCAAATTATGACATAAATGACCATGTTTTTAATAACATATTCTGCATTGATTCATATGTATATATAATTTGATTTGGGCATGGAATTTGTTTGATGATCTGTTGGAGTTATTAATTCCAATATTTTTCATAGGCCTAAGTATCATATAGCTATAGATTTGTTTACAATTCAATATTAGGTTTTGGAAAATAGACAGGTTCATTGAAATATTGGTCCCATGATTAGCTTGGGTTTGACTTGACTTTAAGAAACCTATTATTTTAGTATGAACCTAATCTGAGTTTGAGCACTGTGAGAGGTAAAAGCTTGGGAAATCAATGCCATATTAAATACTGTAGGGCTTTGAAAAAGGAGTTTTACATCCAAGGTGATCTACCACATGGAGAAAAGATATATACATTTATGAACATTTACATACAGTTCTCTCAGCTTTTGATCTATGAACTTTTGTTTTTGTAAAGGTAGTCTCCTTACAAAAGAGAAAGTACTACAAATGCTCAACAGTGAGATTACAACATATCATAAGGGATTCATTGCATTAAATCTCATTACTTCATTGTACTACCTTGGATAGATTTGAAACTAGGATGTATGAAAAATACTGAAAATAGCTTCAAAATTTGGCCACACATGCATGGAAAAATCAGTTCAAAACAAAATCAGACAATAAGTACTGCATATATCCAATTACATTCATGTTTGTTGTGTGTATATATAGACTGGAGTGTGCTAAAAGCCTAGGTGCCATTTGTGAAGTATAATTGCTTGTCTTTTCTCATTTGGTTGATTTAGCAGAGAAGATTTGTGAAGGTAACGGGAAGTTTGAAGCTTTCCTAAACTCTTGTTGTTTAGTTGATGAGTGAAGAGATTCAGAAAAGAAGTTTAACTCAAATTTGAAGGGAAAATTTTCCCTAGACAAGTTTAGCACCATAGTTAATTAGCATAAGGTATATATGCGGAAATGCCTGCTTACACAAAGAAAGAAAAATAAAGGAATAATCTTCTCTTTCTTTGTTTCTGTTCCTCTTTCATTTTCCTTTTCTTTCCCTTATTTAGTTATGAACCAAAATTTTCAAACAATGATGAATATTTTCATTTAGATTATAAGAAATTTATACAAAAGGATAACATAGAGTACTACCATTCTGTAAACTGTATTGAGAAACTATATAGACCATCAAAATCATGTGTGTACAGCACTCTAACAACTGATGATTAATGAGCTTGTTAACAGTCTCTAATAAATAATCATAAAGTTCTTGAGAAAATAACTTGGTAATAGTTTTATGATTTTAATCATTAAGCTTCTAGTAATCACTTTGTATTGAAGCATACAGCTATTGCAGGAAACCTCAAATCCAGAAAATCATGCCAAGCTTGGCTGATTCTGTTACCTGATCAGTCACAAAGTCATTCTCAAAATCCATAAAATCATGCCAAACTTGGCTGCTTCTGTTATCTGATCAGTCATTAAGTCATTACAGCCTCTGACTTCCATTTCAATATTTATCCCAAAGGGCTTCATCACTTGTATGTCATTATAGCCAAAACTATGCATGCCCTACCTTCATTTTCTGTTCTTCTAGTTTACTCTTCTTAATTTCTTCTCCTAAACCAATACTTTGGATTATAACCCCAAAATTTCTTCATTCTTCCTTGCCTTGAAAATATATTTCTCACTCACATCTCCATCAAACTTGAATAGCATATCCACATAGTTTAGAGTGATGGCATCAAGAAAATCTTTTAAGAACATGTCTAACGTATGGCCTCCTTTTCACCATTGCCAACTACTTCATTGCCAATATATTTCATAGAATCAATCGACAAATGACTTGATAAAAATTAGTTTGTGAAGAGTTGCATGAACTTGATCTAGAGTACTTGGGAGCTCAAATTCCTTCAGCATCCCTATGGCAAAAGAGGTAATCGATTAGTCGTCCTTTCAGCTGTTATACCAACAATCAGTACCCTCGAAACCCTGTCTTTATAATAAATTAGAAAATCTGATCAAAGGGGATGATGCTGTCCTTTAACTTTGCCGTTGTTCAGTAACAATCATTCATGCTTGCTCTTCCAAATGTCGTTTTTGTTGGCAGCTCCAACCTACTAGATATATTCCAAAACATACATGTGATAACAACTGTTTTGCTGAAAGCTCTCTTCTACATGATCTTTTGTTAAGTATTGCCAATCCAAAACTCCTACACTAAGGCAACCACTCTTTATCTTTTCTGACTTATTACACTTTTTAGAGCATTAAGAAGTAATTAGCATGCTGTGTGTCTTTGTTCTTATTACAAACTTCTTTGTTTACCCAGAAAACTTTGATCTGCTAGCTGTTAACAACAAAAGAAGGGGTTCCTTCTCTGCATCTATTAAAATTTCAGTTGCCTTTTGAAACTCTTAAAATACCATATAGATGCAAAAAGGGACACTACTACTGTCACATGTGAATCAGTTGATGGAGTAGCCACTTGTCACAATTATCCAAGATTTCATAGAGAAGTTATTTGAAAAAATGTCATAAAAAGTAGGCATGGCACCACAATTGTTGTCTTTCACCACTCGTATTCAAAAATTACATTGTAGATATTCACACTTAACAAAGTAGAAACTTGTAACAGCAAAAATATAGAAACTCCTATTAATAAAATATAGAAATCTTTTAGTACTCAACTACTTAAATATAGAAACTAAATCAACTACTCAAAATAAAATGTTTTCTTTGACTTTTAGAAAGTAAATCTAATTATAATATTTAGAAGCTTTCTAAATCAAGTTTAACTTTCCAACATGTTCCCTTAAACTTGATTTATAATTCCAAGTAGCATCTTTAGTCTTCTAAAATTTTTAAACTTGAGAAGCTTTGTAAACATATCTACAATTTGATCTTAAAACTTTGAAAATTTTGATTGCGCTTCATCTTTCACTAAAATAATATCTTGCATTGATGAGCTTGCTTCAATCAAGGAAATTATTGTACATTGCAATAAATGATTTCTTGTTTGCATAATCAATGCCTTGTTATTGCTCATGACTCTTAGCCACCAATTTTTCTTTGTATCTATCTACTTCTCCTTTTACATTCTTCTATGTCTCTTATATTCATCATATTCTAATTGCCTTTTTCCCTTTTGGAAGAGGTATTATTTCTCATTGACATTCGTCTTTATTGTTTTTATTTTCTCGTCCATAGCCTCTTTTCATATTTTATTTTGAATTGTTTTTTTTTTTTTTTTTGATAAGTAAACGACTATATTAACGAAGGCAAAAAGCCGAAAAGCATACAGGAAGTATACAAGGCTACAAACCCTATAACAAAAAACAAAAGAACCCAACCCCTACTTGGAAGCTATCCACTCCAAGAAACCTATAAGGGAATTCGACTCCATATCAATGTACACTTTAGCCCAACCCCAAAAATTATACACAAACGAAGTCTTTAACTTCTGAAAAGCTAACACACCCCCTTTAAAGGCTAGCCTATTCCTCTCCTTCCATATTGTCCAAAAAATGAAAAGCGGGATGGATTTCCACACTTTCTTCCTTTTTCTCCCCACAAAAGAGCCTTTCCAACTACTAAGAACCTCCTTTACAGAATTAGGAAAAACTCACTGTACACCACACAACGCAAGAATGATATCCCACAATCCTTTTGCCACCATACAATGAATTAACATTTGATTGATAGTTTCCTCTTCACATCTGCACAAGAAGCACCGGTTAGGGAATTGCCACCCTCTTCTCTGCAGCCTATCCAATGTAAGAACCTTCCCCCAAGTAGCTTCCCAAGCAAAAAAAGCAATTTTTGTTGGAACTTTGTCCACCCAAACATTGCTATGAGGGAAAGCCACTTGTTCAACATTAGCCAACACCCTATACGCTTCCTTGACTTTAAACAGCCCGTCCGCTCCTCCCCTTCAAAGAACCGCATCTTCCTCCATAGTTACTCTATAATTCCTCAACTCTACTAACATATTGTCCACCAACCCCAACTCCCAATCATTGAAGTCTCTTAACAGCCTTAAATTCCACCCTCCTTGACTCAGATTCTGATCCCAATAATCCTCCACAGTGACGTTCCTTTGGGCAGCCATGGAAAAGAGGTCCGGGAAGGCTTGGGACAGCACATTGTTTCCACACCAAGGGTCAATCCAAAACCTTATTTTATTGCCTTTTCCCACCTTGAACACCATGTTTTCCCAACACCAAGAGGACTCCTTCAAAATTTCCTTCCACACACCAACTCCAAACACCCCATTTGCCTTCCTTGTTCTCCACCCAAACTCCTCTTGCCCATACTTAGCCTCAAGCACTTTTTTCCAAAGCTCCTCCTTAGCACGCGCAAACCTCCAAATCCATTTGCCTAGAAGAGCTTTGTTTAACCAAATTAACTTTCTTAACCCCAACCCTCCCTTTTCTTTATCCGTACACACCACCTCCCATTTGATTAGATGAACCTTATTCCCCCCATTGGCTCCTCCCCACAAAAAGTTTCTTTGAAGCTTTTCCAGTCTTCTTGCCACTGATTTAGGCATACAGAATAATGACATTTGATACAAAGGGATGCTGGCCAGCGTGCTCTTAATGAGAGTAATTCTCCCTCCTTTGGACAGAAATTGTCGCTTCCAAAGAGCTAGCTTCCTCCTCATTTTCTCCTCCACCCCATCCCAAATGGAGGAAACCCTATTAGGCGCCCTAAGGGGCAGCCCCAAATAAATAGTGGGCAGCTGTCCCACCTTACACCCGATTTCAGCAGCCATATCAAGCACCCCTTCCACCTCCCCTACCGGAATGACCATGTTTTTCTCCAAATTAATCTTTAAACCTGAGGCGACTTCAAACCAAAAGAGGATCCAGCTCAAATACAACAAGGACTCTTTTTTTGCCTCACAAAAGACAATTGTATCATCCGCAAACAGAAGATGAGATATGTTGACGACCTGCCTTCTACCTTTCCATATCCTACAGTCGTAAATGAACCCCCCTTCAATGGCCCTCGTGATTAACACACTTAGGACTTCCATTCCCATGACAAATAAGTAGGGGGAAAGGGGGTCCCCTTGCCTAAGCCCTTTAGAACTTGAAAAGAACCCAGCTGGAACCCCATTCACCAACATTGAATATTTGATAGTGGAGATACAGCTCCACATCCATCTTATCCATTTTGATCCGAAGCCCATATTTTGCATAACCTTTAATAGAAACTGCCAATTGATACTATCATACGCCTTCTCAATGTCTAGCTTACAGATTAGACCTTTCTCTCCCCTTTTTTGCCAAGAGTCTATTACCTCATTTGCGATTAGGGAACCGTCAAGAATCTGTCTCACTTTGATGAAGGCATTCTGATAAGAAGAAATCACCTTACCTATAATTTTTTTAAGCCTATTGGCCAACACCTTAGCCAATAATTTATATAAACCCCCAAGCAAACTAATTAGCCTGTAATCCCCCAAGTCCTCTACCCCCCCTTTCTTCGGAATCAAGACCAAAAAGGTATGATTTAGGCTCTTAATGAAAGAATTCTGATCATAGAACTCCTTGAACATATCCAAGACATCCTCCTTGACAATCTCCCAACAATTTTGCCAAAATGCTACAGTGAAACCATCCGGACCCAGGGCTTTGTCCCCATTCATCCCCATTAATGCAGCATAGATCTCAGCCTCAGAAAAAGGGAACTCAAGAGCTTCCGCTTCTGAAAGGCTGATCTGCTTCAGCACAAGACCCCCTATATCTCCCTTCCAACTCGAGCTTTCCGAGAGGAGTTGCTGGTAAGCATTTACTATTCCATCCCTCACTTCTTGATCCTCTGTAAGCCTCACCCCATTTATCTTAATTTTGACCAGGTTATTGGCTCTCCTGTGGGCATTGGCCATACGGTGGAAAAATCCCGTATTCCTATCCCTTTCCCTAAGCCATAATTCCCTTGATAGCTGTCTCCAGTCCACTTCTTCCATTGACACCCATTTTGAATAATTCTCCTTAGCTGTTTTTTTGTGACCTAGTTCCTCCTCTGTTAAATTCCTCTCTTCTTCCACTACATCCCAACGCTCCACTTGCTGAAGAGCTTCAGCTTTGTTTTTCTCCAACCTTCCAAAAACCTCCTTATTCCAAATCTTTAAATTTTGTTTCAAACCCCTCATCTTAGCCTCTAACCTGTAACTCGGCCTGCCTCTAACCACTATCCCTTGCCACCACCTCTCTATCAGTTCTTTGAATCCCTCAGCTTTAAGCCACATGTTTTCAAATTTGAAAGGGTAAGGACCTCTCCTTAGCCCACCTCCCTCAAGCAGAATCAGAAAATGATCTGAGGTTGGGCGAGACAATCTTCTTTGAATAACCCTACTGTAATGGTCTATCCAACTGGGAGACACCAGGAATCTATCCAACCTGGCCCACGATTGATTATTGAGCCCCCCACTCCAAGTGAAGGATCCCCCTTGCAAAGGAATATCAACTAGCCCTAACTCATCTATGATCTGGGCAAACCTCCTCATAGCTGAAGTGATCCTCCCATTTCTATTCCTTTCAGCTTGGTATAGAGTTGAATTGAAATCACCTTCTAAACACCATGGCTCCTCCCACAGTCCTCTAATTGCCCCGAACTCCTCCCATAAACACTCCCTATCCTTTCTGGAACAAGGACCATAAACCCCTGTGAACACCCAGATTGCTCCATCTCCCACATTCCCAAACCTACAGGAAATGGAGAATTGCCCCTCTTCCACCCCCAGCATCTCCAACGATCTTTTGTCCCAACAAATCAAGACACCCCCTGCCGTCCCCAATGCATTTAAAACCTTCCAATCAAGTGATCTCCCCGGCCCTAGACTCCTCACCACCTCTTCAGACATAACTTGCATATTTGTTTCTTGAATATAGAATAGGTCCACATTTTGGCTTCTGATAACTGACTTGATTACTTTCCTCTTGGACCTATCATTCACACCCCTCACATTCCAACTCAGAAGTCTTACATTCATTGGACAACTGAACTTTGGTTCCCTCTGCCCTGGTGAGGGCCTTTCTTCTTAGTATCCCCTTCATAATTAACAGAGCACTCCAACCTCTTAAGCTCCCTTTCAAACCTTGAAGTCTCCAGTAGCGCTTTGTCTACTATCTTCTCCCTCATTTTCCTGATTTTTCCCAAAAAATTCAAAATTTCCTTCTCCAGACCTTCTGTTGAGAAACCCAGAAAGTGACTGAATTTAATCAGGCTGCTTTCCTCCCAATTGAGCTGGTCTTCCTTCCTGCCCTCTTGACTAACCCTCTAGTCTGCAGTCCACCCCAAATTTCTACCCGTAGGATCGACGTTGTTGACCTCAACTAGGTCCCAACAACCATCCCTTCTCCCTGTATGATCTTCTGCACTTGGTCTTCGTGACCCACTTCCAACCAGAATTCCCTCCCTTCGCCCCCCAGAATGGTGGTAATACTCCCTTTCCGGAGTTCGACAGAAGCAAAAGAGATTAGAAAAGGAAGACCCTTGTGCCCTGGTACTCCCCATATTTACCTCTGAATCATACCTCGCAGCTTCTTCTTCTAACATTCTTTCTGCCCTCGGGTTGTTTGGGTCCGGCTGCTGCCTTCTCCCCATTTCTTCTTCTCTGCATCTGGTGAACTCTCTCTCCAGATCACCATCTTTAATTTGACCGTTGGAGCAAGAAGAAAGGGCTTTTAAAAGTAGCCCATTGTCTAAGAGGTGGGGTTGGGCTAAAATGGCTTTCCTCTTATGAGAATGACCCATACCATAGCCTACAGCCCGCCCCAACCTACTTGATTGCCACGGCCCAAACTGATCCCCCTTTGAGGCTTCACAAACTGAAGGCAGCTTGGGCCCATAGGCCCAGAACATCCTAGAAGCTAAAGGCCCAGACTTCGAGCCAGACCCCTGCAGCAAGCCCACTTGCGCCTGGGCTCTCTTTACAGTGGAGCCCATGTCTTGCGACAGACGACCAGTCCCGTCCTCTGATTAGCGCTGCGCCTCGGTCCCCACGCCCACCAACTGCTCCACTCGCGAACCGGCGCGTGTATCTTCGTCACCTCCAACCTCCCTTCTTGGTCGACTCCACAGGCCTTGCTTTCTCCCCTCTTCCAGCCTTATCGACGGCATCATCTCCCACCATAGAGTTACGAAGTATGTCGTCTCTTCAATCCCTAACTCCAGAATGTCAGGGAAAGTCTCGCCGTCCGATCTGACCAAGATCCTGGCCCACTGCAACTCCTCCAAGCTCTCCGTCTGAGAGTCGACGTCGAGAAACCCGCCGCACGCATCTCCCACCCTTCTCAGCACTGACGGAACCCATAACGAAATTGGTAACCCTAATATCCTCACCCACACTTCCTTTCTTGTCTCCCCTTCCTCCAAACAGCCCGAACTTGGATCCCAGCGCTCCAAGTCCACTTGAACACCTCCCACTGCCTTAATACCAGATAGGATAACCCGTCTCGCTTCTTCCGCAAACTCAAATTCCAGCAACACACGTCCTTTTCCCAGACTCGCCATCCCCATCTTGCCTTTCAAACCCCAAACTTTTGCCATTTCCCAACCCAAGGTTTCCATATCTTCCCTTGTTGCATTGCTGGGATTCCAACTTCCGATCAAGCAATGCTCTAGCCTACTGAGGTTTCTACTTAACTCCTCCTATCCCACCTCCACTCGTATGATCTTGGACCCCTTATTCCACCCACCCTTCACCGCCTCTGCAAACGACCTTCCTTTCGCCATCTCCATACACGGTCTTCCCCTTACCCTCATTTCTTCTTGTTTTTCTTTTTTATCAATACTGTTATTCAACTGATAGAGAACCTCCACCATCGCCGACCATCCCTCCTTGCCCCCTTTGCCCTTCGGAATACAAATACTATAACTTTTCAACTCCAAATCAACAACCCCCAAACGCAAAAAACAACCCCCCCTGTTCGTAATACGCACCAGAGAGAAATTTCCCCCCTTCTCCTTCCAGCCCTTTTCCCATCTACCTTCTTTCACATCCTCAATGCACTGATGAAGGCCTTCCATGAACAGCCCGATGCTATACAACCCCATGCGCACCCAAGACGATAGCCCTTTCTTGCTTTCCGTAATGATTATTAGGGTTTTTCCTCCCCTCTCCTCCATTTCCAGCTCGAAAGACTTGGACTCCACCCCGAAACTCCTCGTCTTCCTTTTCCTCCTATTCTCCGCGCGACGAACATTCTTGTCGCCGACGGGCTCACTCGCTTCCTCGCTCTCGGCCACTCTCACTCTCTCACTCGCTCTCTCACTCATAAATATAGCACATAGAGAAAAAGTATTTGTATTTCATGAAACAACCAAGGATTATTTTGAATTGTTTTTTCAAAAAACTTTGGCTCACAATTTGCAAAAAGACAAAAGAGGATTAGATTGTTTTGATTTTTTGTCACCTCATAAATCTCTTGTAAACTTCCAAAATGTGTTGTCCTTTCGTTTGAGTTTTTCAATGAAGATGATGTTGTTAGAACTTCAATAATGGGGGTGTTGATGGAGGAGTAACAATCTCTTGTAAGCTTTCTCTAATTTACTCTTCTTCATAGAAGGGAGGAATATCGTAGTTATCTTCTTGAGCACCCTAATTTTATGTTTCATTTTCATTAAACTTGATATCTCAACTAATAATAAATTTCCATTGTTTGGATTGTATAACTTGTAGTCTTTGGAGCTTTAGTCATAATCAATGAAAATATTTTTTTCGTTCTTGTCATTTGATGTAAGTTGCTTTTGATCTAAAACATGAGCATATGCAATACCTTCAAACGCTCTCAAATGTGAAATACTCGACTTTCTTTCATTTCAAGCTTGTTATGATGTTTTATTCCTTACACTTCAATTAGGAAAATGATATAATAAATAAACCACTTTAGTGTGAAATTCTTTAGTCATCTTCTTATTTTTCAATATGCTTTGAGACATGTCAAGAATAGTTTTATTTTTCTTTCAACTACATCACTTTGTTGTGGAGATTATGGAATTGTTAAAGGTTGACAAATCTCATGATTTTCTAAATATTCTTCAAATTCTTTTAATGTCAATTTAACTCCTTTATCACATCTCAATGTCTTTATATTATAGTCAGTTTCCTTTTCTACAAGTGTTTTAGATTCCTTAAAAGCATTAAATACTTAAGATTTTTTGTTGAAAAAATTTACTCATGTTTTTCTTCTAAAATCATTAATAAAAAGTAAAAAAATGTTTCTTCTTACCAAAAGTGTTGGATGAATTGGGTTGCATACATCTAATGAATGAGCTTTGAGGTCCTTTGCTCTTGTCATTGCTTCCTTTGAAAAACCTTTTTAGGGATGTTTTCTAAGTAAGCATCCTTCACATAATTGATTCAAGTGATATATTAAGGCCAATCTTTTCACTATATTTTCCTTGATCAACAATTTTAAACCTCCAAAAATAGATTTTCAAATCTTAAGTATCAAATTCTAGAAGAATAGTACATTTTAGAATCTGAGATTGAAGCTACTCGTGGAGCTTTTTGTAGTATTATTTGTACTTTGCCTAAATATGTTGTTTGAGAGATGAAATGAGAGGGAAAGTGTTGGATTGTGATAGAGTCAAAGTCATTTGAAGTTTCGATAGAGGAAGTTCGAGGGAAGCTAAAAGGTACCATTGTGGAGAGGAGTAGAGGTCTCTCCTCTTGGATCCGGTTTGGAGATTTAAGTTTAAGAAACCTTTTGGAAGGATTTGAAGAATGCTGTAGGGAGGAGAAGGAAGGAAGGATGGTAAAAGTCTGGGAGGAAGAAGGGAGAAAGTTCAGGCCGGTTAGGCGTGTAAATGGGGCGGGGTGATATGTCTTATGTTCTTTCATCGATTTAGAGACTAAGAGACTTTGCTTAGTTTTCCTTGAAGTAAAGGGATTGCTAGGGGGATGGGCCATTCTTGCTGAGAAACTAAGGGCTTTGGGGGTAATTACTTAAGCTGAAGCAAAGACTGAAGTGGTGGCTTCCTAAGCTGAATCAAAGACGAAAGTGGTGACAAAAGAAGGCAAGGCCAAGAAGTGCCTTGGAAAAACTGTGGAGGATGAGAAAAAGGCTTTTGTGGATGTTGCTAGGGAGCCGGCTAGAAGGATAGGAGATGCGTTATGGCTACAGTTTGGAGGTAGAGAGTTGAGGGGTAGGGAGGACGTGCGGGTCGGTGCTTAGTCGGTAGATGGGGTTTTGGGTTGGTGGTGGAGTGGGAGATGGCCTCTTTTAGGAAATTGGGGGGGGGGGGGGGGGTGCGCTTCTGGAATCTTAAGAAAGGCATGAAAGTTTTGAAGCTGGGAGGAGCTTTCATTTTGCTAGAGTTTGAAGATGAGAAGGAGGCAGAGAGAGTGTTAAAGAGGGGGACACACTATTATAAGGATAAATTGTTGCACTTAGAGAGATGGAGTGAGGAGACGAGATGCTTGTGCTTAGGAAGTTCAACAAAAGAAGTGTGGGTGAAGGTGGTGGGTTTCTCGCTTCATGTTGGAGTGGAGAAGTGTTTAAAAAAATTAGTGACTGCTATGGAGGTTTTGTTGAGGTGGATGAAGAAACAAAAAGGTTTTCTCAGCTCTAATGGGCTAGAATTTTAGTGAAGACGGGGGGAAAGATTTTCTGGGGACTTTGCATTTAGTGGTGAATTCTTATTATTATGTAGTCCAGTTGTTGTGGGAGGTGCCGTTGTGGATTTCTGCAGTGGTGCCAATGAATAAGTTGAAAGGGAGAGAGGGGGAAAAGGTTAGGGAAGAGTGGGATGTGGGCTCACGCGTGGGGAGCAACAGTGGTATGGGAAAAGATATTTGGTGTGCAACAGAGATTGATGGGGCATGTTCAATCAGAAAGAATAGGGGAAAAGAGAAAGGTGATGGAGATGAGATGATAGTTTTAGTTGATTCAGGCTTTGGGAAGGGAAATCGAGAGAAGGGGAGTGAAGGGGTGGGCTTAAGTGAGAAAGGGGGGTCAATTGCGTTTAATGGATTCAAGTCTGTTTGTGTGGATGCTCAGGCCCAAGGGAATACAGGCCTATTTCATGAAGGCCCTACAAACCTTTTAAGTTCTAGAATGGGTTGTGCTTTAAAAGAAAATGAGAGGAGCGGGCCCAAGTCGTTTTGGGAGGCGGGATTGTCCAGTAAAGGAGTGGAGGTATCCAGTTCGGGCCCAAGGGAATACATACCTGTTTTATGAAGGCCCTACAAACCTTTTAATTTATGGGTTAGGCTGTGTTTTAAAGGAAAATGAGAGGAAAGGGCCCAAGTCGTTTTGGGAAGCGGGGTAGTCCATTAAAGGAGCGGAGCGGGTTTCAAATCCAGATTGGGTTTTCTTGGACGAGCCTTTAAAAAAGGGTAGGGCTTCGGTTTTTCGAATGCTATCTAAGGAGTGGTTTATAGAATAATTTTTGGTCAGCAGAATGAGCTCTGAAGAGATAGAAGGGGTTTCAGGTAGTTTTTCTCTAGCAGACGCGTGCCTTATGGGGGAAGCTTCTAGGTACTCCTTCTTTTCGCCTTCTTTTGTTTGTGTTTGGGGACAGGACTCTTCTTCTTCTCCTTTCTCTGGGGTGGAGGGGGCTTTGATCACAGTAGAAGAGGGCCATGATGCTGTTGTCATTTTGAAGAAAAATGAAAGGGAGCTTTCTGTAAATCCTCTGAGTGTGTAGTTGGCAAAAGAAAGGGTTTTTGAGAAGGGTGATGGCAGGTCTTTCCCGATAAGGGAGGGGAATGATGGAAGGGTTAAGGAAGAGGGAGGGGATGTGGAGTCGTGGAGGTATAGTTATTTGACAAATTTTTGTCATTGTTTGAGAATGCTCACTGAGGGATTTGAAGGTGAGATTCTGAAGCTTTTTAATAGAATGAGGGAAAGAAGAGACCGATTTGAGAGGATAAGTAGAAAAAAGAGGATATGATAGAAATCCTCTAGATTTGATTGAGAACCGAAGAAACTTGAATGTTCGATAAATTACGGTGGGTCAAAAGGGGATCAGGGTCATTCGGAGAATTTTTTTTTTTTTTTTTGATAGATAAAACATAGAAAATTTATTAAAAGAAGGGAGCAAGAAGTCAACCCGAAGCATATAGGGAGTATATACGAGAAACCCCTCAACAAAAACACAAGAAAGCAAACACTCACCAACCCTTAATTAGAACCCAACCAATCAACAAAGTTAATTAAGGAACGGGGTTCTCCATCTAAACAAGACTTAGACCAAGAGAAAAGATTACAAACAAATGAGTTTTTCAATCTTTGAATCGACAAAGCCTCATTATAAAAAACTATCCTATTTCTTTCTTTTCAAACCGTCCAAAATAAACAGAGAGAAGCTGTCCGCCAAGTCTTTCCTCGCTTCTTGTCCACAAAGGAAGCAGACCAACCAAGGAGAGTGTCTCTAACCGTAAGCGGAAGGACCCAATTAACACTAAACAACAAAAACACAAGATTCCACAACACCCTCGCCTTGGGGCAGTGAATAAGGATGTGGTTTATTGTCTCCTCTTCATCACAACACAAGAAGCACCTGTTTGCTAAAATCCAGCCCCTCCTTTTGAGTTGATCTTGGGTTAGAACCTTCCCCCAAGAAGCTTCCCGAAGCAAAAAAAAACCCATCTTTGTAGGCACACAAGGGCTCCAAATGATTCTCCAAGGAAATGGGACTGCACCACTAGAATCAAGAGTATTGTAAAAGGATTTTACAGAGAAAATCCCATTCTTAGAAGTATTCTACAACACTCTATCCTCCATCCCAACAAAAGGCCTATTTCCTTGAAGGAACGAAAGGACACTCACCATCGCCTCCATCTCCCAATCATTAAAGGGTCTAGAGAAACAAGGATACCATTCCTCCGCATCCCCCATAGGGTCCTAGCAATCCGCTACCCACGCATCTTGAGAGACCGCAAAGGCAAACAAGAAGGAAAAGCCTCACAAATGGGAATGTTTCCACACCAAATGTCCTTCCAAAATTTCACTCTTCTACCATCCCCTACAGTGAAGGAAACATTTTTAAACATTAGAACACCTTCCTTTCTAATTTCCTTCCAAAACCCAACCCCATAGCCCTCCCTAACCTCACGAGAGATCCACCCTCCTCCTTCTTCCCTATACTTCCTACTGATAATAAGCTTCCAAAAAAACTCTTTTTCAGCCGCAAAGCACCAGCTTCATTTACACAATAGGGCTCTATTGAGGATAGAAAAATTTCAAATCCCCAAACCACCCTTCATTTTATGAGAACGAACCACATCCCACTTTACAAGATGAGGCCTCTTCTCCAACACACCCCCACCCCAAAGGAAGTCCCTTTGGATTTTCTTAAGCCTCAATCTAACAATTCTTGGCATACGCATCAAGGACATAAGATAGATCGGCATGCTAGCCAAAGTGCTCCGAATGAGAGTGATTCTCCCCCCTTGGAAATGAACTGCCTCTTCCACAAAGCGAGTCTCTTCCTCATTCTTTCTTCCACACCTTCCCATACAGCCACCAATTTATGAGAAGCACCTAGAGGCAACCCCAAATAAGTGGAGGGGAAAGAACCCACTTTGCATCCCAGTTCAGAAGCCAAAACCTCAGCATTCTCAACTCTTCCCACCGGCAGAATTTTGCTCTTGTTCAAATTGATGCTCAAATAAGAGATGGCTTCAAACCACATTAAAAGCCAACTTAGAATAGCCATTTGATCTTGGGAGTCCTAACAAAAAACCAACGTATCATCCACGAACAACAGGTGAGACACTTGAATCCCACTGCCACCCTTACCCCTTAACCTGTAGCCGGTCAGGAAGCCCCCCCTAACTACTCTGTTAATGAGGCAGCTTAAGGTCTCCATACCTAAAACAAACAAGTAAGGGGAAATGGGGTCCCCTTGCCTTAACCCTTGAGTGCTCTGGAAAAAACTAGCAGGCGATCCGTTAATCAAAACTGAGAAAGAGGCAGTGGAGATGCACCACCTGATCCAACCAGCCCATTTCTCCCCAAAACCCATTTTTTGCATCACTGTCAACAGAAAATCCCAGTTAATATGATCGTAAGTCAACAGAAAACCAGGGAACGTGGAGTTCAGACTTCTAACAAATTTCTCCCTCTCTTAAAAATTCTTAAAGAAGCCTATTATTTCGTCTTTAACAAATTCCCAACAAAACTGCCAGAAGGTAATGGAGAATCCATCCGTGCCAGGAGCCTTATCCCTATTCAGCTCTGAGATTGCCAAATACACCTCTTCCATGGAGAACATCTCCTCCAGCCTGGCAGCCTCCTCACTCCCAATTCTATCAAACTCCATACTGCTCATACTCGGGTGCCAGCCACCAGGATCGTATAATGATTCCTGATAGGCCCTCACCACTCCCCTTTGAATTTCTTGATCTTCTAAAAGCCAACTACCATTAACTTTAATTTTTTTTCAAACAATTCCTTCTACTATTAGAATTTTCCATCTTATGAAAGAATCCCGTGTTCTTATCGCCTTCCTTCAACCATGTTTCTCTTGATTTCTGCCTCCACGAGATTTCCTCCATAATCGCCCACTTTTTAAAGTCCTCCCTGGCCTCCTTTCTAGCCTCTAACTCCTGCTAGTTTAGAGCTCTCTGCCTCTCCTGATCATCCCATAAAGAAACTTTGTCCAAAGCCATCCTCAAGTTCACCCCCACTTTACCAAAGACTTCCTTATTCCAATTCTTCAGCTTAACTTTTAAGGCCTTTAGTTTTTCTGAGAGGACAAAGCTATAAGACCCACTATAATTAAAACCTTGCTACCAGCCCTTAAGAAGCTCCTTAAGGCCCTCCTCCTTCAACCACATATTCTCAAAACGAAAAGGAATTGGACCTTTCCTCACCCCACCCCCATCTAACAGAATTGGGAAGTGGTCAAACACAGGCCTTGGGAGTGTGCACTAAGACACCCCACTAAAATGATTTTCCCATTCCTCCGAAATCAGGAAGCGATCTAGTCTTGACCTTGATTGGCCATTCAGCCCTCCACTCCATGTATAAGGACCCCCCTGAAGAAGAAAATCTCTTAAAGCCAACTCGTCTAACACCTCTGAAAACCTTCTCATGGAACCAGACAATCTTGCTTCTCTACTATGTTCACTGGGAAATCTAATAACATTGAAGTCCCCACCGATGCACCAAGGATCATACCACAGTCTTCGAATGACACCTAGCTCTTCCCAAAAAAGTTCTCTATATCTTTTCAAAGTAGGTCTGTAGACCCCCGTAAAGAACCACATAAACCCATCCTTGCAGTTCTTGAACCGACACGAGATTGAGAAAATTCCCACTTCCAGGCCTACTAACTCCAACACTCTCTTATCCCAGAAGACCACTACCCCTCCAACTGCCCCCCTTGCATTCACACTCTCCAACCTAAGAATCTTCCCACACCAAGACTGTGAATAACCCCTTGGGACATTTTTTGAATTTTGGTCTCCTGCAAGCACACCACATCAACTTTTTGCGACCTGATTAGGGCCTTGATTACCTTCCTTTTATTTCTGTCATTAGCCCCTCTGACATTCCAGGATAGAATCTTTAGCTTCATCTAACTGTCGAGATTCTAACCCCATCTTCTCTGACCAGAGAATTCTCCTTTCTTGCCCCATTATAATTAATAGACCACTCAAGTTTTTTTAACTTCCGGTCAAACTTAGTGGTCCCTGACAAGCCCTTCTTCAGATTTTGCTCTCTTCTTCTCTTAGTCCTTAGGAGCAAATTCAGGATTTCGCCTTCAAAACCTTCCGTAGAGAAGCCCAAAAATTTACTAAACCTCACCAAGCAGCTGTCGTCCCAACGGCATCCATCCAGGTCTTGAAGCAACCCCTCAAACTCCCCTCCCACACCTTTTCCAGCCACTAGCTTCTCTCCCTTAGAGGCTAGCACCCCATTGCTATCGTCAGCCAGAATGATGCTCAACGGAGTCTGCTCCTCTTCATTAACCACGGAAGCCGAACCTCCGAAAGACCCCTCATTCAACGTAACCCGTCCGAAAGAAAAAAGAGAAGAAGAAGAGAGATTCTGGCCCCCCAATGGAATAAAACAAAGATCGACATACCTGGATGCCTCTTCGCAAAGCGTTTCATTAGTCAAGTGTCCCCAAACCATCAACTGTGAGGAACATAGCATCATCGAGTCTCTCAACAGCCCAACAAGGAGGTCGGCTTCTCCGCTTGCGCCTCAACTTGCACCCTTGATTTTGGATGGTGACTGCATAACACGAGCCTTATAAGGAGAGATTGGGGACTCGTTCCCATAAAAGGCCCCTTCTTCAATTGCAATAGCTCGAACAGGCCCACAGGCCTTACCCGACACCCCCCTCTCTAATACTTAAGGGGCCTTTTAGGTGACTGGGCCTTGGATCCTGGCTCAAAACCACCCGGCTTGCAAGACAAGGGCCTTGGGCCTCCCCACAGCTTAAAGCTGAAGGTCCACAGCTAGGCCCACTGCAAGAGCCTGCCAGCCCACATCCAAATTTGTCCAAACTGATGGGAGAGGACTCCCTATCCCCTCCCACTAGGTCAGCTGGACCACCAGCCCATCTTTTCACAATAGTCACTTCTGCAAAGGCCTCACCAGAAAGCATGGGTGGTTTTCCTTCAGCGAGCGCCACGTCTTGTACCTCCGCCAGCAACCTCAACTGTTCCACCATCTTCCTTCGACTCCCGCAACAAGCCACCCAATGAGACCCAACAGCTTCTTCGCCTCCCCTTAGCCAGCCCTTCCCGGAGGAGCTTCCCGCCGGCACCACCTGCAAGAACCAAGGTGCAGATTCCCACCACAGTTGGAGAGAAAAGCAGCCCGACCCTAAAACTATATGAACATAGTTAGGGACCTCCCAATCCGCATGCTTCACCGAAATCCTAGCCCATTGCAACTCAGACATGGATTTGGTTTCTTCATCCACTGCTATAAATCCTCCGCACCCATCTCTAATTCTTTTGAACACTTCAAGACTCCAAAAATGGAGTAGGAGCCCGACCACCCTTACCCATGCCTCTACGACATTGGAGATCTTGCAGAAACACCCCACCTCTGGGTTCCATCTGTCCAAGATAAGACAATTTTCCTTAATGTTTCTTTTGCCTCTAGCTAAAACACGCTTAGCCTCTTGAGCCAGCTCAAAATCAAACATCATAATACCTGCCTAACACAGCAATCGTCATCTTCCCCTTAACCTCCCAATTCTGACGGGTCCAGCTCCTAACGCAATCCAACTCAGGTAATAGAGTTGAGATAGAACCCCACCTCCCTATCAGGCAATGTCTTAGTTGTTCTAGTCTTCCACACCTCTTTTTCTCCTACCTCTAACCACACTAACTCACATGCCCTTCTCGAGGTTGACTTAACACCATCTGCAAAAGACATCGTTTCCACCCCCTTTTCCTTCCATTGAACCTTCAGGACTCCCTTCGTCTTCAACGGAGCCTCTGTGGCACATTAGTGAACTTTAAACCTTCTGATGGGATCACTCCAAGATCTCTCAACCTCACGGCCAAAGAGTTCCAACCACTGGCTTGACCCTTCCCTTCAGGGAAAATAATGTTATATCTTTTAGCTTCTATATCTCGAACAGAGCATAGGATGAACCTTCTTGCCTTGTTTAGCCGTCGCTCCATTCTAAACTTTCTGTTTCCCTCCATCCATTCAATAACCCATCTTTGATCATCAACCTCTCTACAACAGGTTTCAACGTCTTCCAAAAGACAACGAAGACTAGCCTCCCCAAATCTAATCCAAGAAACAAAACCCCTGCTTCTCTCCCATATACATCCTTTCAACATTCCACCCGAATCCTCAACCACAATCTCAAACAATTTCGACTCCACCTCAAACCGACTTCTTCCTCCCCTAAGCATCCTTAGTAAAACTTCTTGTAAAAGTTAGAACATATTCGGAGAATGTTAGATGAGGCTTCGAATCCTTTTGTGGAATGTAAGGAGGTCAAAAGATAGAAACAAGAGAAAATTGATAAAAGGTGTTATTAAAACTCAAAAGGTGGATTTAGTGTGCCTCCAGGAAACAAAAATTCAGGAGATGACTAGTGGGATTGTGAGAAGTCTTGGGGTAGGAAGATGTTTAGAGTGGGAGGCTATGAATTCAAGGGGTGCGATAAGGGTGGTGGTGGTGTTCTGGGATAATAGGGTGTTGCAGATGGTGGACATGGAGGTGGGCAAATATTCAGTCTCTTGTCGCTTAAAGAATTGTCAGGATTGTTTTTTCTGGATTTTCACAGGAGTGTATGGACCCATTGTGAAGTTGGAGAAAGAATATTTTTTGAGTGAGCTAGGGGCCATTAGAGGAGGTTTGTGGAATGAGCCGTGGTGCATAGCAGGAGATTCTTAGAGGTGGTTGAGGACTAAGAACTAAGGGACTTACCTCTTCAGGGGGTTGTTCACTTGGAGTGGAGGTTTTAATAATCGGTTAAAGTCGAGAATTGATTGGTTTCTCATTTCTGAAGATTGGGAAGTTCACTTTCAAGGGGCCATTCAAGTTGTTCTGGCTAGGCCGGTTTCTGATCACTTTCCGATTCTTCTTGATGGGGGAGGGATAAGGAGAGGGTCCATGCCTTTTAGATTTGAAAATATGTGGCTGAAGGAGGAGGGCTTTAAAGAGGTGTTGAGGAAGTAGTGGAAGGGGATTCGGGTTAGCGGGTCAGCCAACTTCTTTTTGATTGAAAAATTGAAGGTCTTGAAACTGATTATGAGAAGATGGAATAAAGAGGTTTTTGGTAAGGTTGAATCTAAGAAGCAAACTGCTTGGAATTTGGTGGATTTTTGGGACAAGGAAGAAAGTGTTCGGTCACTGTTTATGGAAGAAGAGGAAGCTAGGAAGGACACAAGAGAGACTTATAAAAAGTGGGTCCTTTTAAAAAAAGCGTCGTGGAGGCAGAAGTCTAGAGAAATTTGGCTGAAGGAGGGGGATAAAAATACAAGGTTTTTTCATCAGATGGCTAATGCTCATAAAAGAAGGAATTGGCCGGCTAGAGTAAAATTGAATGGGAGGTCACTCATTAAGGAAAGTGAAATTAAAGAGGAAGTGAGCAGAGCTTTCCAAGGTCTGTTGGCAGATCCTAGTGGTTGAAAGCCTAATATAGACTATTTGATTTTTGAGAGGTTGGAAGAGCTGGATGTGGAAGAGTTAGAAAAACCTTTCTCGGAGGAGGTCTTTGGTGCGCTGTCAGGTTTCTGCGAAGAGAAAGCGCTAGGGCCCTGACAGTTTCTCAATGGCGTTTAGGCAGTTTTCTAGGGATTTTGTAAAGGTGGAGGTGATGAACTTCTTCAAACAGTTCCATGAGTCTGGTAGCTTTGTAAGAAGTCTTAATGCAACCTTTCTAGTGTTCATTCCTAAGAAAGAGGGGCTGAGGACTTGAAGGATTTTAGGCCAATTAGCTTGGTGGGAGGGTTGTACAAGTAGTTAACTAAGGTGTTGGCTAACAGGTTGAAGGGAGTGTTAGCTAAGGTGATCTCAACGTCTCAAAATGCATTTGTGGAGAGGTGGCAGATTATAGATGCAATGCTGATTGCTAATGAAGCAATAAACTCCATTTTGAAAAGTAATAGAGGGGCGATTCTCTGCAAATTGGACATTGAGAAAGCCCATGATCACATGGACTGGTATTTTATTTTAGCAGTGTTGGAGAAGATGGGGTTTGGAGAAATGTGGCATAGATGGATAAAGTGGTGTTTATCCACTGCTAGACTCTCTGTTATGGTGAATGGAAGCCCTACTGGATTTTTTCAGAGCTCAAAGGGTTTAAGGCAAAGGGACCCCCTTTCACTTTACTTGTTCGTTATTGTGATGGAGGCTTTCAGCTGTCTGCTGAAGAGAGTAGTTTTTGGAGGTTTTTTATCGCCTTGCTCGGTTCGGGGAAAAAGGAGTGAAGGGGTCCAAGTCTCTCATTTATTGTTTGCTGACGATATGTTGATTTTTTGTGAGGCAAAGAAGGAGCATATGACGTATTTGTGCTAGCTGTTAATGTGGTTTGAGGCAATTTCAGGGTTAAGAGTGAATCTGGAAAAAAGTGAGTTGATTCTGGTTGGTAGAGTTGAGAATGTGGAAGAGCTGGCTGAAGAGTTCAGTTATAAGGTGGGAAGATTGCCCTCCACTTACTTAGGAATGCCATTGGGTGCTCCTTTTAAATCTACTGCCGCTTGGAATGGAATAGAAGAAAGATTCCACAAGAGATTGGCTATGTGGAAACGTCAATACATTTCAAAAGGGGGGAGGATTACCTTAATTCGAAGTACTTTGTCCAATTTACTGATCTATTTCATGTTTATTTTCCAGCTGCCTAGGGTGGTTAGAATGAGATTGGAGTAGATTCAAAGGGATTTTTTTGTGGGATGGTGGGGGTCTTGAGCAAAAACCCCACTTAGTAAGGTGACCAATTGTTTGTGTAAAAAAAAAAAAAAGAGAGTTGGGGGTTAAGAGTCTTGGGACTTTCAATAGGGCTCTCCTTGGAAAGTGGGTTTAGAGCTTTGCAATTGAAAGAAAGGCCCTTTGGAACTAATTGATTAGAAGGAAATACGGGGAGGAAAGAGGAGGATGGAGCTCTTGTAAGGCTAGGGAGGCCTATGGAGTCAGGTTGTGGAAAGCAATAAGCAAGTTGGGACATCTAGTTACCCTTTCTTTTGATTTTGTGGTGGATGATGGAAAGAAGGTGAGGTTTTGGAAAGACAAGTGTTGTGGAACTACCCCTTTGTGCAAGACTTTCCCTTATTTATTTGCTCTAGCAATTTCCAAAGAGGCTTGGGTAAATGAAGTTTGGACAACTGCGGGGGAAAGAGGGGGGAAGTTGGAGTCCTTGTTTCAATAGACCTTTCAATGATTGAGAGTTGGAAAAGGTGGAAAGGTTTTTTGTTGCTTGGATGGGAAGAAGGTTAGTGTGGATGAGGAGGATAGGGTGAGGTGGATGGATTCAAAGGATGGGGTTTTTTTTTTTATAAAGTCTTTGTATAGGGCCTTGCAGCCGGTTTCTCTTGTTTCTTTCCCTTCAAAGATTATTTGGAACTCTTGTGTGCAACCCAAATTAAGTTGCTTTGCTTAGGAGGCTTCATGGGAAGAGTTCTAACCTTGGACCGTTTGCAAAAGAGGGGTTGGGCTTTGGCTAATAGATGCTTTCTATGCCAAATGTTTGAGGAGTCGATTGATCACCTCCTTCTTTATTGTGAGAAAACAAGGGAATTGTGGATGTTGCTCCTTTCTTTCTTTGGAGTGTCTTGGGTGTTTCCTTTTTCGGTAAAGGAAATCCTTTTAGGGTGGAGGGGCTCTTTTGTAGGTAAGAAGATGAAGGAGGTGTGGCAAGTAGGACCGTTATGCTTGTTTTGTGTCATTTGGAAGGCAAGGAATAAAATTGCTTTTGAAGATAGCGTGCTGTCCCTCCAAAGGTTGAAAGCTTCTTTTGTGTATTTACTTTGGTCGGAGACCAAATTGTGAATAAAAGATGGTCCTTCGATCTTAATAGATTTTGTAGATTGGGTGGGTTTGCGATGAGGGAGAAGGTTTTTTGTTTTTCCTTGTTGTTTTGGGTCCAATTGTAAGGGGGTGAGTGTCTCTATACTGTAATTCTATGGGTCGCTATTTTAGCGCCTCTTCGTAATACAATTCTTTTGCTTATTGATGAAAAAAAAATCTAGAAGAATCATTGACATAGGATTTTAGATATTTTACATCATTTTGAATGTTATTAAAAATATTTTATTTTTTATCAAGACACATTAATAATTAAATTGGCATGCTAATTTCTTATTGAGAGACTTTGATTTTTCACATGAATATTATATTCATTTTTTTAAGAGTTGACCTAAACTTAATATATTATTTTTCATGTTGGGCACATGGTAAACATTTGAGATAAATTAATGTTTTTTATGTTTCAAATGAATTAAGATTTTATCTTTACCGTTTACCAAAATTTTGGATGCATCTCCAAAATAAACATGGCAAATTTCTTATTCATTAAGTTCCACAAACATATTTTTGAATCCACACTTATGATTGTTTGCTTTGATGTCAAGATATCATGTGTTTTTCTCCTCACTTTCTCTTTTATATGCCAATAATACAATAGCTTCTTGTTGATTTTTCTTTTCAATATAGTTGATTTGCCTTTCCTTATTGTTAGTGGCACTTCTATATTCATAAGCATAATGACCTTATTTTTTGAATTTCGGATTTATCATACTATCGCCTTTCATTTTGTCTTGAGTTGCATCATTTTCCATTTCCTCCTGAGGAATATGAGTTTTGGTTTGTTCCTTCATGTTGATGAATGGAAACCATCTCTTCCTCTATTGCCTTTATCATGTCCACATTGTGTCCACAATTATTTTGACTTCTTTTATTAAGATTTTCTTCATGCTCTTTTATTGACTTCTTTTATTAAGAGTTGATATAAACTTAATATATATTTTTTTTCTTGTTAGGTACATGGTAAATATTTGAGATAAATTGATATCTTCTATTTTTAAATGAATTAAAATTTTATTTTTACCTTTTATTGAAAATTTGGATGCATCTCCAAAAGTAACATGGTCACTTTCTGATTCATTAAATTCCACAGATCTATTTTTGAATCCACACATATGATTGTTCGCTTTAATGTCAAGATACCATGTGTTTTTCTTCTCATTTTCTCTTTAATATGCTAACAATACAGTAGGTTCTTCTTGATTTTTCTTTTCGACATGGTTGGCTTGCCCTTTCTTATTGTTAGTGGCACTTTTATATTTGTAAGTGTTATGAACATGTTTTTTTTTTTTTTACAATTATAACATTAAATTTAGGACTTATCATACCTTCTCGTCTCATTTGTCTTGAGTTGTGCCATCTTTCACTCCCTTTTAAGTGATATGAGTTTTGGTTTGTTCCTTTATTATTTGATGAATTGAAACCATCTCTTCCTCTATTGCCTTGACCACATCCACAACTATGTCCATGATTATTTTGACTTCTTTTATTAAAATTTACTTCATTCTCTTTTATTATAAGTTTTGTTTGACTTGTTCTAATTTTTCTTTGTTCTTCTTTTTCAATCTCTCTTCATAGACTTGTAATGATGTTATAAGTTGATCAATGGTCATAGAATCTAAATCTTTAGATTCTTCAATGGCCATAATAATATATATAATCAAACTTTAAATCTAAAGATTAAGGTATTTTTCAATCACATGAATGTCGTTTAAACTTTCACCTTAATTTTCCTTTTAATAAATTTACAATAGTCAATACTTTAGAAAAAATAATTGGAGATTAATTATGATACTTTCATGTACAAACATTTAAGTTCTCCTTTAACAGTTTGAGCACAAACTTTTCACACCTTATCAACTATATTTTGTAATATCTCTCTTGCTTCTTTGGAGATGCTTGTACTTAAAATCTTCTTAGAAGTGACTTTATCCATTGCTTCATAGATGATGGTGAGAGCTTTCTTGTCTCTCTTTCTTATATTTTTCAAAAAATCAGTTTGATTTGGGGATAGAGTGGTTTCATTTGATGACTTTTTGTAACTTTTCTCCACAATCTCCCATACATCTTGTAAACCAAACAAAACTTTCATCTTGATACTCTAATTATCTTAATTGTTTTTTATGAGTTGGGGACTTGAAACGGATATATTCCACTTGCTATCTTTTTTGTATGACTGATACCAGTCTCTTGATGTAATAGTGTTGAAAGAGAAAAATAAACAATTACATAAAGGAAGATAAAAAATAAAGGAGAATTACAAATTTACCGCCTTCTACCACTTCTGTTTAAATGTTACATAACCTTTTATTTATATATACTCACGTTTAACAAAATAAAAACCTTTTAAGATTCAACTACTTAAATATAAAAACCAAATCAATCACTAAAAATAAAATGTTCTTTTAACTTTCAGAATCTAAATCTAATTTTAGCTTTTAGAAACTTCTTAAATCAAATTTAACTTTCTAACACTGCTTTGGCATGTGAATTAGTTGATGCAGTAGCCACTTGTGACAATTGTCTAAGATTTCATAGAGAAGTTATTTGGAAAAATGTCACAAGAATTAGGCATGGCACCACAATTGTTTGTCTAAACATTCTTATACAGAATGAGTATTCAATCCATGAGGAAAGGTGATAATTAAAAAGCTTTTTCTGGTCTATTAATTTTCTACTAAAAGTGCTAATCTTATTCATTGTGGAACCTGGGGGCCACCCCTTATGATCTGTATTGTTTTTAATATTGTATCATTTTATTGAACAAAATCACTCATACATCACTTGGTTTCATCCACTGGAGACACAATTCAGATGCTTCCACATGCTTTTGTTTTTTAAACACAGAGGCTGAAAGCATCTTTTGCAAATCCTCTGCAAGATGATGGTGCTGTGAACTATTGCTCTTTCATTGCATGTGAAATTCCTTATCCCATTTTGCATTTGTCCTATGGGTACTGCCCATGCTGTGCTTTAAGGTGTCTGCAAATTTCCATGTCTTCATGTTATGGCTCCTACTGCTTTTATTCTTTAAACTGATGAGTCGCATGAGATGTTATAATTTGGATTATATTAATTCTAAATAAAATTTCATCTTCTCCTAATCATAATTTCCAATTTATCTGATTTTATTTATTATTATTTTCAATTACTTATTGAAGGAGAGAAATTATATATGCTTTGCTTAATTCTTATTTCACTTACCCAAAAAATTTAATTAATTAAATTGAATATTCACATAATTGATTTGTGCAAATAGTGTGTATAATGCTATTTTAGTGAGACCAAGCACATAAATGAGTTCATATATAGTGGATTTATTTCAATACAAAGAGGCTGGTATGTTAATATTATGAGTTCTATTAACTAAAGCATCTAAATATTTGGATGTAGTGTAGATCTATGTGTAGAAGAATATGATTAAATTTGGATGGCATTACATGTAATTTATGTGATTTAAATGCTTATGCTTGGGGATAAAAATATTTGCAGTTGTTCTAATTATTTATAATTTACATCTATCTCACCATGATTTATATGAGCTAGGGTTTTATGTGGTACTTGAATTTCCTCACTATATTCTGATTATTTGCAGTTGTTTACTTCAAACTATTTTTTTGATAAGTAAATCATAATTGTATTAAAATAGAGGCGAAAAGCCACAAAACATATAGGGGGTTGTTTACTTCAAACTATGATTGTACAATATTTTCTATTTAACATTCCTTAAAATTACCTCGGTCAGATCGTAGAAATACCCTATCTTCTATTTGACACTCATGCATGATCATTCTGAACAATGATTAGTAATCTGTTCGGGGCTCACTGCTGTCACTCTTGTTGTTGATCCTTCACCTCGTACCTACAAGTTATCCATCTTGTTAGCCCCCTCACCAGTAGACCACAAGACAAAGGTTGCAAGCCAAAGGCTATTTTTCTATCAAACATACTATATACTCCTTTTGCATTTCTGTTCATTTGTATGATTACCCCACAGCTTGTATTTCCTGGATGATGTCTTCCATGCATGATTTGAATTTCAAGACCTTCCTTTGTATTAAAATAACATTGATGTTTGCCCTAGCTCATCCTTGGATGAAAATATTTTGTCCGGATGCTGATGAATATATATCCCTCCAGGCCTCAATTCTACAGAAACCTTCAATTTAGTTGTTAACCCTTCTATAGTTCTTGATGGGCATTTCCACAAACACCACAAATACCACCCACTTCACTGTGAATCAAACGTTGAGCCCTTCCAGTTTTCATCAAGCACCTCAACTCTTTACAGAAATTTGCAATGACTGATCTTGGAGACATAACCTTTTTCCCTTGGGGATTGGAGGTCTAGCTCTTTTGGTGATCCTATTTCATCCCAAGCCAAGTACACCAGCTAAGTCAGATGAACTTGCCAACATAAAATGCCCCCCAGACAAATGTTATTTGGTAAAACATCAAGCTTGCTTATGTTGACCACTTTTTAAGACTTGTCTTTACTGCTACCATTTGTTAGAGTATCAGACTGACACTTGCAAAGATTGCTTGCAAACTAACTACTTGTACATATGCTTTGACATTGTCAAGGAAGTCATAGTTAGTTCCATAACAAGTGTACATTAAGACCTGTAGCTGTTAGAGACTTATTTTCTTAATTTGTACTCTCTTTTGATATTCTTGTTTAAATTTTCTATAGGAAATTGTAATAGCCCATCTAAATATGAGGATGTGAAAATTGTCTGTAACATCATAGCAAGGTTTATTGAATTTTTTTGAAGTTTTGAATGGAAAATTGAGTTTTTTGGTTGTATGCCTAAAATTTGTTTATTACATCAAGAAAAGGTTAAGGTTGTCGGCAATTTCTTCTTTTAATGGGCCTCTTAATGGAGAATTGAATTGTTTCCTACATAAGTGCTTGCCGAGACATGGCTTGTGTCACTACTAGTCTTTTGTATGTATATTGAACCTTAGTAACCTTAGGTTAATCAGAAGAATATGTACTGCAAAAAGATCACATTACTTCAGTCAGTGTAGTTGGCTGTACTGGTAGCACAAGTCCACCATCATTTTTGATCTTTAACTTACAGATGGAATCATCTCCAAAACCTAGCCTGCAGCAATAAACTCTTACATGCAAACAAATTAGTTCACACTCTGGTATAAAGAGTCTTTTAATAGAACATATAGACAAGGGCTGGGTAGGACCTTTGAGGAACAATTTTTTCATGCATTATTCATAAGTAAACTACAACTAAGAGAATAGCTGCAATGAGATAACACTAAAACACATGCTTGGAAGCTTCAAGGGGTTTTTTTAGCTATATTCTGGCCTCTAAACTCAAAGCCTTGGAGATGGACCTAAAAGCTTGGAACAAAGAGTAGTGTCGTAGTTAGGAAGGAATTGATGTTTTTTGAATTGAAAGGAGAGGTAAGCTATGTACTTTGTTAAGAGGATGAAGCTAGAAGGGTGGTAGTGGAAGAATAAGCTGGCTATGCTGGGAAAAAAAAGAAGAAAAAAACTTCTCATAGGCAGAAGTCTGGAGGGTTTGGTTGAAGAAGGAGAATAAAAAGACCAAATTTTTCCCCAAAATGGCTGATGTTCATAGAGGAAGCAATTACATGACTAGAACAAGAGTGAATGGTTTTTGGCTCATAGAGGATGTTGAAATTAAGGAGGTGTCTAATTCCTTTCAAAGTCTCTTATATAATCTAGGGGATTAGGGACCTAGTATCAAGGGGACGTCCTTTGATTCTTTATGGATAGAGGATTCAAGGGGTTATAGCTGTCTTTTCATGACTAGAGGAGGATGCCTTCTTTCACTTTATCCTCGTTGTTTAGGGATAAATCTCCTGTGCAGCAAGAGAGATTTCACAAAAGGCTAGCTATGCATAAACAAAAATTCTTATCTAGCATGCTAATTTGTTTATGTCATAGTTTGAAATTCCAAGAAAAGTAAGTTGAGACTTGGGAAAATTCAAAGAGATTTTCTTTGGAAAGGAGGAGCCCTTGAGAAAAAGTTTTACATGATAAAATAGTCGATTGCTTGCATGAAAAGAAGGAATATAGATTCAGAATCAAACATATTTGTCCTTAGCAAGACTCTTCCTAGTGAGTGGAGCTGGTAGTTTACTTCAAAAATAGATCCCATATGGAAATGAGTTATTATTAGGAAAGTCTAGGAAGAAGTTGGCTGTTTGTATTCATGTAAAGTGAGGGATGAGTTTGAAGTAGGGTTTATAGAAAGCAATTAGGATGGGTAAAATATTTTAAAAATATAACTTGTTTGAGATGTGGTGTGGTGATTCCACTTTGAGTACTTATTTTTTCTCACTATATGCCATAACCAACTCAAATGATTCCTAGATTTCAGGTATGTGGAGATGTTGAAGAATTTGTTGACTATTTAAATCATGGTGACATTCCTGACCGTGTTGAGGAGGAGAACCAGTGTGCTTTATCTAACCAGATGTCAGAGAGTTGTACCCCTAAGGATTCTATTGTCAGGTCGCATAAGGAGGTTTCGGGTGATTTCCTTATTGATGGCCTGTCCCCCGGGAAAATGGCCAAAGTGCGAGAGGTTTTATGCTCTCTTGACATTAAGGTGTATTCTAGGAGGAAGAGCAGAGGCCCCATAGGGCATTGAGATATGTTGGTTTTGGCTCGGAAGGCTAGGGTCTTTGTGTTTTCCCATGAAAATTATTAGCTAGAACGTTAGGGGTTTGGGTTCAAGGAATAAGCGTAGGATGGTTAAAGATTTTCTTAGATCAGAGAATCCAGATGTTGTGATGATTCAGGAAACAAAAAAGGAGAATTGTGATAGAAGGTTTGTGGGTAGTGTCTGGACGGTCAAAAATAAGGATTGGGTTGCTCTTCCGGCGTCTGGGGCATCAGGTGGGATTTTGATCATCTAGGATTCAAAAATTCTGAGTAGAGAGGAGGTGGTAATAGGATCTTTCTCGGTCTCAGTCAAGTTCTCTTTGGACGGTTGTGGACCCCTTTGGATTTCTGCTGTTTATGGTCCAAACAGTCCCTCACTTAGGAAGGACTTTTGGGTGGAACTTTTTGACATTTATGGATTAACTTATCCGCTATGGTGTGTGGGCGGTGATTTTAATGTCATAAGGAGAAGCTCAGAAAAAATGGGGGGTTCTAGCCTAACTCCAAGCATGAGGGACTTTGATAGTTTTATTAGTGAGTGTGAATTACTTGACCCACCTCTTCGGAATGCTTCATTCACTTGGTCAAATATGCAAGAGTCTCCCGTGTGTAAGAGATTGAACCGTTTTCTCTACTCAAATGAGTGGGGACTGCTCTTTCCCCAAGGCCTTCAAGAAGCCTTAATCAGAAGGACATCGGATCATTGGCCAATCGTTATGGATACCAACCCGTTTATGTGGGGGCCAACACCTTTTCGGTTTGAGAATATGTGGTTACAACACACTAATTTCAAGGAGAACTTTAGAGATTGGTGGAGTGGGTTTCAAGGAATCGGATGGGAAGGTCATAAGTTCATGAGGAGACTTCAATATGTTAAAGCTAAATTGAAGGAGTGGAATAAGTTTTCTTTTGGAGAGCTTAAAGAAAAGAAAAAAAGTATCCTCAATGTTTTAGCTAACTTTGACGCCATTGAGCAGAAGGAGGTCTCAATCCTGTTTTGATAAGTCAAAGAGCCTCAAGAAAAGGGGAGCTAGAGGAATTAATATTGAGGGAGGAAATACATTGGAGACAAAAAGCCAAAGTGAAATGGGTCAAGGAAGGGGATTGTAACTCTAAGTTTTATCATAAAGTGGCTAATGGCAGGCGAAATAGGAAATATATCAAGGAGTTGGAGAATGAGAGGGGTTTAGTGCTGAAGAATGCCGAGAGTATCACAGAGGAGATTTTACATTACTTTGAGAAGCTTTACACAAATCCTACAGGAGAGTCTTGGGGTGTTGAAGGATTAGATTGGTCCCCTATTTCGGAAGAGAGTGCGTTAAGGCTAGAATCCCCTTTCACCGAAGAAGAGATTTGTAAGGCCATTTTTCAATTGGATAGGGACAAGGCTCCGGGGCCAGATGGCTTTACTATTGCCGTATTCCAAGAGTGTTGGGATGTGATTAAGGAGGATTTGGTGAGAGTGTTTGCTGAATTTCATAGGAGCGGAATTATCAATCAAAGCACTAATGCTTCTTTCATTGTTCTAATACCCAAAAAGTGTTTATCAAAGAGAATATCAGACTTTAGACCCATTAGTTTGATCACTAGTCTCTACAAGATAATAGCCAAAGTGCTTTCTGGGCGTCTAAGAGGGGTTCTACATGAGACCATCCACTATACTCAAGGCGCTTTTGTTCAAGGGAGACAAATATTGGACGCGGTTCTTATAGCGAATGAGATAGTGGATGAGAGAAGAAGGTCAGGGGAGGAAGGTGTCGTATTCAAAATAGACTTTGAAAAGGCATACGATCACGTGAAGTGGGATTTTTTGGATCACGTGTTAGAAAAGAAGGGGTTCAGCCCTAGATGGAGGAAATGGATGAGTGGTTGTTTATCTTCAGTATCTTATGCAATCTTGGTGAATGGTATTGCTAAAGGGTGGGTTAAGGCATCTAGGGGTTTAAGACAAGGCGACCCTTTATCCCATTTTTTGTTTACTTTAATCGCAGATGTACTGAGCAGGATGCTCATGAGAGCCGAGGAAAGAAATATGATGGAGGGTTTCAGGGTGGGTAGAAATAGAACTAAGGTGTCCCATTTGCAATTTGCTGATGACACCATATTCTTTTCTAACACAAGGGAGGAAGAGCTGCAGACTCTGAAGAGTCTTTTGTTAGTGTTTAGGCACATTTATGGGCTCAAGGTCAATCTTAACAAGAGTAGCATTTATGGCATCAATCTTGATCAGGCTCATCTTTCAAGATTGGCTGAGATGCTTGATTGTAAGGCGTCTGGATGGCCTATTCTATATCTGGGGCTCCCTTTGGGCGGGAATCCTAAGGCGTGTGGATTTTGGGATCCAGTTGTTGAGAGAATCTCAAGTAGATTAGATGGGTGGCAAAAGGCCTACTTATCCTTCGGGGGGAGGATAACTCTTATCCAGTCTTGTCTTACCCATTTGCCAAGTTACTTCCTATCCTTATTTAAAATGCCCGCTTTAGTGGCTGCAAAAATAGAGAGGTTGCAAAGGGATTTTTTATGGTCAGGGGTTGGGGAAAGCAAAAGGGATCATTTAGTGAGGTGGGATATTGTGTGTAGACCGAAGACAATAGGGGGTTTGGGTTTGGGGAATATTTCTTGGAGGAATCTCGCTCTTCTAGGGAAATGGTTATGGAGGTATCCTAGAGAGGGTTCAGCTCTTTGAGATCAGGTCATTTTAAGCATTTATGGTTCACACCCTAATGGTTGGGATGCTAACACTATAGTCAGATGGTCACATCGCTGTCCTTGGAAGGCTATTACTCAAGTCTTTCAGGAGTTTTCTTTGATTACTCGGTATGTGGCAGGAAACGGGGATAGAATTCGGTTGTGGGAAGATTTGTGGCGGGGGGACCAACCTTTGGGAACCCAATATCCAAGACCATTCAGAGTAGTCATGGACAAAAACATTTTTATTTCTTCAGTTCTCAGTCCATCTCGACCTTTCTTATGGAATTTGAATTTCCGCCGTAACCTGTCAAATTCTGAGATTGAGGACTTAGAAGGCCTCATGCGGTCTCTTGATGATTTGTATATCTCTCCTTCGATCCCAGATGCCAGATTATGGCCTTTATCCTCGTCAGGGCTTTTTTCAGTCAAATCCTTTTTTCTAGCATTATCTCAATCTTTGGATCTTCTCAGAACTTTCCTTCAAAGTTCATGTGGAATTCTCAAGTTCCTTTCAAAGTGAAGTCCTTTGTCTGGTTAGTGACACACAAGAAGGTGAATACTAATGATATGTTACAAGTGAGAAGACCCTACAAAGCCCTTAGTCCTGATATTTGTATCCTGTGCATGAAGCACGGGGTATCAGCAAATCATCTATTTCTTCATTGTTCCTTGACGATTGGGTTGTGGCACAGGCTATTTCAGTTAGCTAAGATGGATTGGGTTTCCCCAAGGAGCATATATGACATGATGTCCATCAAATTTAAAGGCTTCGATAATTCTAAGAGAGGAATAGTTTTGTGGCAAGCTACGAGCATAGCTCTAATTCGGGTTGTATGGTGGGAAATAGACGCAAGGATTTTCGAGGATAAAGCAAGGAATTCAGAGTTCCTTTGGGACTCTATAGTTTTCCTTGCTTCCCTTTGGGCCTTCTGTTCCAAGGCATTTAAGGGGATTCCCCTTAATGTGATTCAACTGGATTGGATAGCGGTGTGTACTCCATAGGGATTGGTCCTTAGTGGGTGTTCGTTTGTTTTATGTGTTTTTTCCTGTAATTTAGTTATCTTTGGTTGGAGGATTTCTCATCCTTCTTCCTGTACTTCTTTTTTATATTAATATATATTTGTGTCGTTTCCAATAAAAATAAATAAATAAATAAAATAATTCCATGATCGAAAGTTGGGAAAGTATCAAAGGCATTTATTTGGTCTTGCAAGGGAGACCAATTTGAAGGGATAGTGAGAAAAAGGTAGTCGGGAGAGACTCAAAGAGTAGAATTCTCAATCAAAGCCTCATTTTTTTTTTTTTTGAGTTTAAGGCAAAATAGAGTTTTCGCATTAAATAGTTTGGAATTCTTAGTTTCAGATGAAATTAGGGTTCTTCAATTAGGAAATAGCTTGGGGGAAGATTGTGACCTTGGATTAGTAAAACAAAAAAAAAAAAAAGACAAGGGACCTTAATTAGAATAAGTTTTATCTTTGCAAATATGAAGAAAAATCATTTTATCACAATCTCATTCAATGTACTAAACCAAGATTCTTATGAAAACTCGTATTCTCTTTGTTGGGCAGAAAGTAGTTGTTGCCTTCTCTTGTAAGAGAGATTGATCTTTTAAATTGGTATAGAACTTTTGCAGGGAAGAAGTAAATGAAGGCATGGAGGACTACAATTTTTGTGCTTAATCTGGACATTTTGAAAGGAGAGAAAGCAAATTATTTGAAAGTGTGGATCCAATGGACCAAGCTCCCAAACTCTAATTTTTTTTCCTACTCTTTTACTCTAGGCAAGAAAGTACAAGAAAGCTTATAAATGAGACTTTATTGTCTATGATAAATTTTGTTGATTGATTTGTTACTTAGCAAATGGACTAAGTTTTTTTTTCCCCTTTTTTCTCTTTTGTTTTGTGGCTATTCTCTTTTTTTTTGGTTGGCACCATTGTATTTGTCTTATTTACTAAATGTTGTTATTAATTTATTTTTTTGTCTAGAAAAATATTAGCATGAAAATGTTAGAAAGTTATTGGAAATGTTTATATAAATATTTTAGGTTATGAGAGGAAAAAGGTTATAAGATGAAAATAGATTTATGAAGATTATACTATAAAGCAATGAACTCATGGTTCAAGGTGTAGATTCAAGGAGTAGAAAAACGTGGGATGTTTCAAACCCAATATTATTGTTGTTTAGTTTTTATCCTTTATAATATATATATTTATAATAGAGTGGAACTATCACTTTCATCCATGCATGTAAGAATAGTTGGAAAACCTTATGTATCTTTGCATATATATTATTTTATCTTTGTTTTTTTTATCAATATGTTGGGTATTAAAACTATAGCCTACACAATTGGCACAACCAAATTTTTAACTCCTCAAATGAGACTAAAAGGGAAAAGGGAAATTCATCATTTCTCAAGCTCATTTAAAAAACAATCAGGGGATCTTACTCTAATGAACATATCTGAAATTGATTCAAGATATCAAAATTGTGAAATAGTTTGTATCCTTGTATGTTTTAATCACTTAGATTGTTTGTATGTATATTCAACTGGAGAAAAGTTGAGAATTGGCCTTAATAACAATAAATGACCTGATTGATGGAGAATGATATCTTAACAAAGGAGCCACTGCACATATAGCAAATGTTCTAGTGATCTCAGCCACTTCATGGATAAGGTTTTTCACCTACTTCTTCCTGCTCTCTCCTCAATATAATAGAGAAAATCTTTTATCTGTATCCAATTTTCTATTGATAATAAATGTTTTTTTTTCTATTGTTATATCTTATATCAACAAGTAATGAGGAGAATTCTAGGAAAAAAATGCAACAAGGAAATCTATGTGTTTGATTGATTCATTTCTTTAATTTTCTTTTAAAAGTAATGTTTGGTTTTGAAAATTTTGAGGTAAAATATAAGAAAAGTAAAATAGAGAGAAGTAGAAAGAAATAAAAAGAAAAAATAGATTTAAAGTCGATAAATTATTTTTATATGCTTATTCAAACTCATTTAACTTATTTTTCTCCATCATATAAAGATTAAATAATTAAAAATATATGAATTTATAATTAATTTTAATTATATTTGATTTTCTTTCATATTTTTCATAGTGAAAGGAAATATGAGAAAATTATTTTCTTTATCATTTTTTCTTTCCTTAATACTTTTCGTGAACCAAACATAGTCTTAGTCTAGGGGTGGTGATTTGTGTTTGTGGATTGTATTCATGTCATGTCAAAACTTAGGTATTCTATTACATAGGTCAATCTAAACCTAACACGAATAATAATTGTACAAAAAATATAGACCAAAATGCTATCTAATTATTAAACAGGTAACACAATTGTATAATTCATTTAACCCATTTGATAATCATATATATTTATATGATTTATGTCTTAATCAAACATATTTATAATTTAATTGACATATTTATTTAAAAACAAATTTGAAATGAGGTAAATATGAATTAAATAGTTTAAAAATATAATTAGGTTAATCAATAAGATTGTTAAATGGATCATTTCAGGTCAAATTTGTATTATATAGGTTGATAAGAAAAACTACTTATTTATTAAATGAGTTATACAAGTCAACACAAATTTGACCAAAACCTATTTCTAATCAACCTAAACTTGTAACAATCATGTTGGGTTCGAATCGTGTTGATGAATTGTATCATTTTTATTGATTATTTTGTGATTTTTGTTAGTTTTATCCTATGTAACACATATCTAATTTTCTTTTTTGGTTTCTTATATTTCAATACTTTATAGTAGATTGAGATGACCGTATACATTTTTGTTTTTTGGATGACATGTATTTAATTAGTTGCGTGGATTCCTTTGGATTTTAGCCTAGCTTTCTTTTTCTTAACTATGATGACCGCTAGTAATACTCTATGCCTACCTAGTAGCTAGCATTTATCATCAAATTGAAATAATTAAGATGATCAACATATGAACGTGCTGGAGTAGATAGAGCTTTTTTGTAAGAATTTAGGAACATCATCAACTACCCGTCCATCATCCTCCTATATGAGTCATCCAACATTAAATTGATATGATTTCCATGAGTCTATTCTTCAAATCGGTGCAAATTAACACGATCAAATCAATTAATAAAGCATAAGATTTTCAAATAATCACGATTCAAAGTTGTGAGAGGAGATTATTGATTTGGAAGATCGAGATACATCATCGGTCTTATAATCTCAATTGAATATTGAATGATATGTAAAGTAAGATAAATAAAATTTAGAAATTAAAAAAAAATTATATAATAGTTTTAAAAAATTAATAAAAAAATATTATGAAAATTAAAATTGTTTAATATTTAATATTAAAATTGAAAACAAACCTAACTCTTCATTTAAAAAATTCAATTAAAAAAAATGAAAAAGTTGGAATTTATACCACAAATTTTCATTAGCATTTAAAACACATTAGTAATATTCAATATATATCACACCTATCAATATTTAAAACCGTAAGAGTCCATGAATTCAAATCCCTAATTGTGAAACCCACATGAGAGAGAGAGAGGGAGAGAGGGAGAGAAAGAGGAGCATCCCGGCTTGGCAGAGGCAGAGGCAGAGGGCTACCTCTACAGCATACAATGAAGCAAAGAGATAGAGAGATGGGAGACCAGGTTGTCAATGGAAGAGGAAGGATATGATATTTCTCGCCAGTCACCACAATGGCACCACTGACACGAAGGCATTGCAGTCCATCCATTGTGAGGTTAGCGATGAAATACTCTCAACCTTCCCACATGAGAGAGAGAGAGAGGAGAACCCCGGCCTGGCAGAGGCAGAGGGCTACCTCTACAGCATACAATGAAGCAAAGAGATTGAGAGATGGGAGACCCGGTTGTCAATGGAAGAGGAAGGATATGAAATTTCTCGCCAGTCACCACAATGGCACTACTGACACGAAGGCATTGCAGTCCATCCGTTGTGAGGTTAGCGATGAAACACTCTCAACCTTTCCTTCTTATACAACTCAAAGACAACCACGGGTTGGATTGAAAAACTTTTCAAAGCTTTCATAGGACCATCTTTTTCATCACGTGTCTTCAATCATGGGTTTTGAGAAATTTTCCCTTTTGAAGATAATCATTGATTTTTCAGATATTTCTCAATTTTGGTTGTTATGCTCTTTTGTTGTTATTTTGAAGGAAAAATTTAATTTTTGAGTAATGATTTGGCAACTCAGACGACTTGGCCGATTCCACTCGGACGACATGGCCGAGTACCGAGTCTACCCAAGTTTAATTGATTTTTGAAAATGGTATTGGGTATCAGACTCGACGCAGAAAGGCCAAGTCGTACCGAACTCGGATACTTTGAACTTTGGAAAGAACATGATAGTTGTGGTGGTAGTTGTGCAATTAGGCGGTTTTACAGTTTATAGTTTTTGATTCTGAGATTATATGAGATGTTTGCATGATTTCTAGAGATCTAAGTCTTCCTGGTTTTGAAATTCATAGGACCATCTTTTTCATCACGTGTCTTCAATCATGGGTTCTGAGAAATTTTCCCTTCTGAAGATAATCATTGATTTTTCAGATATTTCTCAATTTTGGTTGTTATGCTCTTTTGCTGTTATTTTGAAGGAAAAATTTAATTTTTGAGTAATGATTTGGCAACTCGGACGACTTGGCCGATTCCACTCGGACAACATGGCGGAGTAGCGAGTCTACCCAAGTTTAATTGATTTTTGACTGAATCTTTATTTAAAATGGTATTGGGTATCAGACTCGACGCAGAAAGACCAAGTCATACCGGACTTGGACACTTTGAACTTTGGAAAGAACAGGATAGTTGTGGTGGTAGTTGTGCAATTAGGCGGTTTTACAGTTTATAGTTTCTGATTCTGAGATTATATGAGATGTTTGCATGATTTCTAGAGATCTAAGTCTTCCTGGTTTTGAAATTCATCATGGGTCAAACTATGTGACGAATGGAAGACCATTTTCAAAATCCTTGAGGTTGTGTGGATAGTGTTTTGTTGCGTGATTCTTATTCTATAGAGGTAAATTTAATCGTTCCCATGAGGAATAGGCTTACTTTATGTGGTTTCAGTGACGTTTTCTTATTGGTAATCTAAGGAACTTACTATCTCAAAGCCAAATTGATTGATGAATTGCATAACATGAAAAATGATATTTACCAAGCCTTAATAACTTGGACTATTAACCATCTTTCAAAGGGTGCCTAATATTTACCTTTTTTTTCCTTGTGTTTTTTCTTTCTCTGTGCTCTACTGTGCTATGGTCATAAGCATGTGGCAAATATAAGGGTCTCATAAAAAACGTCTTCGAAGTTAATAATCTCTTCATCCATTTCAACATCTAATTGAAAACAAAACTCTTGGCACCACTAGAGAAAATCAAACTAGAGTATTCCCACCCAATATCGGGGTATAGGGAAGCAGCCAAGCAATTTGATGATCATGGGATCTGGACACGATAACTGTATTTCCTCAACAGCCTGGTGATGAAAGAGATTATGCAACTCTCACTGCCCACCATATGTAGAAGTTGCATCAGAAGCCTTCTTTTGCTCTGGTCCATGATAAATATGGTACTGCATGCAAAGATTTGGCTCTGTAATATCAGGCTTTCTCACACCTGCATTTCTAGTTTTAGACAATGTCTGTTTTGTATTCTTTTTCTTATACTAAAATGGAAATAGAAGTATTGTATAGAAATTATAATTGAAAACAACATCAGCACATGGTGGCTTTAAAGCAAAAGAATAGATAGAGATAAGCAGACATACAAAATGGCTAGTGGTTGGTACTTCCTGATATTACTTGCAAGTTCACCTTCATATATGTTCTATTCATTTTATTTATCAAGTGAATGTGCCATGCTTTTTGTTTTGAAGTGTGAACCAGGTGATTGAAAGGCACAATCAGCATCCACAGACTCCAGAGAAACCAGAGCCACCATCTCTGGAGCTGCAGGTAAGATGTGGCCTCTTCTATAGTCCTTGTGTATATTAAAGTGTTCTCTGTGTTTGGACAACATAAATAAATGAACCGAAACAAACGGAAACCTAAACTTTCTGGATAAAAAAATTCTAAGATCATCAACAGTGTTCCCTTTAACATTTCATTATGGAAGGCATTCGATAAAGTACTTTTTCCTAATGTTTATTTGTCTCATATGTATACTTGTCAGGTAAATATACCTCACATAATCTCACCATATCTTTGATTTGTATCTTTACGCTTCTTGGTTATTTTTCATTCAAATGTTTTTGAGTTTTACTTCCTAAATATTAGGTCTTGGTGTGTTTGGATTAAATTCTAATAAAAAATTTCATTTTCCAATCTTCTTAACAAAATGATCCAATACATGCATGCACCTAACAGGGGGATTTGAAAAGTCCAATGCAAACCAATATTGTTTTGTCTGAAGTTTGGTTCATTGATATCTGAAGCAATTTTAGGGAGATGACTTCTAATTGTCCCTGCAATCATATTACAGCATGGTACTGCAGATGCCTTTCTTGTGAGAAAGGAACAGTGACTGCAAATATAATGCACCTGAAATTGCAACTTCAGACCCTGATTCTATGACAAGTGACATCCAGAAAAGCCCTTAAAATTTCCTCCTAAAGGCGGGTAATGCCTTTCTTTAAACAGGGACACATCCATTCCGGACTTGACTGGAGTGGTACATGATCCTACTTTTGTAAGATCAATTAAAAGTCATTTTCTTGGGAGTTACTTGCAAGAACTTTAAGTTCTGTGCTGGACCATTTTCTTGGGAACATGATCTTTAGCTTGCATAAGACCATTTGGAATTGGTTTTTCATGGGAGTTACTTGCATGCACCCTAATTTATATTCATAGTGTGTATAAATACTAAATAATTTTCGATTGGAACTTTTTCTAGCTGGAGAACAGAACCTGTGCAGCCTTGAGCAAAGAAATTGCTCAGCAGACTCAGAGGCTGAGGTATAACAGTATAACTATTTCATTACTGGGATGTACAGTAAAAAGATGCAGGGGATATATTTGATATTATCATACTTCCATTCACTTTCTTCATTACATACCACATTGTGATTCTGAGACATAATCCCATCTGCAACAGGCAAATGGAAGGAGAAGAGCTCGAGGGATTAAAAATAGAAGAATTGATTGAACTAGAGCAATTACTTGAAGCTGGTCTGTGCAGCGTCATGGAAGAAAAGGTCTGTTTTATTGAATTATGATTATGATATTTTCTGACATACTTTAACTTGTTGAACTTTCTTTTGGTTTCAGGCTGAAAGAATTCGAACAGAGATCAGTGACCTCCAGAGAAAGGTCAAGAACCTAACTTCTAAATTTTCCAAAGCATTCCATATACAAATTTTTAGAGTAAAAGAGAAAACCAAAGAAATAGAGACAAGCTAGTGTCAGGTTTACATTGAAAAGTTTGACTTTGTGATTGGTTCTTAAGTGATGATTTCCACCATTTATGATGCTTCCTGGCTCTTTTAACCTTTTGTTAAAAGTCTTAACCAATGCATTTGTTTACGGAAAAAAAAAAATTACTTTTGCAACTGCAGTAGTGCTAATACAAGTTGCAATAAGTCTATAGAGATCAAGTTTGCTATTGGAAATAAATATTTCAGGGAAATTTGCAAAAAGAAGGTTTGAACCTGGAAACTACAACAAATTCAACAACGGTGAGACCAATAAAACTCAGGAGGGACTTGGGACTTGTTGGATTACGCACTCTGTTTTGACAATAGCTCTAGGAAGGCTCAAGATGTAATTAGATTACACAAACATTTTTTTCGGGATGTCTTGCTTGTCTATGTACGCAAGCTTTCCCAAGCCCAGGGTTTGCAAGTTTGACACCTCAAAGGCTTCCCAAGTGAAAGGGATGAGCACATGAGGGTCTTCCCTTAATAATTTTAATTTGTTGACAATAATTGTTGAAAAGTACCTAATAAAATTTAGTTAGATGCTTTGGTTAATGAACATCTTAAGAAACAAGGTAAAGTTTTTGCACTTTTTTTAGATTTTATGCAGTTAGGGTCAAGATGCATACTTTATGCTTTTACTGTGCTTTCCGTAGAAGAAGAGACATGGAAGGAATAAAAGGTATAAAATTTTTTTTTTTTTTTTTCGTTTTCAGCCCACATATATACAAAAATTCCTAATAAAAAAATTAGGAACTTTCCTAACCTAATTATACTAGATCCCTTTGATTAGGGTATTGCCTAATTTTCTTCTCAATTACAAAATTATGGTTTTCCTAATTTCATTCTTCCACACTTTCCCTCAAAGCTGGTGAATAGATGTTTTTCATTCCCAACCTTGATGCACTTACTTGAAAAGTTGTACTGCTTAAACCTTTTGTGAGTATATCTGCAAGTTGACGATTAATACATACACAAGGAGTACAAATCAATCCACTATCTAGTTTTGCTTTAATAAAATGTCTATCTATCTCTATGTGTTTCGTTTGACCATGTTGCACCAAATTATGTGCCATGTTAATTGACTAATTTTAGATTTTTTGATACAATAAAATCTCATTGGGTCATCCTATTTAATATTCAAATCTTCCAAAGTGATCTTTAACCATAGTAGTTCACAAACTCCTTAAGTCATTGCATGAAATTCCATTTCTGTACTGGACCTTGCCACCAAACTCTACTTCTTGCTCCTCCATGTCACCAAATTCCCACTAAGAAAGGTGCAATACCCAATGGTTGATCTTTTGTCAACCACAAATTCAACATAATTTGCATATGTAAATGTTTCAAGTACTAGTCCCAATCTTCATTTAAATAGGATGCCCTTTCCTGGAGGCCCTCCCCTTAAGGTACTATAGCATTGGATTAGCAGCTTGTAGAAGAACCTCTTTTGAATGTGTATGAATTGACTAATCACACTCA